>OZ007576.1:22669690-23214156 GCA_963931925.1 Onchidella celtica | reverse complement strand
CATAGTGGTTTAAATAGGTTGAACTGTATTTAGGTCTTTATCATTCACACTGAAATCCTCTCCCAAATCATAGTGGTTTAAATAGGTTGAACTGTATTTAGGTCTTTATCATTCACACTGAAATCCTCTCCCAAATCATAGTGGTTTAAATAGGTTGAACTGTATTTAGGTCTTTATCATTCACACTGAAATCCTCTCCCAAATCATAGTGGTTTAAATAGGTTGAACTGTATTTAGGTCTTTATCATTCACACTGAAATCCTCTCCCAAATCATAGTGGTTTAAATAGGTTGAACTGTATTTAGGTCTTTATCATTCACACTGAAATCCTCTCCCAAATCATAGTGGTTTAAATAGGTTGAACTGTATTTAGGTCTTTATCATTCACACTGAAATCCTCTCCCAAATCATAGTGGTTTAAACAGGTTGAACTGTATTTAGGTCTTTATCATTCACACTGAAATCCTCTCCCAAATCATAGTGGTTTAAATAGGTTGAACTGTATTTAGGTCTTTATCATTCACACTGAAATCCTCTCCCAAATCATAGTGGTTTAAACAGGTTGAACTGTATTTAGGTCTTTATCATTCACACTGAAATCCTCTCCCAAATCATAGTGGTTTAAATAGGTGAACTGTATTTAGGTCTTTATCATTCACACTGAAATCCTCTCCCAAATCATAGTGGTTTAAACAGGTTGAACTGTATTTAGGTCTTTATCATTCACACTGAAATCCTCTCCCAAATCATAGTGGTTTAAATGGGTTGAACTGTATTTAGGTCTTTATCATTCACACTGAAATCCTCTCCCAAATCATAGTGGTTTAAACAGGTTGAACTGTATTTAGGTCTTTATCATTCACACTGAAATCCTCTCCCAAATCATAGTGGTTTAAATAGGTTGAACTGTATTTAGGTCTTTATCATTCACACTGAAATCCTCTCCCAAATCATAGTGGTTTAAATAGGTTGAACTGTATTTAGGTCTTTATCATTCACACTGAAATCCTCTCCCAAATCATAGTCGTTTAAACAGGTTGAACTGTATTTAGGTCTTTATCATTCACACTGAAATCCTCTCCCAAATCATAGTGGTTTAAACAGGTTGAACTGTATTTAGGTCTTTATCATTCACACTGAAATCCTCTCCCAAATCATAGTGGTTTAAATAGGTTGAACTGTATTTAGGTCTTTATCATTCACACTGAAATCCTCTCCCAAATCATAGTGGTTTAAACAGGTTGAACTGTATTTAGGTCTTTATCATTCACACTGAAATCCTCTCCCAAATCATAGTGGTTTAAATAGGTTGAACTGTATTTAGGTCTTTATCATTCACACTGAAATCCTCTCCCAAATCATAGTGGTTTAAACAGGTTGAACTGTATTTAGGTCTTTATCATTCACACTGAAATCCTCTCCCAAATCATAGTGGTTTAAATAGGTTGAACTGTATTTAGATCTTTATCATTCACACTGAAATCCTCTCCCAAATCATAGTGGTTTAAACAGGTTGAACTGTATTTAGGTCTTTATCATTCACACTGAAATCCTCTCCCAAATCATAGTGGTTTAAATAGGTTGAACTGTATTTAGGTCTTTATCATTCACACTGAAATCCTCTCCCAAATCATAGTGGTTTAAACAGGTTGAACTGTATTTAGGTCTTTATCATTCACACTGAAATCCTCTCCCAAATCATAGTGGTTTAAATAGGTTGAACTGTATTTAGGTCTTTATCATTCACACTGAAATCCTCTCCCAAATCCTAGTGGTTTAAATAGGTTGAACTGTATTTAGGTCTTTATCATTCACACTGAAATCCTCTCCCAAATCATAGTGGTTTAAATAGGTTGAACTGTATTTAGGTCTTTATCATTCACACTGAAATCCTCTCCCAAATCATAGTGGTTTAAACAGGTTGAACTGTATTTAGGTCTTTATCATTCACACTGAAATCCTCTCCCAAATCATAGTGGTTTAAATAGGTTGAACTGTATTTAGGTCTTTATCATTCACACTGAAATCCTCTCCCAAATCATAGTGGTTTAAATAGGTTGAACTATATTTAGGTCTTTATCATTCACACTGAAATCCTCTCCCAAATCATAGTGGTTTAAATAGGTTGAACTGTATTTAGGTCTTTATCATTCACACTGAAATCCTCTCCCAAATCATAGTGGTTTAAACAGGTTGAACTGTATTTAGGTCTTTATCATTCACACTGAAATCCTCTCCCAAATCATAGTGGTTTAAATAGGTTGAACTGTATTTAGGTCTTTATCATTCACACTGAAATCCTCTCCCAAATCATAGTGGTTTAAATAGGTTGAACTGTATTTAGGTCTTTATCATTCACACTGAAATCCTCTCCCAAATCATAGTGGTTTAAATAGGTTGAACTGTATTTAGGTCTTTATCATTCACACTGAAATCCTCTCCCAAATCATAGTGGTTTAAATAGGTTGAACTGTATTTAGGTCTTTATCATTCACACTGAAATCCTCTCCCAAATCGTAGTGGTTTAAATAGGTTGAACTGTATTTAGGTCTTTATCATTCACACTGAAATCCTCTCCCAAATCATAGTGGTTTAAATAGGTTGAACTGTATTTAGGTCTTTATCATTCACACTGAAATCCTCTCCCAAATCATAGTGGTTTAAATAGGTTGAACTGTATTTAGGTCTTTATCATTCACACTGAAATCCTCTCCCAAATCATAGTGGTTTAAATAGATTGAACTGTATTTAGGTCTTTATCATTCACACTGAAATCCTCTCCCAAATCATAGTGGTTTAAATAGGTTGAACTGTATTTAGGTCTTTATCATTCACACTGAAATCCTCTCCCAAATCATAGTGGTTTAAATAGGTTGAACTGTATTTAGGTCTTTATCATTCACACTGAAATCCTCTCCCAAATCATAGTGGTTTAAATAGGTTGAACTGTATTTAGGTCTTTATCATTCACACTGAAATCCTCTCCCAAATCATAGTGGTTTAAATAGGTTGAACTGTATTTAGGTCTTTATCATTCACACTGAAATCCTCTCCCAAATCATAGTCGTTTAAACAGGTTGAACTGTATTTAGGTCTTTATCATTCACACTGAAATCCTCTCCCAAATCATAGTGGTTTAAACAGGTTGAACTGTATTTAGGTCTTTATCATTCACACTGAAATCCTCTCCCAAATCATAGTGGTTTAAATAGGTTGAACTGTATTTAGGTCTTTATCATTCACACTGAAATCCTCTCCCAAATCATAGTGGTTTAAACAGGTTGAACTGTATTTAGGTCTTTATCATTCACACTGAAATCCTCTCCCAAATCATAGTGGTTTAAATAGGTTGAACTGTATTTAGGTCTTTATCATTCACACTGAAATCCTCTCCCAAATCATAGTGGTTTAAACAGGTTGAACTGTATTTAGGTCTTTATCATTCACACTGAAATCCTCTCCCAAATCATAGTGGTTTAAACAGATTGAACTGTATTTAGGTCTTTATCATTCACACTGAAATCCTCTCCCAAATCATAGTGGTTTAAATAGGTTGAACTGTATTTAGGTCTTTATCATTCACACTGAAATCCTCTCCCAAATCATAGTGGTTTAAACAGATTGAACTGTATTTAGGTCTTTATCATTCACACTGAAATCCTCTCCCAAATCATAGTGGTTTAAACAGATTGAACTGTATTTAGGTCTTTATCATTCACACTGAAATCCTCTCCCAAATCATAGTGGTTTAAATAGGTTGAACTGTATTTAGGTCTTTATCATTCACACTGAAATCCTCTCCCAAATCATAGTGGTTTAAATAGGTTGAACTGTATTTAGGTCTTTATCATTCACACTGAAATCCTCTCCCAAATCATAGTGGTTTAAATAGGTTGAACTGTATTTAGGTCTTTATCATTCACACTGAAATCCTCTCCCAAATCATAGTGGTTTAAATAGGTTGAACTGTATTTAGGTCTTTATCATTCACACTGAAATCCTCTCCCAAATCATAGTGGTTTAAATAGGTTGAACTGTATTTAGGTCTTTATCATTCACACTGAAATCCTCTCCCAAATCATAGTGGTTTAAATAGGTTGAACTGTATTTAGGTCTTTATCATTCACACTGAAATCCTCTCCCAAATCATAGTGGTTTAAATAGGTTGAACTGTATTTAGGTCTTTATCATTCACACTGAAATCCTCTCCCAAATCATAGTGGTTTAAATAGGTTGAACTGTATTTAGGTCTTTATCATTCACACTGAAATCCTCTCCCAAATCATAGTGGTTTAAATAGGTTGAACTGTATTTAGGTCTTTATCATTCACACTGAAATCCTCTCCCAAATCATAGTGGTTTAAACAGGTTGAACTGTATTTAGGTCTTTATCATTCACACTGAAATCCTCTCCCAAATCATAGTGGTTTAAATAGGTTGAACTGTATTTAGGTCTTTATCATTCACACTGAAATCCTCTCCCAAATCATAGTGGTTTAAACAGGTTGAACTGTATTTAGGTCTTTATCATTCACACTGAAATCCTCTCCCAAATCATAGTGGTTTAAATAGGTTGAACTGTATTTAGGTCTTTATCATTCACACTGAAATCCTCTCCCAAATCATAGTGGTTTAAACAGGTTGAACTGTATTTAGGTCTTTATCATTCACACTGAAATCCTCTCCCAAATCATAGTGGTTTAAATAGGTTGAACTGTATTTAGATCTTTATCATTCACACTGAAATCCTCTCCCAAATCATAGTGGTTTAAACAGGTTGAACTGTATTTAGGTCTTTATCATTCACACTGAAATCCTCTCCCAAATCATAGTGGTTTAAATAGGTTGAACTGTATTTAGGTCTTTATCATTCACACTGAAATCCTCTCCCAAATCATAGTGGTTTAAACAGGTTGAACTGTATTTAGGTCTTTATCATTCACACTGAAATCCTCTCCCAAATCATAGTGGTTTAAATAGGTTGAACTGTATTTAGGTCTTTATCATTCACACTGAAATCCTCTCCCAAATCATAGTGGTTTAAATAGGTTGAACTGTATTTAGGTCTTTATCATTCACACTGAAATCCTCTCCCAAATCATAGTGGTTTAAATAGGTTGAACTGTATTTAGGTCTTTATCATTCACACTGAAATCCTCTCCCAAATCATAGTGGTTTAAACAGGTTGAACTGTATTTAGGTCTTTATCATTCACACTGAAATCCTCTCCCAAATCATAGTGGTTTAAATAGGTTGAACTGTATTTAGGTCTTTATCGTTCACACTGAAATCCTCTCCCAAATCATAGTGGTTTAAATAGGTTGAACTGTATTTAGGTCTTTATCATTCACACTGAAATCCTCTCCCAAATCGTAGTGGTTTAAATAGGTTGAACTGTATTTAGGTCTTTATCATTCACACTGAAATCCTCTCCCAAATCATAGTGGTTTAAATAGGTTGAACTGTATTTAGGTCTTTATCATTCACACTGAAATCCTCTCCCAAATCATAGTGGTTTAAATAGGTTGAACTGTATTTAGGTCTTTATCATTCACACTGAAATCCTCTCCCAAATCATAGTGGTTTAAATAGGTTGAACTGTATTTAGGTCTTTATCATTCACACTGAAATCCTCTCCCAAATCATAGTGGTTTAAATAGGTTGAACTGTATTTAGGTCTTTATCATTCACACTGAAATCCTCTCCCAAATCATAGTGGTTTAAATAGGTTGAACTGTATTTAGGTCTTTATCATTCACACTGAAATCCTCTCCCAAATCATAGTCGTTTAAACAGGTTGAACTGTATTTAGGTCTTTATCATTCACACTGAAATCCTCTCCCAAATCATAGTGGTTTAAACAGGTTGAACTGTATTTAGGTCTTTATCATTCACACTGAAATCCTCTCCCAAATCATAGTGGTTTAAATAGGTTGAACTGTATTTAGGTCTTTATCATTCACACTGAAATCCTCTCCCAAATCATAGTGGTTTAAACAGGTTGAACTGTATTTAGGTCTTTATCATTCACACTGAAATCCTCTCCCAAATCATAGTGGTTTAAATAGGTTGAACTGTATTTAGGTCTTTATCATTCACACTGAAATCCTCTCCCAAATCATAGTGGTTTAAACAGGTTGAACTGTATTTAGGTCTTTATCATTCACACTGAAATCCTCTCCCAAATCATAGTGGTTTAAACAGATTGAACTGTATTTAGGTCTTTATCATTCACACTGAAATCCTCTCCCAAATCATAGTGGTTTAAATAGGTTGAACTGTATTTAGGTCTTTATCATTCACACTGAAATCCTCTCCCAAATCATAGTGGTTTAAACAGATTGAACTGTATTTAGGTCTTTATCATTCACACTGAAATCCTCTCCCAAATCATAGTGGTTTAAACAGATTGAACTGTATTTAGGTCTTTATCATTCACACTGAAATCCTCTCCCAAATCATAGTGGTTTAAATAGGTTGAACTGTATTTAGGTCTTTATCATTCACACTGAAATCCTCTCCCAAATCATAGTGGTTTAAATAGGTTGAACTGTATTTAGGTCTTTATCATTCACACTGAAATCCTCTCCCAAATCATAGTGGTTTAAATAGGTTGAACTGTATTTAGGTCTTTATCATTCACACTGAAATCCTCTCCCAAATCATAGTGGTTTAAATAGGTTGAACTGTATTTAGGTCTTTATCATTCACACTGAAATCCTCTCCCAAATCATAGTGGTTTAAATAGGTTGAACTGTATTTAGGTCTTTATCATTCACACTGAAATCCTCTCCCAAATCATAGTGGTTTAAATAGGTTGAACTGTATTTAGGTCTTTATCATTCACACTGAAATCCTCTCCCAAATCATAGTGGTTTAAATAGGTTGAACTGTATTTAGGTCTTTATCATTCACACTGAAATCCTCTCCCAAATCATAGTGGTTTAAATAGGTTGAACTGTATTTAGGTCTTTATCATTCACACTGAAATCCTCTCCCAAATCATAGTGGTTTAAATAGGTTGAACTGTATTTAGGTCTTTATCATTCACACTGAAATCCTCTCCCAAATCATAGTGGTTTAAACAGGTTGAACTGTATTTAGGTCTTTATCATTCACACTGAAATCCTCTCCCAAATCATAGTGGTTTAAATAGGTTGAACTGTATTTAGGTCTTTATCATTCACACTGAAATCCTCTCCCAAATCATAGTGGTTTAAACAGGTTGAACTGTATTTAGGTCTTTATCATTCACACTGAAATCCTCTCCCAAATCATAGTGGTTTAAACAGATTGAACTGTATTTAGGTCTTTATCATTCACACTGAAATCCTCTCCCAAATCATAGTGGTTTAAATAGGTTGAACTGTATTTAGGTCTTTATCATTCACACTGAAATCCTCTCCCAAATCATAGTGGTTTAAACAGATTGAACTGTATTTAGGTCTTTATCATTCACACTGAAATCCTCTCCCAAATCATAGTGGTTTAAACAGATTGAACTGTATTTAGGTCTTTATCATTCACACTGAAATCCTCTCCCAAATCATAGTGGTTTAAATAGGTTGAACTGTATTTAGGTCTTTATCATTCACACTGAAATCCTCTCCCAAATCATAGTGGTTTAAATAGGTTGAACTGTATTTAGGTCTTTATCATTCACACTGAAATCCTCTCCCAAATCATAGTGGTTTAAATAGGTTGAACTGTATTTAGGTCTTTATCATTCACACTGAAATCCTCTCCCAAATCATAGTGGTTTAAATAGGTTGAACTGTATTTAGGTCTTTATCATTCACACTGAAATCCTCTCCCAAATCATAGTGGTTTAAATAGGTTGAACTGTATTTAGGTCTTTATCATTCACACTGAAATCCTCTCCCAAATCATAGTGGTTTAAATAGGTTGAACTGTATTTAGGTCTTTATCATTCACACTGAAATCCTCTCCCAAATCATAGTGGTTTAAATAGGTTGAACTGTATTTAGGTCTTTATCATTCACACTGAAATCCTCTCCCAAATCATAGTGGTTTAAATAGGTTGAACTGTATTTAGGTCTTTATCATTCACACTGAAATCCTCTCCCAAATCATAGTGGTTTAAATAGGTTGAACTGTATTTAGGTCTTTATCATTCACACTGAAATCCTCTCCCAAATCATAGTGGTTTAAATAGGTTGAACTGTATTTAGGTCTTTATCATTCACACTGAAATCCTCTCCCAAATCATAGTGGTTTAAATAGATTGAACTGTATTTAGGTCTTTATCATTCACACTGGAATCCTCTCCCAAATCATAGTGGTTTAAACAGGTTGAACTGTATTTAGGTCTTTATCATTCACACTGAAATCCTCTCCCAAATCATAGTGGTTTAAACAGGTTGAACTGTATTTAGGTCTTTATCATTCACACTGAAATCCTCTCCCAAATCATAGTGGTTTAAATAGGTTGAACTGTATTTAGGTCTTTATCATTCACACTGAAATCCTCTCCCAAATCATAGTGGTTTAAATAGGTTGAACTGTATTTAGGTCTTTATCATTCACACTGAAATCCTCTCCCAAATCATAGTGGTTTAAATAGGTTGAACTGTATTTAGGTCTTTATCATTCACACTGAAATCCTCTCCCAAATCATAGTGGTTTAAATAGGTTGAACTGTATTTAGGTCTTTATCATTCACACTGAAATCCTCTCCCAAATCATAGTGGTTTAAACAGGTTGAACTGTATTTAGGTCTTTATCATTCACACTGAAATCCTCTCCCAAATCATAGTGGTTTAAATAGGTTGAACTGTATTTAGGTCTTTATCATTCACACTGAAATCCTCTCCCAAATCATAGTGGTTTAAACAGGTTGAACTGTATTTAGGTCTTTATCATTCACACTGAAATCCTCTCCCAAATCATAGTGGTTTAAATAGGTTGAACTGTATTTAGGTCTTTATCATTCACACTGAAATCCTCTCCCAAATCATAGTGGTTTAAATAGGTTGAACTGTATTTAGGTCTTTATCATTCACACTGAAATCCTCTCCCAAATCATAGTGGTTTAAACAGGTTGAACTGTATTTAGGTCTTTATCATTCACACTGAAATCCTCTCCCAAATCATAGTGGTTTAAACAGGTTGAACTGTATTTAGGTCTTTATTTTAGGAGGTTTCGCCTCCACTGGCATTTGCACCTCACTTTTCTTGTTTTTAATTTTCTTGTTCTTGTTTCTCTACGTTTTTGTGGTAGGGATGAGTTTTCTAGACTTTTGCCTGGGCAGTGGCCTTGTTCAGCCTGCTCTTCTCGACTTTTAACTAGTGCCAAGGTATCTTTAACGTGCTCAACGTGCACACGGGCCCTCCGAGTTTTTCGTCCTTAACCGAGAAGTCTAGGTGCTGGATCCAACCTACCATAGGATCAGGGGAAAAAAGACCAACATGTGTGCACCGACCGGGGAACCCCGTACCTTTGGCATGAAAGGCGAGCACCTTTGCCTCTGGACCACGTGCCCCTATAAATAGCTCGAATTGGTCACCATCTTTATTTAATACTATCCGAAAAGAAAATATTACAAAGCGAATCCAGATAACACAATTCGAAGTACCACCGGTGTACGTGAAACGGGGTTTATACCAAGCAAAGCCAGGTACCCGACCTGGTTGTGAAGTAAAAATGATCTTTAATTAACACGAAGGTATTGAGTGAAACACAAAACGCTCAATTCAGTGGTTATACCACGTCTAAGCCCACCTGGACCTCAAGGCAAGCATTATAGTGGTGCATGAAGACAAGCGAGTGCATTGTCCTCTGTACAAAACACATTGACCCAGGACTGTTATTATGACAGTAAGGCACATTGAAAGAGCTAATGTTTTCAAAGTGGAAGTGTGCACGTAGAACACAATCATGAACAATTTGCTGTCAATACCTCAAGTGTTTAGCTTTTTGTGTCTTGGGTACTATCAGTATCAGAGAGTATATATTTATAGAGAGATCTCACTTCCGCCAAATCACGAAACTAGATCGCTGCGATAACCAAGAATTGAAAGAGACCGCCTTCACCAAAGATAGTGTGCATATCTGTTTACTGTGGTTTTTTCATATTTTTGGGCTGATTGAAACTATTTAGAGCCGTTTGTAAGTCTTTACGTTCCATGAAAATGCATAAACGGGTATTGTTTACCGCGGCGACCTACTTTCCGCTTCATGCTAACAGTGGTTTCGCCGCGCCTCTCGTGTCTGGCAGTGCAAATCGACCAACAGTGAAACTTCTCTATACATACATACTCTTTGGTACTATATAGAACTAAACCCTTCGACTGTTCAAGGCGGTTTAACATCCCTACTTACCGTTTCTGTCCTGGCCCATGTGATAGCTAGCGAGTGGTTCTTCCAACATCGTCCTACAATGTCGTGACATCTCGTGGCTCTCAGGGGATCTGTCGTGGAATGGACGAGAAGAAAAGGAGAACAGTTGGTTTCATTATGCCTGACGGCGCACTGAGTCAAGTCTGTTTCGTTTCAGTTTTAGTGTCAGATTTGAACTATGGGAGTTAATTAAACGGGTTTAGAACTGATTTTAAGTCGGATTGGTATAGTACAATATATATTTATATACGTTTTCAAATCGATTATCTATCCTATAAATGACCTTTTGGTGCTTTATATAGTTACAATATTATACCATTTTTAGAGATGTATTGTGCTAGTTTTCTTTCTCTGTAACGGTCCATCATCTGAACAGATTTCTCATTTGGCTGTTTATTCACTGATTGTATATGAGTTTTTACCTCCACTGGTTTTTGCTGAATATCCTTTTGGTTGTACACTATGCCATTTCATGTACCTTACCTCTAGTATTTATTGTGTAGTCTATTTTGTCTCCTCAATAAACATTTTATTTAATTTGGTCTCAAAAAAAAAAAAGGTATAAAAAAAAGGAAAAAAACGGGGCTTCTTGTCCTAGCGAGATAGAAACAAGTCTGTCAGAATTGTCTGGAGTCAGCTGGCGGAGAGAGAAATCACAAATATTGAGTCCAAACAGACTCAAAACAGGCTTGTTTCAATGCTCCACCCTCAACATAGCCTCGTGCCATCATTCTGTGTATCCGTAGTGTGGCACAGATTCTCTCCAATTGCTGACGTAAAGTGCTGTCTATCTAAGTAGGCCTAGCAGGTTTTGTACAATTCAAGTTCAGTAACTCCACAGTTAGGGGGTGACCACAAAAAAAAATAAAAAAACTGCAGGTGTCGTTTTACCGAGCACTTGAGCAAGTACTTCTTCACATAGGATTAAACTGAGAGCTACTGTTTCTATTTGTTTTCTGCAGATGTATATCGAACTCACGCAGATTTTCACCTTCTACTTTCAGCTATGGTAGCACTGCAACGACAATATACTAATATCTGTCTCCCACCTTCTCCACCTCCACGCCGCACTGTGCAAAACACAGCATGGAATTATGAGTGCCAACAGCCAATATCTCATTCAAAGCTGTAGCCAAGATTTATAACCTACGTACAATCTGGCAGACCCTCTATCATCATTATTTAGGATAACATAAAAGTCGATGAGATCTTCTGATGTTGACATTTTGTCGCCCTGGCCTTGCCACTGTAAGTGTCAACACGAAACATCTTGTAGTCGTAAACTTTTAATGTTGAATAACACCGTCGTAACCATCATTTACATGCATAATTTTCTAGCCCTGCACGAGAGGCGAGACCAGGTTGAGTTTTGTACACAGAATAATTTTGCGTCCACAATATATTATGGTGACACTCTCTGTGTAGCGGGGTGAGATCAAGCTGACTAGAACTTGTCAAACTTCATGACTGTTTCTGTTGTGATAGTGTAAACGCTCTCTACAAAATGACTACCATCTAGCCCATGCCGGTTTCGCTGATATCCCAGCAACTGCAGGTGTCTGGATTGCGTATTTCAATCTTGTTGGCCGCTGAGCTCGAGTTTGAGTTTGAGTTCGAGTTTGGAGGAAGGACGCCCACACCATAACGTCCATATCGTGCTAGGAAGAAGCAAGCAGATAGACAGTATAGGCAGAATAATAGAACAGAAGAAGACTCTACCAGAAGTGTCCACCAACCACCCACCTTATTGGCCACTGACAATTGTCTCAAAAACTAAGTTGAAATTTATATAATTATGATCTAAAGTACTAGTGGTAGTTGCAGCTTATTCTGTTATGTTCGAAATCCTTAAACCATCAAAATTAATGAGGATGTCGTTGCAGCGTGCGTTAGCGAGAAATTTCTGTAACATTTTGTGAACGGGCGCACGAGCTGGATGTCTAGCCAGATCAAAATACGGCAAAAAGAAAAGGCTGTATATAGCAAACCCTCGTACAAAAAAACAAAATACAGAAACGATACAATAAAACGAAAGGAAAAGGTTTTGCTATAAACAACGTTTTCTTTCTGCCATACTTTGATTTTGCTTCAAGCCTTGCTGCGACCCTACAGATTTTCTGTGATTTTTTGCAATGAATGTTTAGCCAGCTACACAGAATGATTATAGCACACACAACCTATTCTATGTTTAGGCCCGTGTAACCCATTGTGTAGATCAAACTATATTTTTAAATAAAACACTTCAGAAAAAAGTAACAGGAAGATCGGGTAGAAAGTGATACGAACCAGTACAGAAAAACCTCGACCAGTACAATACATTCAACTGTTTTTAACAATCCTTCTATAGGGCTACGACTTCAACATCGGTCTTTAGAAATACTAGTGCGCTCAAATTGTCAGGTTAAAAGTACACTCGCGACTCGCTGTCGCGTTGCAATCGCCCCTTGGTTTCATGTTCCTATCGATTCTGCGACCAGCCAGTGTCTCGCATTGTTGCGCCTCTCGCCATTCATTCGTCTAGGCCTAGATTTTAAAAATCGCGACACAACGAAGTCGCTTATGCGCACTCAGTCGTACCGATGCAGCTTTTCAATACGTTTATGTCACTACATGGGTACGGGAAAACTGAGCCGGATTTTTAATCCTATTGTTCAAAACTTCAAAGGTAGCTCGTAAAAGCTGTTGGAAGACTGAGCCGGTTTTTGGCATATCGATACTTAATTTTTCTAACGACTAGTCAACCTCTTCCGTTCGCCACTTATCGAGACTGTTTCTTTGCTTTTTTTCTGGTGAGTTTTGTAAGAATTAAATGCATGTAATTATAACAGCTGATTGAAACGGTCTTGATACGTGTTGCCTCCTGCTCACCACGGTGGAGGGGGGGGGGGGTTGGAAGTCGGATTTTGAGCAGGATAAATGTTATATTGAGAGCTGTTAAAATCATGATAAAAATTGTTAAAAAATATTAAAAGGGGCCTCAGAACTTGACGGGTAGCATCTTGAGAGCCATTTTGTGCACAAACTCTGCCTGGGACAGCCTTTGCTCATTGTACTCAGTAATGAGGGTCTCCCTAATTCTCTCACGCTCACGCAAGCGTCTCACAGGAACATTGTGGTACTGATAGGATGATCTGACCTTTATGTCAGTTCGTAGCTGTTCTTCTGCGAGTTTTTCGATGAACAGAAATATGTTTGGATGCGGCGATGTAAAGTGGCTTGCAAAATGTTTATGGAAACTTTCGCATGCATTGGTCGTTCTGACGGAACTTTCAAGACAAGCCCACAAGCTGGGCGGGTATCTGGCAGTTGAAGAAATGTAGTTGTCAAAAGCATAGTCTGAAAACATTGTGAGTTTGTTATCATCCTGGTCTGGGCACTGGACCATGATGACAAAAGCAAAGCAATCTTGTACTTCACTAGGCTCAAGAGCCGGTAAGCCAAAAATGGATTTTAGCCACATTGCAGTTTCACTGGTGACTTGTACTCAGAAGATAGTTCAATTTGTTGAAGTTTTCGGCACCATGCTTGACCGACATGAAACTGACAGGCTTTTATTGTAGTCTCTGGGAAGGTGCCTCAACAGGCGGAAAGCATGGCTAGCCTATTGAGTTGTGTTAGGCGCGCGCGCACAGTCAGTTTGTGACTGTTCCTGTTGTGTGTTAGCATACTGAGTCTATCCAAAGATCTATCATGTTTACACAGTCCAGTGACTTTAGGGTTGATACATCAGTCTAATCGATCTAAAGTTCGAAAACAACATAGTCGATTTCTACAACAAAAAACCGGCTCAGTTTTCCAACAGGGGTCGGCGGCTTATTGCGCAATGTGTTGCATAACAGGTGAAAAACCGGCTCAGTCTTCCGTACCCCCACTACATGAGTCCCATCTCCATCACCGCCTCTTCCCTACCCTCCGCCCAACGTCCGCAAGGTTATTCACCCTCCTGGCGCATGATCTGTACTCATGTATAATGCACATGCATAATGTAGAGCATAAACCATTTGAATACTTGGATAAAAACAATAAAACTTGGTCCTTAGTTTATTCTGTTCTAACAGATATCAAGCCGTGTGCCTTCGACTCACAGAAACACTGACTTGTCAAGCATGTCTTTCTATGGCCAAACTTGGAGTGTTTTGATTGGGCGGCTGGAGACTTGCCTTTTCGGGGCGCGAGACCTTGTTGTTCAATCTAGTTCTTTAGTTTAGGAAGTTCCGCTACTCTTGGCATTTACACCTCACTTTTCTTCTTTTTATTTTTCTTGTTAATGTTTTTGTGTGTTTTTGTGGACGGGATTTTATTTTTTTGAATTTTGCCCTGGCAGCGGACTTGTTAAGCCTGCTCTCCTCGACCGCGAGGTCTTTACGATATTACTCACTTATAAACTAGTCTAGGATACAGGTGGTAAAACAATTTTGGAACAAGAGAATTTATCTTCACATGCGATTTGAATAAAGGCTGTTGTTACTTGTACGTACTCATCCCTAACCCCGTCCTTATCCTCACCTCTAAATCTTATCGAATCTCTAACCCTGCCCCTTACCCTTCAACAACAACAACAGCAAAAAAAGGGGAGGAAAACAAAGAGAAAACCCTGAAAGAATAATTAATTAAGGCTGTTGTTAGGTGTATATCGGGAGGAGCTCTCTAGCTCTGGAGTCACAAAAGGCTTTAAAATACGTACCCCTAGCGCAAAATACTTGGGGTACGTAAGCTCAGGTAACAACAATCTCAAATAAGAGCTACGATGTCTGTTTTTTTTGTTTTCTGCAAAATAAAAATTGACCTGAAAGCAGATTTTCGTTGTGTGCATGGCTGTCTCACAAATGATAAGTTTAGTAAAACAGAATTACTCACCCAATGCTGTGCAAGTCTATGTGTGCAGTCTATATCGAGTGTTCAGATTTGAAGTGCCTCTGTACAAAGTAGTACAAATCGTGTGTTGTCTTTCCCCAAGGCGCTTCGCCTGTTTAACTCAAGCCTCCAATAAGTTACCGGACCTTCATTTGTATGAAGCAGCAAACTTTTAAATGGCGCACACAATGGGGGTACAGCACGTGAGAGCACGTGAGAGGCCGCAACGCAAAGGCGGAGCCGCAATCAGGTTTACCAGCCGGAAGTTTCGAAGTGTATCCAGATTGTCGTTTGTCATTGGGTACACGTCTACCCCTCCCCACTCCCTGTTTCCCCCCCCCCCCCACTTAGCACGTAGTTGTACACCTCGATCGCGTGCACATATTTTGTAGCGCATGTAGATCAATAAACCAACCCTGGATGATATTCATAAATCTAATATCATTGCAAAAAGGATTATGAGGAAGGCTGAAATTAAATCAGAACCATACGAACCGCGATGTGTTAATGAAATTAATAACTTCCCTCGGCGCAGTCTCTCACACAACGAAACTTGTACAGTGGAAAAGTGACTGTAGGATAATTATACAGTTGTAAATTCATTCTGTCTTAATTGGTCTTGACCACAGCATCCGCTCAGCTATTTTTACAGAAAGTGACGTATGAAAAACTCTCTTTGTCTCCACAGCGTTGAGTGGAGGAGGGGAACGGATGCAGTAGACAAGTACACAAAGCCAAGGGTGTTTTACTTCTCCATATATGTCATTTCCCGTAAACTGTAGGAGCGGAGCAGATGCTGTGGACAAGACCATTACAATGGAAGCAAGAAAATTTTTTAATCAATTTACATTGGATCAGATAGAGTAAAACTTGCTACCCAGATTGGGAGACAAGCTGGAGATGGATCGAGCATGCTAGCAAACAAGAAATCAATTTAAAATGTTCACGAGATGGAGACCATCTATTTTTCTGAAACGAAAAATGTAAATTGCTTTCTAATGAACGCCATAATTATGAATGGGAGTGGCTTCACGCGAGCCACAAACATACAGGTTGTTGCTTCGCGGAACTGCCCAGGTTGTAAAACGAGTGAAAACTGTAGGCCTACATGGAAGGGAAATGGGTGCGTAAAGTTGCTACCAGTGTCATTCCAAAATAATAATACATGTAATAATAATCATTGATTAAAGCAGACATGGTGTGAGCATGATAATGACCTCCCTTGACCTGAAGTAACAATGGGAATTAATCCCTTTCTTTGTCGTTTTCTTTGTGTAATTGTTTTAGATGTCACAGTTGCTGTTCTTGTTGTTATGGGAGCCTGGCAGCGAAAAATGTAAAACAGCTTCTAAGACTCACATGGAACAACTTTATCCTGTTATTGTTTCTAATGGGAGTACACGTGAGGTCCTGTATCAAATACTGTTGTTGGGTTTTGGTTTTTGTTTTTATTTTTTCGAATATTGTTTCAATTGTACTAATTTTTGTTGTTTTTTATTAACCAAAAGAACTGTCTTTGATGACCCAGAATTTTTATTTTTTTCCTTTCACTTCTGATTGTTTTGTGATTTATTGTGTAATCTATGTTTACCTTTAACCACATATTGTTTTTCTCCATGCCCCACTACGCTCTACAGGATGTTCTGTAGATTTTTAAAAAATAGTTTGTACTATTACCCGAGACACGGGATACCGCCACGAATCAATCCGTCATATTCCGTCCGTCGTCTTGTGCACGTATCATCGATGTCAACAATACAACAATTCGCACCACGCCCCTTCAGAACTATATTTTACGCGTATTTATACGCGTGCAATTTGTGAACATAATTATAGTGGGGAAAGGAATGGTTCGTCTCGGCGATTACAAAGACCATCACTCCTACCACTGCTTTATGCACAATTATTGTACACAATACGAGTTACTATTTCCACTACAGTAGTTCAGTTTTTCCTCCTACTTTGGGCTCGTTTTCATCCGATTTTCTTCTTCTTTGCGTCTTGTTCGTCACTAGCGAGTGAGCGAGGGTCAATAAGTGCGGGGAAGGGACTTGAAGCGTGCATGTTGTGAGTGAAGTTGAGGCGTAGTAGAGGCAAAATCTGAATAGTCAGATCACTGCAAGTTAAGAAGTCCAAGGGGACAGACGTGAGAGAGCAGTCGGGAGATTGTGTGTTTTCCAGTGATGACTGGTAGGTTGAACTATGATTGATAATTATGATGATTGATGTACTATGTTCTCCTATGACCATGATGTAAATAAGTTATATGTGAGGACTGTGAAAGTCATTGATTACTGTGTATAGAGATGTGCGCAATGAGCGATAGATGTAAGTTAGGAGCAGGGATTCGTAGCGAGTCTGAGTACTGTGTAATACGGTGGAGGTGTGTTACCGTAAGAGGTGTGGTGAGTGAAAGGTGGACTATTGTGTGTACGCTTGATGGGTCGTAATGAGTGGTGAAGTGGATAGTAATTGTATGGTGTTATACAGATGTAATGTTATTCTTATAGGTGCCGGGGTCGGGCAGAGAAGCCACCCGCGGTGAGTGGACTTGTGCCGGGGTTGGGCCGAAGGCTACCCACAGGCCTGCCTGAGTGAAGCTGTCGCGCCGGACAGCGGGAGCACATGAGTCGTGGCAGTCTGGCCACAGACGGACGTTGTTATTGAAATGTTAATGTGCTATTAAGATGTTACTGTGCTATTGAGATACTAATGTGCTATTGAAATGTTAATGTGCTATTAAGATGTTACTGTGCTATTGAGATACTAATGTGCTATTGAAATATTAATGTGCTATTAAGACCTCGAGGGGAGATTGAGATACGGAGATTAGGTTGAGCAGGAGCCAATAAGAGAGGCCAGCAAGTAGTATACATATGGATGTGAGGCTGAGGCCAGAGCATAGTTAGGAAGTAACTATCGGGTTGTGGACCCGGAGGCGTATGAATGTTGGGAATACTGACCATTGAATGGTATTCGAATTGAGTAATGTAAAGTATGTAATTGCACAGATATCTTTATCATTATATATAATAAATGTGTGAGTCTGTTTGGTTGTTCTGTTAAGTGTTATACTTGTTCGTTCGTGATTGTTGTCCTGTCATAATTATTACATCTCCCAGTCTGGGATTTGTGACATTGTACACAATACGAGTTACTATTTCCACTACAGTAGTTCAGTTTTTCCTCCTACTTTGGGCTCGTTTTCATCCGATTTTCTTCTTCTTTGCGTCTTGTTCGTCCACTATTCCTCCAGTTTTTCCACACGGTATCCTGCAGCAGTGAGAGAGACCTTCGCAGATTCATAAGACAGCCTACACACTCTCAGTAAATTAATGTAGTGTGACAAATTATCAAATACACCGTATTGTGGCTGTAACAAACCGTATTTTATCATTGCCAATATCAGCCACGCCACAACCATTGTCCACCGTCATATGAAAACCGTATAGGAAAAATCTGTAGCAGTGATAACCAGCTGTGACAGGCACGCAACAAATTAATTGTGATAATTTGGAGAGGAGGGGTGGGACTGGGGAAGTTCGGGATGGGTGGGGGGGGGGGGGATGAGAATAGACATTATTACTTTCTATACCGGTAATTTCAGGATGTGATTAACGTTCTGGATCATGATGGTGTGGTTGTTGTTGTGGCTGCAGATGTTGGTGAACAGTGGCGAGTTAGTATGACTCAGTTGGTCCTCGTCCCAGTGATACGTTGGTGACACACGAGATATGAACCGAAGCATTCACTGTAACGTCACACCTAGCAAAATACATGTTATTTCCTACTCACACGGCAGTCTTGTTTTTTATTGTTCTTGTTGTTGTTGATGTTGTTGTTGTATTTTGTTTTTGTAAACTCGATTTTGGTAGCACACGAAGGGATTTGGGGCAATTATGCTTAAGCTAAATAATATCATGGCTTTTTTCATTACTAGGACCTGTCATTAAAATAAATTCTATTTTTTTGGCCTGACAGATGTTTAAGTGTAAGGAGCTATTTCATTATACAGGATGGGCCAAAAGTTATTTTACCATAATATTATTTTATTAACACAGTGAGTTTTCTCGTTACAACTAAAACAGAGTTAGTTACATTTCAGCTTGCAAATGCCTTTAATTTTTATTTTTTTTCCATTCAGTGTATTTTTTTTAATATCTTTTTTTAAATTTGGATTTATTCATTTTTTCCCATATGACGCAAAGTAATTTTTGGTTCAATGTGTGTTTCTTGGCACTTTGCAAGATTCGAAACTGCTTTTTCACCTTAGGTTTTCAAATTTCTAATTGATAGTTATTTGTGAATGGTTATCTGCGCATTATTTTGTTTGTTCGCGCCTAAGTATTATTCAACACAAAAAAAAGAGGGGAGGGGGGAGGGTCCTTTCTATCTTTTGATATTTCAAACTAAAAATTGGACTTAAAACTAATATTTGTCGCACAATTTGACGGAAGATGTCCAGCCATCTAAACCCTGCCGGACGGGTGGCTGATGGGAGCTCCTACCAAAGTTTCCTCCTGTTCTGTCATTCAGTTAAATCTGTCTTTACGGCTCTAGTCCATGGCATCCGCTCCGCTCCGCTATTTTACGGGAAAATGACGTATGAAAAAGTAAAACACTATTCGCCTCCATAGCAGTGAGGAGCACAGTGGAACGGATGCTGTGGACAAGTGTACAGAGGCAAAGAGTGTTTTACTTTTTCATACGTCATTTTCTGTAAAATAGCGGAGTGGGAAGGATGCTGTGGACAAGACCTCTACTTTTAACTCTCACAGTATGGCCGACATCGTGCTTTCTCCAAACTCAAGATCAAACTCGAACCCAAAGCCTGACAGGGGCAAGGTTGGTAAAACGCACGGACGTAAACCTGTCAAACTTTCTGTACTGCGCTACAATCACTGACAGTCACTGGACATGAACTTATTCCTCGGTCTGAGCGAGTTCAGTGAAAACCCTAATTCACTCACACAAGCGTTATCACTGATGAGTTACTAGCGCATCTCTAACCGTTGGTTTGGCAGGTCAAGCGAAAGATTTTTCTACCGGGAGGAAATGGAAAACAGCTATAAAATGGGAAATTGCCCTACGGTGTATGACAAACTTGTGTACGTCACCAGTGAAGTCAACTAGTTCGCCAATCCACCCCTTCCCCCTCCTCCACATTTCTAGTTGATCCGCCTGTCACTTCACCCCGCTGATAAGACAGAGCGGTATAGCATTTATGCATTTACAAGTGAGAACAAATACAGATGTCGCCTCAAACTTTCTCACCTGCTGGTAACACACACATATACACGCATACACTCACACACATACATGCAAACGCACACACATATACATCCATAGGTACGTGCTCACCCACACATTTAAAACACATCTGTACACATACACACAAACGATTCACCTACACACGTACACACACATACATGATATTGCATGTATGTGAAAGTGATATAACTGTAGAAGAGACTTCAGGCTTTTCAATAAATCGATTCTCCTTCAACCTTTTCTTACCCCTCCTCCCTTTTGTCTTCTTCTCTCGTCTGACGGTGCCAAGTTAGCCACTGGAGCTAAGGCTCACAAAATCCTTCATTTCAAACCTTGAACATTTCCTGTTCAGGACATAAGTCCAAACAGTTTGGTCAGTCCATTTGGTGGTTTGAACAAATTTTAAAGAGAGGAGCACCTAACTTGACTATTTTCTTCAATTTTGAATAAATTTCCTTTGATTTTGGGGTAGGGAACCCTAATGACAATCTGATTTGAAAAATGCATTCAATATATGTTTCAAGTTTGCGGTTGCCGTGGTGACGGCGGCCATGTTCAATTTTGTTTACATATTTTAATTAACAATTTTGTGCAAACTATCTGTTGAAACCAACTGAAATTTTGCTCACAAGTCAAGAATTGGTACGCAAGGAAAATTCCAACGCCATATTTCCAATAAATCCACCGAGAACAGAATGAACTCTTCGTCCCTCGATTTCTCCAGAATATTAAACAGAAAGAACGATATATCTGCTCTGGGCAAATTTTTCAGCGCAGTTCACTTTATTAATACATGATAGTATTTCTAGGCCCGAGATTTACCCTGTCACTGACTTTATTATGTAGCCTACAATATAAGATAAGATAAGATAAGATAAATTTTATTCGTCCTTGTACAAGGAAATTTGTTTTGATCATTGAATACATAACAATACAGTTACAGAAGCAGAAAGTATGATACATAGCGCGCACACACACATATATACACACACACTGATAAATTAACTAAATTAACAAAATTAACAGTGCACACAATATGCTTCCCTAACTAAAACACATTGACCTGACACGCAGGACATAATTCAACTGTGCACAGATTACGATCAAGATGACGACATTATTGTAACATCCTAGTTGATGATGGAATAAACGATTTAAAGTAGCGCTCAGTTTTAGTTTTCTTTGACAACAGCCTTAAACTTCTTACAGATCTTATATATTCCTTGTTCAGGGGATGTTGGGGGTCATTTATAATAATATTAGCTTTTTTAATACAAGCACCAGTGTACAGCTCATCAAAATATGGCAGATCACAGATACAAATTTTGGATGCTTTTTTAATTAAATTATTGATCTTATTTTTATCTTTTTGTAAGATGTTTCCTCCCCAACAGACAACTCCATACATCAAAACGCTCTGAATAGCCATAGTGTAAAATATTTTCAGAATGCTTTTGCTAACTTTTAAAAAGCGGAGCTTTCTGAGGAAATACATGCGCTGGTTGGCTTTCTTGTATACATATGTTACATGCGCATGCCAGTTAAGCAATGAATCAATAGTAATGCCAAGATATTTGGCCTCTGTGACAATTTCAACCTCTTCATTGTTGATAGTAAGAGGGCAAACAGGATCGTTGTTATTTTTCCTAAAGTCAAAAACAAGCTCTTTTGTTTTCTTAACATTCAGTAGAAGATAGTTGTTATTACACCAACAATGAAAGGATTGTACAATGTTAGAATATTCGTGGCCAGAGTTAGGTAAAAGGCCTAAAATAGCAGAGTCGTCGGCAAATTTAAGAAGGTAAACGTTGTTGTGTGTCACAGTGAAATCATTTGTATACAATGTATACAAGGCAGGTGACAGCACGCAGCCTTGAGGCGCTCCTGTGTTTGTTGTGAGTAATTTGGAAAATGTGTTGTTTATATCCACAAACTGGCTTCTCTGTGTTAGAAATTCGAAGATCCAGCTCTTTAAAAAAGAACTCACGTGTAGGTTGGTAAGCTTTTGAAACATTAAGTGCGGTTGTATGGTGTTAAACGCAGACGAAAAATCGACTAGGAGCACACGAACACAGGTTTTACCAGTGTCTAAATGACTGTAGATGTTATGCAATAAAAACAATAAGGCGTCTTCTGTGTTCCTGTTTTCTTTGTATGCAAATTGCAAAGGATCGAGATTTTGTTTGACCTCCTTCGTTAGTTCAGTTAAAACAAGTTTTTCAAAGCATTTAAAGATAATGGAAGTTAATGCAACTGGGCGAAGGTCGTCCATTTCAGATATTTTTGGTTTTTTGGGGACAGGTAAGATTTTTGACAATCTCTAAATGTTTGGTATGTAATGGTTTTGAAAGGATTTGTTGAAGATGAAAGTAAAAATTTTTGCTAGTTGTTCAGCACATGTTCTCACTACTTTGCTTCCAATGTTATCTGGTCCAGATGCCTTTCTTTCCTTAACAGATTTAAATTGTTTCACAACAGCATCATAATCAAAACAAATATTACATTCATCATTATCAAAATCAAAACTGTCTCTTATTTCCTGGTGTTGGTTGGAGAAATCGTGTTGGTCAAAGCGACAGTAGAACTGATTCAATTCATTGGCAAATTCGCTTTCATTCACAACATTCACTTTATTCTTCATACAATCGTACCCCGTAACCTGTTTCATTCCCTTCCACACAGATGACATGTCATTTGATTTAAAACTTGCTTCAATTTTATCTTTGTATTCTTTTTTACACACTTTGATTCTCTTTTTAATTTGTTTGTTTACTTTAGCGAGGTCGCTTTTACTATAGTTTTTTCGGAGTCTTTTTTTGTCAACAATAGCTTCAAGGCATTCTTTTGTTAACCATGGTTTACTATTTGGATACACACACACACTTTTCTTAGGTATAATTAGATCTTCACAAAACTGGATGTAGGAGTTAACAGTAAGAACAAGGTCGTCTAAATTAGTACATGTGTTTGTAAAAATGTCCCAATCCGTGCAGTCAAAACAGGCTTGAAGTTGGTCGCAGGCCTCGTCTGTCCATGTTTTTATTACTTTGGTGTCTGCTTTATAAGTTCTTAACACAGGTCGATACTTTGGTTGCATAGATATCATAAGATGGTCTGAGTTCCCCAGTGGTGGTAGAGGGAAAGAACGATAGGCGCCATTGATATTACAATAAAATAAGTCCAGAGTGTTCTCGTCTCTAGTAGGAATGGTGACATATTGGGTGTAGTGCGGGATGTTGTCCATGGTTGCATGATTAAAATCTCCTTGTATGATGTGAACAGCGTCTGGCCATTTTGATTCCTGTGTATTTATGATGTTATGAAGGGTTGTTGCAGCGGTGGTCTTGTTAGCATCTGGTGGTATGTAGACGGTGTTGAAAACCACATTTGTAAACTCACGAGGTAGATAGTATGGACGAACGTTTACAGTAAGAACCTCAATATCAGGTGTGCAGATGTTGTTTACAATAGTGATGTTGTTGGCATGGGCCCAGCGTTTGTTGATGTAAATGCAAACACCCCCGCCTTTAGATTTTAATGATGCCTCTGTCCTGTCCTCTCGATATAAAATGAAACCATCTATACTTGTCTCGTCGTTGGTGTTGTTAGAATCGAACCAGGTCTCAGTGAATGCAATAGCCGAGGCATCTCGGTAGTCGTGGCACCATTTCGTACAACATTGTAATTCATCTAGTTTGTTACTCAGCTTGCGACAGTTACCAAATAAAACAGCAGGAAGAAATGGTCTTGATTTTCTTCTCTTGTTTCTCACTTTTATGCCGCCTCTTCTACCTCTTTTCCTTTGTTTTTGATCAGGAAAAGAGTACCTAGTGTGTGCACAGTCTTGTTGACATTGAATGTTGAGTGACTTTAACATGGCCGCCGTGTAATGGATGCTAGCGGGCTCGATAATGGCTTGATTTTCGCCTGTGGCTTCTACAAAGGGCGAAATAATAACAAATAGGATGCACAAACCGATGATGGAACACTTCATGTCCATGGTGGAAAACTTTCAGCGGTGTGCTATTATCCAAGACAAGGGAAAACACATAAAAATTCACAGACAACAATGATCGTGTCGCCATGTATTTAATACACTGAATTCCGTTGGTCTAGGCGGTACTGGTAATGATAAGAGACTATGCTATTTATTTGTCCAAAAATACGATTCTCATCAAAATATAATACTAGAAACGATTAGATAAGACACTCTTTTCTACGCACCTCTAAAGAATATCGTGCACACCGTTTGCACGCTGATCGGGGGTGGGATCCATGGCGCACTGCATGAAAAGAATGCTTGAAGCAATGAAAAATTAATGGTGCGGATTTGCTACTGTGCTACTGCGACTAAAAAAAAAAAGAAAAGAAAAGAAAACATAGCCAGAGCTTTCCCTTAACGATTGAAGTTTTAACTGCAAAATAAGCCATTGAAGGCCTACAGCGATAGCTGAACAGTGAACAAAATTCAAGATTTTCCCTATTTGACTTTTTAAAATGAGGCATTGTTCATTACTTCCATGTATTCACCACCAAGTGGTGGTGCGAAATCTGTGCACGCCTAAACGCGCTAGCTGTCTCATCTTATAGTATCTAGTATTATTTTCGCTACAAGGGAGCTAGAGGATGAACGTGTAAGCGACTAAAACTCCCTGGCTCCATGACCAACAAGTATGCAACTCCGTGTACTGCCTCAAGTTTTGACCACAAGTTACGTGGACATCTCCGTTTTGGACAAAATTCAATCTTTAATGTGATTTATTTACAATTTTTTAGCCTCGAGAGAGGAGACGCATTTTCATTGAGTTGAGTCGAAAAGTGTGAAAGGAAGCTTAGCTTCTCTTTTAGTCTCAGTTTACACATTTCCGGTTCAACGTCAACTGTAGACACCACATCCGTGTATTCTCCGAGTCAACATGTTACAGTGATAACCATACTGTAACAAATTTGACGTGTATTCTAGTTAAAGCACGATCACTTTTGTCGGACTCCTGAATAAAACTTTACTGCTCTAACTGCTATATTGGTATTGGTCTGTGCCCCCAGGGGAGGGGGGGGGGGATTGTGACGCGTGGATGAAATGAACATACAGTTAGATCGGGTAGATAACTGGGTAAATTATAGGTGAATTAATCCGATAATTAGAATAAATTTTATGTCTGGGTGGGTATTTTTATTGGACAAAGTTATTAATTCAGCACTCGTACATTAAAAACAACAAAAGAATAACCAGTGGAAAAGGCTCGCTGAATCCTTTAGCAACAATTATTGATAATGATGGCACCGATAAATGTGGATTTGTTGAAAAAATAGTTTTATGTCATCACACACGTATTTCTTTTGCATCTTTCCTTTATCAGTCAGTTAAATCTTAGCAACGTGTTTCTTGCCATGCCCTCTTTGATACCCATATTATGAACATAAATAATATCACAGTTTCACACCAACCCCCCCTTACTGAATTATTTTAAAAAATAACAATGATAAATTGTTTGTTTTTTCCTTTACGGGCTGTATTTTTGTCTTTGTGGTTTGCTGCTGCTATTGTTGTTATCGCTGTATTATCTACTATATATTTCAGTAACTTGCAACCTTTGGCATCACTAACTGACCAAACTATACACTCTTCAGGCCTCAAATTTGGTAGGAAGGTGGCAATTGAGATAAGGAAGATGATGGCTATAATTAAAAGTTGTTTACTTCAAGCATGTATTTTTAAAAAATAACACTGTTTATTGCTATATAACATCTGTATTTTTAGCATGTTTGTTTCGTAATATTATAGTACCGTGCATGTCATAAAAAGTAACCGTATCAAGGGTTCAGTTTGGTGCGTAGTGTTCTGGTGCGCAAGAGTTCTGAAGCAAGACTGTAGTTTATTACTTTTATTATACTAGAGAGAGGGGGGGGGGAGCACATTATTGTTTATTCTGGGCAATGCCCGGTAGGTCATCTAGTTTTCTAATATTGTGGACATGGTGTTGCTGCCCACCAACAAGCCGCTCAGTAGTTATTACTGCTACAGTTTTTATTCAGAATATTCAATTCTTAAATAACACACATAAAATGTGCGAAGTTGGAGCGGAGCCTGCAACAAAGTTCAAGTATGGAAAACTAGAGAGAGAGAGAGAGAGACAGATAGAGAGAAAGAGACAGAGAGAGAGACAGAGAGAGAGAGGGAGAGACAGAGAGAGGGAGAGAAAACAGGTTATTTGTTACAAAACTACCGAAAGAAACGTTACAATGAATCAGAAATGAAAAACAAAAACAACATAACAACACGAGCGTTTTGTCAACGATGACGTTCTTCGGGGAAAAAAAAAAGAGTACAATAGAAACAGAATTGTCAAACATTTTTAATCTTTTTCTTTTTGTTCAAGTTATGGTAGATGTTACTTGTTCCGCTGTGACAGTAATCCGTGAACACGCTGAATCCAATAAATGTTATCTCTAAATGCAAAGTTTATAAGCTGCTTCCATTTTGTATAACAAAATCTGTTCCCCGTGTCCTCTCCCACGGGCGCCTTAGCTGGCGGGCGGTGAACTCAAACTGGTTGGCTTTAGAAAACTCGATGACTTTGCCCCAGCTGTCGCGCGCTCGATATGATCAGCTGAATACATCCATCCAACTTTTATATCGTAATTTATTTTACCTTTGTTAGTGAGCCTTAACCCTTGCAGTGTGCGCAACTGGATGAGATATTAAGCCCTAACTTTGGCCCTGCATAGAGAACTATCGTATATAGGTAAAGGCAGAGAGTGTGTAGAGAGAAATCACTATCGGCCGCTTTGCACTACGAGACACGGGAGGCTCCGCGAAACCACCGTTAGCATGGAGCGGAAAGTAGGTCGTGACGGTAAACAATGCCCGTTTGTACGTTTCCACGGGGAGCAAGAGCTTACAAACAGTTCTAAATAGTTTCAATCAACCACAAACTATGAACAAACCGCAGTAAACAGATACGCACACCGACTTCAATGAAGACGGCCTCTTTCAATTTTTGTTACCGCAGCGACCTAATTTCGCGATTTGGTGGATCTTTCTATAAACTCTCTTGTATAGGTAAGAGATATTAGGTTTTGGACTTCCCTCGCTTGTATCATTTATTCAATAAAGTTCTGAAGTGTTGCTGCTTTAGTAATCAACATTCTGTGGCCTACACAAGCTCTTTGCCGCGTCATCTCCCCGACCTTTGCCTCCGATGCAAAACAGCCCTATTGAGGGCTAAGCAGTACTTTTCGAGATTAAACAGCCATTTTGAGGGCTAAACACGGCTCTTTTGAGGGCTCAGGGGGCAAACCAGAAGAGGAGGAAGAAATGGCCAGAAAAAAAGAAATTAGTAAAAAAAAAAAAAACAACTAAAACCGGCTGGGTTAGTCCAATGCTAGAATGCTCGGAAAATAAAGACATCAAACATCAAACCACGAGGGTCCACACGTGCAATAGATTAAGCAGAATCAACTGGTTTGATCGCCAGGAATATCTATTTTCTCAGTTCATCATGTTCATCTCTTTTCCTCGGGTTTCCAAACACTCTAGGGGCCATTCATACAATTATAGGTAAGCCTGATCTCGGCTATCCTCCTCCTCCCCCCTCCCCCGCCACTTTTTCTCCTCTGTCAGCTGTTAGTACTCATCGCTCAACCCCTAGCCTCCGTCAAATAAATGCAGATGAAATTATCAAGTCGACTGAACGAAAACTGATGCACCAGCGAACAGCGGAAGGCTTAAGACTGGCGAAAGACTGACACTCTACTACCTAACAGCGCAATGGTTAAGAGTAGCAAGAAAATGACACTCCACTAGCTAACAGTGCAAGGGTTAGGACTATAGATAATATAGTGAGACTCACACTTTACCAGCTGACAGCACAAGGGTTAAGTCTAGCGAGATAATCACACACCAGTGAAAGCTGCGGGGACACACAGGGCCAGATTAAGGCGTAAACAAATTAACTGCAACCAATCGATCAATATGATGTTTTCAGTACGTCAAAACAATTAGTGGGGGCTGCAAAACGATGCGATCAGAAAGGTTATACTTATAGTAAGGGAAATTCAAAAATACTTCTTGTACACAGCTAGAGGGGGCTACCTAAAGGGGGATTTAAGCACCGCCCACCAAACTCTACTACATACTAGTAATATGACAAAAATATTTGACTTTAAGAGTTTCTGCACTATGGGTGCATTCACTAGAAATACATACATAATTGCGTTATGTCACCAGAAGACACGGAAGCTGCATTATTTATTTATCTACTTATTTATTGACTAATCTATTTATTTATTATGTTGGAGTCTATTTAAACTTCTGTGCGTGCATATAGTGCGTGGATTAGGGTTAATGCGTGCACAATTGCGCTATGTCACCAGAAGACACGGAAGCTGCATTATTTATTTATCCATTTATTTATTGATTAATCTATTTATTTATTATTTTGGAGTGTCTATTTTAACTTCTGTGCGTGTAGATAGTGCGAGGGTTAGGGTTAATCGGAGCGGTCGGAAATTGCCCGTGTGTGAAGATCTTTGGCGCATCGTGGTCCGCGAGTTAATCTCTAGCATTTCATACTTTAAATTCAATGCATTACGAAATTGTAAACTTTACATGCATATTTTTGAGTTATGCAGGATTTAGGGGATTTTTTCAAAATCTCCACCGGCAACGCTGAATGAGTAATAATAATAATAATAATAAGTCATTTTTATAGGGCCTGATTCCACAGAAGAGTGCACTAAAGCGCCTAACAGTTCTCTCAGTCACACAACACACATTTTCATCAACCTATACATAGTCAGTGTCTCAAGGATGTTACATAGTATACGCTTTTGTAAACAACGCTGTTTTAAGTTCTCTTTTGAATTGGATCAAGCTGTTTGAATGTTTCACATGATCAGTCAAGTCATTCCACAATTTAGGTGCACACACCGAAAAAGCTCTTTCTCCCATGATTGTTCTTGATCTGGGCACTACTAATAAATTTGTTTCTGCTGATCTCAACTTTTTGGGTGGAATGTATTTTTCAGTGAGCTCTGAAAGATATTCTGGTGAGCTTTGATTGAGGCATTTAAACACAATGAGTACTTGGCTTAGTGCGCGAGATCTCATTGAAACTAAATGTCATGATATTACCGTCCAACTAGACGGTGGTCAAAATTGACTGGTGCGAGCTGGGCCTAATGCATGACCGGTACATAGTGACATTTGCTGACGTCAGTGAGGCAAAACAAGGGGGATTACCCGTGAAGTTGCAATCGTTTGGTATCTACAAGACTTCAGCTCTGCTAAGTGCCTAAGAAAGTCATCGCTGTTTATTAAACTCCGCTACTGTGTAAATATATGCAGGCCCGTGATCGGTAATATATAGGGTGGTAAATTATGACAGATACCAGAGAGCTTAGATATTTAGAGAGGGTTCACTGTCGGCCGCTTTGCACTGCGAGACATGGGGGGCGCCGCGAACCAGCCGGCGAGCGGGCTGAAAGTAGGTCGCGGTGGTAAACAAAGCCACGTGTAGGTATTTTCAATGGGAGAAAGAGCGAACTCCGTGGTATAAACTGAGTAAACTGACGGCTGTTTTACACTTTCAATCAACCCCAAACTGTGGAGAAATCACAGTAAGTAGATCCTCACACTCTCTGTGATGCGGACAACCCTTTCCAAATAAAATAAACCATGTGGTTCTAATGTGAAGTGCAGATTTGAAATCAAAAGGCATGGGGTCGCCATTTATAAGAATGAACAGAAATCAACCCACCTAGCTCTTCATATTGCCATCGATCATCACACAGCTGGTATTCCCTCTCACTGCTCTGGCCTGGGCTGGATCTAGATCTACATGTGTTTGAAGGCTATTGCCTTCCTGTTCGTACTCGTCTGTGAAACTTGTGCCGTGAAGTCTTTGTTCATGCTGTTGACAAGGTAATGAAGACGGATATTGACGAACAGATTTACGACCAGGAAGCGGGTGTCGCATATAATATCGCTGCTTGGACAGGTCATGGTTATATTTGAAGTGGCCTCCATTATTTTTCTCACCAACTGACTCCTCAACCCAGAGATGTGCAGACTTAAAGGGGCATTGTATCTAAATGTGGTTTCAGCTACTGCCAACACTGCCTGCAGGGTGGCTGACGGTGTAAGCAAACCCCCTTTCTTGCAACTGTCAAAACTTTTCTACATGATAAATATGTGACTTTCATCATTTGTGCTTTTGTCTTGAATGAGAGCACGCTTGCATTCTGGACATACCATAGCCTCAAGTTTCAGTGCCACATATCCACCGATGTAATTGAGGATGTTGGCTTCTGTAAGTAATAAAGCTGGCTTCTCGGATGTACTGGACATGGTCTGGTGGAGTTTTGGTGGGACATCTCTCTGAAGTCGGGACTTTAATGTTGCTCTGGACCCTTGGGAAGATACATTTTCAAAACTAAAGAGGAAATGGTCCACATCATCCTTGCAGTTTTTCTTGCTGCTGGTTATTAATACTGCGTCCACCATAGTCTGCCGCAAAGCTATCCTAAATTCTTTGGGAGTTGGGTTGAATCGGTGTCCGCATTTGCCTCGGATGACAGAAAAAAGGTTTTCCAAGCAGTCCTGATTCAAACGGCTTGTCAGTAGGAACTTGAACCCGCAGTTTTCTCTCAGATGGTCCCACAGTTGAATGAGGCATTCAACAGATAGATTCCATCCCTCAATGCATGGCAGACTTCCACTTTTGTTGTTGCATTTCACGGTACTTAACCACTTCTGGGTCTGTCTCAGGAAAGTGACATGATCTGTTTTGGCAGACTCAGGATTGCTCATTGTTCTCTTCGACTTCAAAGATCTGCTGTTGAAGGCATTGAAGAGGCGGTCAAACGTTTCAGCAAACTGAGCTGTGGCGGAAGCTTCAGGGGACAAGGCTCCAAGTGACACCATAGTGGTCAGTCCTGCAGCTACAGAATGGCTCAGCACTTGTGTTGCAAGGCTCACTCGTAAGTTGGAGAATACAGAGGTAGGTTCAGATGTCGTTTGGTAAGCTTTGGGGCCATCCGTATTGGGAGAGCTGAGTCCATGTGATAAAACTTTTGGATATAATGCCAGGTCACAGGCTGTCCTCCTACAATGTAACCATGTCCTTTCATGTTATTGCCAATGCTTTTAATAAGGTGGGGAGGGTTGTACATCACAAAGATTTTATTCCCTGTTAAGGAGAAAAAAGGCTTTTCCAAGGTTATTCCCAAGCTGTTAATCATTGCCCGATTGTTACTGCCTTGGTCACAGATGATGACAACAGGTTTTAATCCCATTTGCAGTATCTTGTTCAGAACATCTTCCAGCAGTGATTTTATCAAGGAGGCTTTGACTGGGCCACTTGTGAGAACATATGATAGTGGTTGCTTCCATCTGGTGCTCAGTCCCCTGACCATGAAAACAAGGGCGTGGTCTGCCGGTTTCTTTGAGCGTCCCAGTAATCCGTAGTCCTCAAAGCCTTCAACAGTGTCATGTATGGAGTCGTAACACAGGCCCTTCTTGATAGACATTTCATCAAAGAGGACTGCGCATTGCCTTTCTTGAGTATTCATTGCTTGGACTTTGATCTGGAAAAGATTTAATATGTTGTTGCAGATACCTGTCTGGACATTAATATTTCTGAGTGACTTTGAGAGGGTTTGGGGGGATGGTAGGTGGAAGATTTTCTGGAGGAGGGTATATGCTTTTCTGCTTGCATGATAAAGTGATAGGGCAAAACTTTTCTCTGCAGGCGTCCAGCGCCGAGCGTTTTTAGACAGTTTGGACACTCTAATTTGTGTGAGGACAAAACTAACGGAGGGTTCTGGAAGGTGCTGCCTAAGGACGTCATTTAGGTTCTTAGGAATTGTCAGCTCAGAAGATGTACCTGGTCTAGACATATTCTGGACTTTTTTCTGCAACCTCGAGTTTCTCATTTGCGATGTTTTCAATTTTCTTTTCAACGCCTTTTTCTTGCTAATGGAAGCAGCTTCAGTCTCTTGCACACTTTGTAATGCAGGTTGCTCTTCCAAGTTTGCAGCTTCAAAAGATTTTCCATTTGTTGTGCAAGGGCCAGGTGGTGTAAATTTTGCTTCTGTATTGGGGTTGAAAATTGATACATGATGCTCTATTGGGGGAGCCCGAGTTGACATTAACTTAGGGGGTGGATTTGGAATATTAAAAAGTGTAGGGACGGCATCCTTCGCTAGCAGCCTTCTCTTTCCTCTACTTTCTCTGAAGCAGCAGGCCTCAAAATGTTCTGAGCAGAGAACATTATTTTTGTATAGAAGGTGGGCTGGTTTCTTATCAAGGTCTGCCCGTCTTGTATTAATTACCCATCGCTTGCACCTAAAACCACACGTAAGTGTGAGAAAAATACAAATAGTTAGGCCTACCACAAGGATGGGGGGGGGGGGCGGGGTGTGAAGGGTTGTCATATTGTTATTCTTATTACAGCTGTATTGTTATTTTAATGTTCTTCACATCCTTTGCCAGAATAAAGGGAAGAGGAAGAAAGGTGGAGAGCACTTTTCTCCTGAACTTTTATTTAACCTTAGTAAGGCAACCTGTGATTGTTAACAGTGTTCATCATCATCATTGCCTTTCTCACCCTGGATCAGGGTATAGGCCACCAACAAACACTTTCCATCCCTCTCTATCATGGGCCAGCCTCTTTACATTATTCCAAGTCTTTCCGCTTCGTTGCACATCATTTTCTCTGGCTCTTCTCCACGTTCCGCGCGGCCTTCCTCTTGATCTCTTGCCCTGGGGATTCCAATCCAATACCTTCTTCGTGATGCTGTTTCCTGGCCTCCTGAGAGTGTGGCCGATCCATCTCCATCGCCTCCTACCAATTTCCTCTCTGACTGGGCTCTGTCTTGTTCTTTTCCATACAATTTCATTGCTGACCTTGTCTGTCCATCTGATCTTAAGTAGCTTCCTCAAACATCTGTTGATGAAAACTTGGATTCTCTTTATGCAGGCCTGAGACGCATTCCAAGTCTCACATCCATACAACAGGACTGACTTCACGTTCGAGTTGAATATCCTCAGCTTTGTTTTTAGAGATATATCCTTGGTTCTCCAAATCTTGCTTAAGGACGTGAAAGCTGCCTGTGCCTTTCCAATTCGTGCTTTGACTTCTGCCTCTGTTCCTCCCTTATTGTCAATGATACTACCAAGATAGCAGAAGGACTCTACATCTTCCAGTGGTTGATCTCCTACTCTGACTTGTGCGCTTGGGAGTGCAACAATTTTTAGGACCTTCGACTTCGCAGGATGTATCCTCAATCCAATAGATTCTGAAATTTTGTTTAGAGCTGTAGTCTTTGCTTGCATCTGGTCGTGTGTGTGCGACAATAGTGCCAAGTCATCTGCAAAATCTAGATCGTCCAGCTGTGTCCATGGGGTCCATTGTATGCCATTTCTTCCTCCACTGGTGGTTTCTTTCATAAGCCAATCAATCACCAGGACAAACAGAAATGGGGACAGCAAACAACCCTGCCTAACACCAGTCTTGATATCAAAGCTGTCAGTAAGCTCGCCATCGTGTACAACTCTGCAACTTGTCCCGTCGTACATGCTCTTGATAAGGTTCACCATCTTCTCTGGGATTCCATAATGTCTCAATATTCTCCACAGTGTTTCTCTATCGATGCTATCAAAGGCCTTCTCGTAGTCAAGGAAGTTCACTATCAGTTGGGAGTTCCACTCTAGCGACTGCTCTACTATGATTCTCAGCGTGGCGATCTGGTCGGTGGTTGATCGGTTACTCCTGAAACCAGCTTGCTCCTCACGAAGTTTTGGGTCTGTTGCATTCTGTATTCGCTTGAGAAGAATCCGATTGAAAACCTTTCCTGGGATGGAGAGAAGTGTGATTCCTCTGTAGTTACTACAATTGCTGAGGTCCCCTTTTTTTGGAAGCTTCACGAGGTGTCCTTCCTTCCAGTCCTTTGGAAACTTGCCTCCGATCCAAATCCTCGAGAATAGTGAGTGCAGACCCTCTGCAGCCCCAGCAGCATCTGCCTTCAGCGCCTCTGGTGGGATCTGATCTGGTCCAGCTGCCTTGCCTCGATTTAACTGCTTTATGGCATCATTAATCTCTGCTTTAGTCGGAGGGTCGCAACTGATCGGTAAATCATTTCTTGCGGGTAGAATGTCGGGTGGGTTGCTTGGTGGAGGTCTGTTCAAGAGGCTGTTAAAATGTTCTATCCATCTTTTTGCCTGAGCTTCCTTTCCAAAAATAGCCTTCCTGTTGTAATCCTTGACAGGAACTTCAGGTTTTCCATATTTTCCAGCAAGAGTCTTTGTAGTCTGGTAGAGGATCCTCATGTGTCCTCCTGTTGCTGCCTTCTCTGCTTTCTCTGCTAACATTCCTATGAACTCCTCTTTGTCTTTTTTAATTGATTTTTTGACCTCTTTAGCTGTTGCCCGGTGCTCTTCCTGGTTACCAACTCTTGAGCTTCTTGTACGACTTGCATTTACCTGTTCTTTTAGGTCTCTTCTTATTCTTATCAAGTCCAGTGATTTTTGACTGATCCATTCCTTGTGTTCCACTTTCTTTTCCCCAAGAACATCCTGACATGTCGATGTAAATACTCCTTTTACCTTAGCCCAGTGAGTCTCCAAATCTACTGTCTCTTCGAGGTCAACAAGGGGTTTGAATCTATTCCTCAGCGTCAGCTGGAACTCTTCCTTCTTGTCTCCATCCAGAAGGCTCACTTGAAACTTTCTTCTCTTTGTTCCTGCTCTGGTACCTTGTTTCTTGAGGCGGAGTTTGAGTCTTGCCAGCAGCATGTGATGGTCAGATCCAACATCAGCTCCTCTCTGTACTATGACATCCTCCAGTGAGCGTCTGAAACGTCGGGTGATGCAGAAGTGGTCAATCTGGTTTTCAGTTACTCCATCCGGTGAAATCCAAGTGGCCTTATGGATCCTCTTGTGTGGGAATACTGAACCTCCAATCACATAGCTGTTAAATGCGCAGAAACTTGCAAACCGCTCTCCATTCTCATTCATTTGTCCCAAACCATTGCACCCCATAATGTCCTCATACCCTGTATTGTCCTGTCCTATCTTGGCATTGGCGTCTCCCATTATAATGTTCACATCTTTTCTTGGCAATGTGTCAACTATTTCCTGAAGCTGGTTGTAGAAATCGTCCTTGTCCTCATCGGTTGCTTCATTTGTTGGGGCGTATATCTGCACAATGTTCATGTTGATGTTCTTGTTCTTTGTAGTAAATGATGCCAATATAATTCTCTTTCCGTAGGGTTCCCATCCCCTCAGTGACCTCTGGGCGTGCTTGCTCAAGATGATCGCTACTCCTTCTGTATGCTTTTTGTCCTCCCTTCCAGAATACAAAATCTTTTCCCTAGAATTAAGTTGTTTCAGTCCGGACTGTATCCAGCGGGTCTCGCTAACTCCAAGTATGTGCAGTCTGTATCGCCTCATCTCCATTGTAACCTGGGCACTCTTTCCTGCTTCATACATGGAGCGGACATTCCACGACGCAATCCGGAGTGACTTGTTTGATGAAGGAGCAGTCAGGCCAGTGGAGTCCTTTCGGCTTTGTCCATTGTCCTTCATTGAATCTACAGGTGCAGATGCTCCCCCTTCTCCCAAGATAAAAGACTGATTTAAAGTATTTGCTTGTGTTTCTGTAACTGGTTTATTTTTACAGGGTGGGTAGTTGGCCCACCGCCAACTGGCTCTTCTCGGGAGACCAGGACCTTTGCACCTTTAGTCGCCTCTTACGACACGCAGTATCACGTCAGATGTATTCTTTGCTGTCCCCGCATCTGCACGGGCGGTTAACAGTGTTGCAGAGTATAAAAAAAGTTTGGCTTCTTCCATCTTTTTTTATTATTAGTTTAAGGCTACAGTACAAATCAGTTTTAGCAAATGTGACAGAATGAGTTAATAAATATATACAATTCATTTTTGTATGTGTGATTTAAATTAGATCTAAGTGACTGGTGTCAGGTTTAAATATCATTATTATCAGTCCAGATCTAATATAATATATCTAGCCTGTAGCTAGATCCGTTAGATCTGGCACAGTAATCATAGAATCTAGATCTAGATCTAGACCCAAGTCTTGAAACAATAATTATAGGCCTAAATGTAGTTAAAATCATGAGAAAAAATGACTTTATGAAGTGCTAACTATAAAATAAACATAACTGACCCATACGATACATTCCCCATTAGATCTAGTCTAGATCTAATTCTGCGAGTTGCGAGTTTAAGAAATCATATCGTGAAAATCTTGACCCAGTTTATGTCTCGATTCCGATTAAATTATGACAATAAACTTTTGTAAAACACTGGAATATTTTATCAATACCTTTCTATATCAATTGGGAAGCGATGGAAAGTAAGATCGGGTCGCTTTATGCTTGAATTTTTGCAATTTATTGCAGAACACCAGCGACATTGCGAGTTCGCCATCGTAATTTCTGCTTTGCTGTCTGCTATGTTTCTGATCAGCTGTTTGTATTTACCACAGCGACCTCAATTTAGCCGCGCTGACCCAGTTTCGCGTTTTGGCGGAAGTGAACCCTCTCTAAATATCTAAGCTCTCTGCAGATACTGATAAATGACAGGGGTGAGCGGATGGGTGTGGCGCTCAAAGTGATCAACAGGCAGGTAAATGAGTGCACAATCAAACAGGTAGGCAGACGGACAGGCAAATACGCAGACAGACAGACAACGGAGAAAGGACAATGGATGGACTGATGGGTGGGTGGGCGGAGAGAGTCCAGAGAGAGAGATGGGCAAGCTGACGGCTGGGATGAAGAGTTGGTGCCGAGGAAGGAAAATAATTGAGTAGGCGAATAGAAAACACGTACACAGATAGAAGTATGTGTTTGGGTTACTATGTACATAATTACATGGGTTGGCAGACACGCATGCGTTTTGAATTCGAGTTTGAGTTTTATAGCGCTTCGGCACGATAACGGCCACTTTGCGACCTTCACAGTCACGTTCTTTATTTAAGCTTATGTTTCGTATTCAGGGCTTTTACGTTTAGCAATAGAATTAAACATTTCCGTATAATTTTATCACATTCTTAAAGTTCTCAAAAGTTGTTTTGTATGAATCTGAGGAAAGTTTTATAGACAAGTATAACAGTTATTAAATCAAGTTGTTCGGTAGTTCTTAGCCTCTCTCAGAAAGGACAGGTAGGCATGCAGATGGGTTAGATAGACAGGTATGTAGGTAAGCAAAGAGGTAGACAGGCACGGAGACAGACACATGGACAGACAAACAAGAGTATATTAATTATACTACTGACTCACAATACATTATTTATACATTATAATATGCCCTCAGATAACAAGCCGAAGGTGTTGACGAACGTTAGCGTAACAGCGCTCTCACTTTCACACTGCATTAATCAGCAATAAATCAAGTGATAAACTAGCGCCATACTGTGTCCTTACTGGTGCAACAATATGGTGTGTTCGGTGAAATCTCTAGCCTATTGTAGCATGAAGTGAGTACTTCTTTGTTCGTCAGAGCGCAGTCCTCACCTCCCGCTAACGGCCCCACGGTTTGTGTACCATGACTACATATTGTTATTCTAACTCTGTACATTGATTTCACCAGCTTTCTATCCGTCCATTCTCCCGCCTGTCTATCTACATGTATTACTATTAGCCAATCTTCCTTCCAAGCCAGGCAAAGGAAGAAAGAAACAAAGGGGAGAGGAAGGGAGGACAGAAACAAGGAAGGAAGAAAAGAATGAATGAAAAGAGAAAGAAAGGTAGAAAATAGAAAGAGATAAAGAGAGAATGAAACAAAGAATGATAGAAAGAACCTTTCAAATTCATACTGTATTATACTTACATCCATAAAACAGCACGCACATAGACAGAGAACTAACGAGATGAAAAACACCAACTGAGCCTAGTTGCATACACAAACTGGTGACAAACCATCAAAATTTATCGATATTTTTATATTTTATTTTCATAAATTACCATAAACACCCTGCAGACAGACAGGACTTTAACACATGAGTCATTTTATATTCTGGTACCTCAACTGAAAACATGCATATATACAAAAGAAAGAAAATAAACCGAGATCTGTCACATAACCTGCTAGATGATGTGTGCTCAAAATTCACTTTGTTGGGCTGATGGCACACTGAATCATGTCTGTTTGATTCGGCTTTTGTGTGGGCTGTGGACAATGGAGTTCATTGGGACTTCGCACACTGGCGAGGATGAGACAAATCTGTCTCACTAGTTCAGGGATGACAAAACTGTCTTGAGACAGCTCGTGGAAAGACAGACCTCACACACTGAGTCAAGGCACACTCAAAACAGACTAGACTCAGAGCGCCACCAGTCTTAGACATTCAATTTGTGAACTCATGCAGGGAAATGTGAAAGTGAGTACATCTACAACAGATCAATAAATACAAAGTTGTTGTTACTTGTACGTGCGCACCTCAAGCGTTTTGCCCTGGAAGTGCCTACATATAAGTACCTATCCTAAATCCCATCCTTATACTCGACCCTAAATCTTATCGAATCCCTAACCTGCCCCCTTCCCTTACTCTCAACCAAAAACAGGGGGAAAACAAAATCTGAAAGAATAATTAAGGCTGTTGCTAGGAGTATTTCGGGAGGAGCTCTCTAGCTCTAGAGTCACAAATGGTTTTAAAATACACACCCCTAGCACAAAAAAAAAACTTGTGGGGGGGAGTGTATGTACTTGTAACAACATTCTAAATAAAAACAGACTATTCAGGATGAGGTATCCATGTGACATCAGCATTCCCACTGTTTCTCTACACAAAAGGCCTTTTTTTCCTTGCCTTGAGTTTTCATTACAGTATTCAACAAGAATTTCAGCTGAACATCGAGGCTGGATACTAGAAACATGTTATGGCCCTAACTACTGTACACCAACAGCCACCCCATCCTATATGGTATCAGGCCAACACTCCACACCTGAGGTATCAGGAAGCAAAGCTTATTTGATGGACAAACGTGAGTCTCAGCCTTAGACTAGAGGGGTATCACGCAAAGCCTGGAAGGTCACAGCCAGTTGCTACCTGCAAAATGTACACTCAAGGAACAGTGGCAGAAGCTGGATGTGCCTGACAGGATTTACTAGGAAAACAAAAATTATAGGAAATTATGGTGTGCGCCTGTTGTCTGCTCCCAGTTGTCTGTGCCATTCTGGGCCTAGTGTGATAACCCCCCTTACAATTTACAAATGAAAACAATTACTAAGAAAGACAGACATTCAGTTGTCTCTGATGACCAAGCAAAAACAACTTGAAAAGACAGAAAGTATCACAATTGTGCTTTCACCTGTTATGTGTGAAGATTCTAAGCAAATATGAGAATTTTTTTTTTTAATTCAAATAAGAGCAACACCTTCTCCTCTCATTACAATGATAATATCTGCAACACTTCAATGACACAGACAAGCTGTCACTAATCAGCCAAAGTTTTCTTTTTCTTCTTTTGAAATTACGCAGATCATGTTCAATTTTTTACTACATCAGTTCAGCAAATCTTTCAGTGCAGACTCTACAGTTTTCAACTAACACTTCTGCTGATACAAAAGACTTGTCTGCCATACCTCATTTATTCTTCCATACTGATGTGGTAGTTTGGCTATTTAACCCTATGAGATCTAGATTATACAAATGTATCAATGAAAAGACAGAAATATTTTAATTCAACCTTCCAATTCCATCCACCCCAATACTGGACCTCATATGAAAAGTAAAGGATATAATCTAATATTTTTGTTCCTTCTGAAATATCAAGCATCATCATTGCTGACATTTTCAAAATCATCATCTGAATATTCTTCTTCATCATCATCATCATCATCATCTTCTGTCTCCTCCTCTTCATAATCATCTTGGTATTCTCCCTGAGCACCGTCATCCTTGTCTTTATCATCATCATCATCATCTTCCTTCCCTCTGCCCTCCGTCACTTCCCTCTCCCCACTGGTGTCTCCTTGGTGCTGAAGTAGATGTGAGACATTGTCCAACATCGGTTCTGCGGCTGACAAGTTGGGAGATTGTTTCCCCGAACCTAACTGGGAGGGGCTTCTAGGAGTGGAATGACTTCTTTGTTCTACTGGGGATTTGGCCAGACTATGCGCTGGCTGATCCCCACTGCCCCAGGCTGATACATTCCCTGCCAAGGGCTGCTTGTCGACAACATCCCATTGTACAACACCATCACCCACTGAGTCTCCCTGGGCCGTTTTAACCTGACTCGGCGACAGCCTGTCTCCCATCTCCTGAGCTACTGGAGACTGCCTTTGCTCCTGATGTAAGCTTGTCTGTGATTGGTTTCTTAGCTCCTGATGTGCTCTTGTCTGTGATTGACTCTTGTCCACCATGAATTCAGATTTGTACATATGATTGGCTATTTCCTCATTGATGAGTTCCACTTCTGAAGACACATCTCTCAAGCAATCAGTCAGAATTTCATCTGATATTCTGTGTGAACAAGATTTAAGAAATGAAAAATTATCATTCAAGAAATTTCCTCATTCATCACAACTTGTATATAATAAAAGCATAGAGCATATTGTCCTTTGTACACAACAGGTGGGTATTGGAAATGCTTCACAAGGCTGAAAATAGATCAAAACCACTCAACAGGCTTGAATCTCACTGTAAACTTTTATATTTCACATTTTCATGTGTACATGATGATACATGAATACAGACATAGGCTGAGGAGGGACTGAAATCTCACTAGGGCTACCATCAGCCGTGAGGAGGACAATTCCCTGTGATTGTATTAATACTATTTAAAAGGTGATATAGTTTGTTAAATACATGTACTACAAACTGCCCAGGCGATAATGCCAGGCAATGACTTGCTATTGGGTGACCGCATTTTTGGATCATTAACTTCAAAATATCTGGATATCCAGATGATGATCCAAATTTTAGATCAGTTAAGAAAAATGGGTTTCAACCCTTAATCCCGTTCAAGGAGAGAAGAAGGTTGTAACATACGTTTGCTGACTTCAAAGAGGGTATCAGGGACTTCTTAATCATTTTTTCTTACCCTTTCTCAACTAGAACTTCTGAAATAACATTTTTTAAATTAAATTTGTCAAACTTGCCACACAGAAACAAAACAAAGAAAGTTATGACAATCTGGTACTTTAAGGAACTGTGGAAACCCTGAATACAGCTTTCCGAAATTGATTTCGTCCAGCTTTATGATCACTATTATAACTTCCGTCCAGCTACCAAAACATGTTTGATAAGAAATGTTTATATGATAAAAACTACGTAGGAAGAGATTCACATAGGAGAACAATTTTTTACTCACTCCTCAACGAGTTTCCAAGGATCAAATTTGCCTGTGGGATGATGTGAACGTTTACGCAGGTAACTGTCAAATCTGTCACGATCAGCTGCGATTCTTTCCACAGCAGTCTGTTTCATGGACACTAACTTCTTGGGTGGTTTGGCCGAGGCAAAGCGTGATTCGGGCTGAAGGTCGTCCCGTTTGCCAGGATAGACGGTATGGAGGTAGTTGAGACGTGTGTTGGGCTGAGGTTTGGTGAAGATAAGTGGTTCTTCCACCCACTCTTTGTTCACTGGTCTAGTGGATGAAAAACTTGAGCATAAATGAGATACGTCCAGTTCTTACACTACATACATATCAAGGGTTGGTAACCAGAATGTTTTATGTCCAAAATCGTCAAACTGGGAAAAACATGTTTGAAATGTGTAATTTCAAATAATTGCAATAACTTCAATACAGTCAATGAATTGTTTTTATTGAGTTATGAAATAAAGTCACCCTGTGTCTTGGATATCTTTGCGCATTTAAGAGCAGTGACTAAAATTCACATTCTGGTTGATAGCCCTCAAACAGGCCTTTGAAGTATGAATGTATTTCTGGCCACAATCAATAACGAAAGACAAAATGACACAACACACAACTGTTCAATTTTCATGAGTTCACAAATACTGTGCTTGCTAAATGCAACCACAGAATGCATGTCACAGTTTCAGTATTGCCCTATGGTTGAACTGGGAAAAAGCATCAGTAAAAGTGCAATGCCTTAAAACTATGAGGACTTCCTTTTCTAACTAACTGGTTTCTATTTTCAGTAAACTGTGAGTGCATCTGGCAAAATTGGGCTTAAAGTGAATTTTTATACCTCTTTAAAAACTCAAAATAAAATATTTCTAAGATGATTTTTAAACAAAATATTTCAACTGAATGCAAAAAAAAAAAAAAAGCTAATTTTTCATTTTATGAGCAAATATCAATTTCCATGCAAAATCTTTCTCCCTTTGGAGTGGTCTTCTCAAGAATTTGGTTTTTCACCATAAGCCCAATTTTGCCTGATCCACTCACAATTTTTTTTTCTCAAGCCTATTAACAGATACATTTATGAATGTTCACTGCTGATTTGTTGTATTTAAACGAAATTTGAGAAAACAAAATTTCTCACCCTTGTGAAGGTCTGGGTCTTTCTGTCTTGGACATTCTTGTAACTTCAATGGCTGGGGGTTCCCTGAATTTCTCTGAGTGAATTTCACCTGTTGAAGTATCAGTGTTTTTCTCTGAATTAAAAGTTCACATTATTCAAATTTTTATAGTGAGCATCAGGAGATACACTCACCATAAAATTGATATTATTTTTATCAAAGATTATGAGTTCCCATGAATTAATATTCCATGGACAAAAACTCTACTTTTGCTATGAAAAGCTTCATTTCCCTTCCTTTTCAAGTTATTGTGAATAGTGAAACAACGAAGCAAAGGATCAGTTCTAACCCACTGGCTTTTTTCCTCAACTAGTTCATAACTTAAATAAAACACAAATAGGGGCAATCATCATTTACTGAGTTGATTTTAAACCAGTTAAATAAAAAATATATAAATCTGTACGTTTATGATAACCACCACAGACTTACTTGAGGTAAATATCCTGGATCTGGGTTTTGTGTCTGTAAACTTTAAGGAAGACCATTTCTGACGGATTTGTCTCTGTTCACGCTGTAGAAGTCACAACAAAAACAAAAAATTTTATATTGATGTATAACTAAATACCATAAAACTGTTTCACTCATCACCACTAAGGCAGGAAATGTTGAATCACTGAAAAGCTTGAGCTCTCAACATTAAGTCATATTCAGGCAGTAACAAAAATGTTTATGATAAAATTCAACAAATTTTATTGTTATCACTGAAAGAACTCTGCCTAATCTGTGGCTATGTTATCTGGTTTACTAAGGTTAGATTTTGAATTATCCTATAACGTGATGTTGAATGACCTTCAGAAAGGTAGTAATATTGTCACGAAGTTGAGTATTACTTTTTACAATGTAGAAATAAGTACAGTAGTCTCCGTCTAAGAACTCGCCGCCTTATAACCCGCTGTTGCCGCAAAACCAAATTTTTTCACGGTAGCGTAAAAACCCACTCTGAAACGAAAAATCCGCCTAAGAACCCGGCATTTGGCCGAGAGACAAGCACACTTTTGCGTAAAATTCTCTTTTAAATAGATGGGATAGAACAAAACCACACAGTACAGTGAAAGAGAACAGGTGGAGGGACGGTAGGGGGAGGCGTACCATACAAAGGATGGAGCCCAGTTACATCCTTCTTGTGCAAGCAGGCCACTCCTGGACTAAATTAGCATAGTCATCACCTAACATCTATTGCTGTCAGACTCGAGGGGCAGAATTTTATACATAATTGACCACGCGCTTGGTTTGTATGGCACAGATCAGAGCAATTATGGGGGATAAGCCATGGAGACGGATGGTCACATATAGGTTGCATCCTTGGCATCCGCCTAAGTGCCCCGTCCGCCTAAGAACCCGCTTTTCCTGTCTCCTGTTGACCGGGTTCTCAAACGGAGACTACTGTATTACAGAAAGAAATGAAACAATACAGTTAAAAGATGCAAACAGTACATCCTGAAGAGAGCAAAATCTAGAAACTTACAATTGGCTACAAATCTACTTCCTTCAATTTAAATATTTTCCATGCCCACTCAATGTGAGCCGACTGGTACCTATGTCATTTCTGTAGGCTATATTTCAGATGTTCTGGCTATTGTGAGTATTATACATTTCTTGTAAAATCCTACTTTCATAAGCATAAGCCTAGGTGCCCACCAATCCATTTTGACAGTCTGACTACTTGGACAGTGACCTCACGAGATAATTTCCATGAGACAAATGCACTAGCCTCTTAGGTTTTTCTCACTGAAACTCAATGTCATAACGCCGCCAGCCAACTAGTAGGCCAATCAAAATCGGCTGGTGTGCATTTTTGCCATATTTTGTCTTTGCTTCAAGCCTTGCTTTGATTTCTGTGGATTTCATAATATTCCGTCAATTTCCTATCGCTAGTCCATACCTCTTTGTGTCGTACTGTTTTTTACCGTTCTTTCATTTTTATTTTGAAATATCTGATTTTTTTATTTACTTGTATTGATTTTACATTTTATAAAGTTTTTTTTAATTGTTCAATTGTTTCATTGGTTAAATTCTCCACCCTGTTACAATTTTTCATTTTTCCTGACCAAGTTAAATATACTGAAAGTTCGATTTGTCTTCCCTTTTCTTTTGCGTTTTATGGTACCGTTTCCATATTACTTCTTATGAGAGGCTTTGCTACATGCAACTTTCTCTTTTTGCCATATTTTGTCTTAAGATAAGCAAGACTTCACCTGCATCTCAGCCAGGCGAAGCTTGATGTTCTCCAGTGTTGGGGCATCCATTAATGACACCGCTTTCTTCTGAGCCACATCTTCCAGATCTGTGATGTCCAATGCCTCATCAGCCACAGAGTCTCCATCTCCAGTAGTGTCTCCTGACACAGTCTCTCTACTCACATTTCCCTACAGTTCCATGGGATTTGGGAAATACAATGATAAGTCTGTATCTTCATAGACCTACTTAGACTTGACTTTCTACACTATAATACAGAAACAACTTCAGAAATAATGCAGAAACAATACCTATCGTTTCTGTATTATTTCTTACGCGAGGCTTTGCAACATACAACTTTTTCTTTCTGCCACATTTTGACTTTACTTGAAGCCTTTGCTGTGATCCCACAGATTCTCACACTTCCCCCACACGCCAGGGGATTTGGGAAAACAATAAGTCTGTATCTTCAAAGACATACTCAGACTTGTCTCTCTACATTGACAGAAAACAATCACATATTATAAGTGGAATTAGAAAATCTTCATAGGATTTAAAATGGACTGAAACAACTGAACAGGCTCAATCTGGCTATAAATGTGCATATTTCGTATTTGTATGAATGCATTATGATACATGAACATACACTAGCAGAGGGCAGGCTGTGGGCACATGAAAAATCCCAATCAGAGAGAGGGCGGACAATTCCCACTACTATGACATAAACATTCTGATGCTTAATTATATCATCTCAATGACTCTCAGGCACAGTTTGACTGAAACAAAACTTATCACAGGTTTTCAATGAAATCTGCTTCTTCAGTGGCATTTCTGGCTAGAATTCAGCCATCCATGCCAAAGTTCTTGCAAAAGTCCACAGGGCACAATTTCAAGACAAATGAAATAAAACCTATTTAATATCATTTAATCATAGCTTATTGCATTTTTTTTTTTCTCAGTGATGGGAGACTTTTAAGAACTACATATCTTCCATTAAACATACAGCAAAAACAGTCAAATGTGTCCTCTCCCAGGACAGCCTGACAAGGATGGTTTGTCCTATCACTTAAATGTAGCTTAACTTACATCCACTTATTAGTAGTGCCATGTTACTTACATAAGGTTCTGCTCTGTATGCTGAGAATGGCTCTGCTCTGTATGCTGGGAATGGCTTAGTCTCTGGAACTCGTTGACCCAAACTTCTGTGCAGCAATCGACGCTCGACCTCATCGATGAATGAATCTGAAACATCCGCTGACCTGTCGAGAGAACATAAATCTGCTGATCTGAAAGTCACATTTTTGTGGGAAAAATTTGCAAACAATGCACCACCTCTGAGTATTTGCTTGTTAGCACCAACTCTTTTTAGACTATTTATCTGCATTATTTGTGTGAGCACACAGATATTCGGCAAATTCCTGGTGCAATGTAACCACTTCCAATGTGCTACCGGTTCAATAATTTTTCAAAGAAAATAATTGTTCTGAAACAGTTATTCCTCTCTTATTCACTCAACAATCTCACTGTGATGAAGTACTGTCTCAGAACGAAATATTCACAATATGTTTTCCTTATATCTGAGGTTCAGGTAAGACACTATACACTCAAGTGAGACAGAATTGATACTGCTGCAGATCACATTGTTTGCTGTGCTGTTTAACTATCCAGTCTCTTTAAGTTTGAGAAAATATAGTTTCTTGATTGGCTACATTATTTCCACATGTTTGAATGATGTCATTCCAGGAAGCCCAAACAAGGAAGTCTGTGACATAAAAAGACATTTGAGGAAAATTTCAGTCTGAGCAAGCCATTGACACCATGTGAGCCTTCTATGGAAGTTGTTATCATCTGTTATCTAAATCTGGCATAAACCTTACCTTAATCTTTTATCAGTTGGGAGAGAACGGTAGCCAAAACTGGGTATTTCTGTGCCGGCTGTTCCCTTGACCTGCAGATAAGTAGGATGTCACATCATAAACTGCTCTAAGTATACCACATGACTGTTCAAATATTAGCACTACTGACAAGGCAATAAAAACTGTGACATTAGGTAATAGCATTCAAATGTTATGCTAGTGGACAAGAGCACCCAGCCGGTGAAACAAAGACGACGTGCACAATTTAAAGGTTTCCACTGATAAGAAGAGAAATTATGCACTAAACAAAAAGTAAATATTTCTAATATTTGCATGTATATCTAATGAGTGCAGAAACTTCTAAAAATTAACACCATACAATAATATTTTAAAAGCACAAAGTTTGTTTACAAAATCACTGATTTTTATGCCAAATTCTGTACTGACACTTACAAATGTTTATATAACTTATTACTTACCCTTGATGAACGTTTTCCTGGAAATATATGCCTGGGGAAACAAAGAATGATAAAATTTACATGAAAACTGAGTTCAGTTAAGTTTACCAACCAACCCTTGTGTTTCTGAATTTTGAGCAGGATCCTCCCTCTGCATTCAGAGACTGCTTCTATAGTTAAATGGACTGTTTTTGGAAAGTCTTGAACTTGATTTCTATTAATTATTTACTTAACAAATCATGCATGTAGAAAATATATAATCCACAATGAAAAGAAAGTTTTGATGTGATCCCGGGTCTAACTACCACAAACTTAAAATTGATGATCTTTCTCCAGGCTGATCCGAAAGCAGAGAAACATTTTCTAGTGTCACAAAAGTCATCAAAGAGATCTTCACAAGATGAGAAAGAAAAATACCCTCTAGGAGTGACAAGGTTCTATCTTCACTTTTCGGCTGAATTGACTTACACACTACACACTGCTTCTACAGGCCTTCTCCACAGTGTGTCAAAATGTAAAGTGGATACAGTGTGTAATTTGTAAGTATTTCTAAAAAGAAAAAAGTCATACCATTATAAGCTATCAGGACATCAAACTTCAATCATCAATTTCTCAAAAGTTGATGGAAGGGGCTTAGAACCTCGTCATTCTAAGGGGATGATGTGTCAAGGAAGTGTGAAACAAAATACATAGTGAACGTGGTGAGATTAAAACTGTGGAAGTGAAAAATACATACTGCACATCCTCTCTGTCAACTTCTCGCAGGTAAAATGGTGACCTTGACCTTGATCTGCGTTCTGAGCTCAGGGACCTTGACCTGGACGATCTACCTGGGGGGATCCATGGCAAAGGTGACTGCCTGTCAAGGTCAAAGTTCACTTCCTTTCTCTTCCTGGAAAGATTAGGACAAAATAATGAAATCATTAAAGGGGGGACCAACTAAACTGTGAGCAGATACTTCAAGCCTTAACTCTTGAATGCAAAGAAGGAGACTAGTTAAGACTGATCCATGTTGACAGGCAAAAGCCAGACTTGGGAGTCCTGTCCTTTCAACGCTAGGTTATAATTTTAATGCCAGTGAACTGACAGATTCAATCTACTGGAAATCTTACCCACACACATGGGCTCCATTCCTCTACAGATTCAGCAACTTAGTTTGGTCTAGTGGGCGGTGCAGGTTGACAGATTTATTGCCCAGTAACCACAGCCTGTACCAGGGCTACCCGTAATCCGATCCGTTTTTACCTGTGCGGGGCTTGCTTGATCCTCACTTGAGGATTAAAATTTAATCTCACTCTCTTGTTTCTTTTTCAAGTTTTTGCGATGGCCTTGTGTGTATTGTGAAAGTATATCGATGAGATAAATTGATAAAGAAACAGATAAACAATTCCTCTTTACCGTGATATAAGTTTTATGAGGAGAACATTTCAATAAGTCTTTTAATAGACACTTTTTCTTTATGGATCGCGACTAAAAGTGCTTGAAAATTTAGGCATGGTTCCGTTTAAACTTAATTATCTAAAAATTGCGAGATATTACAGTATTTAGTTAACCATCCAGGGATAGAGGAACCTATGCCTAATGCAGACCTGCAAAAATTAAATGCATCTACTTCTTTTGCTGCCTACAGGAACTGTTTTTCCCTCCTAGGGGTTAGTTGTTAGTTCCACTTGAAGAGAGAAAGTGTTTGTGGATGTGTGTGAGAGAGAGAGAGTGTGTGTTTGTTTGTGTATATGTGAGAGAGAGAGAGAGAAGGAGGAGATGGGGAAGATACAATTGAACACTTCTATGTTACTCCTTTTATGGAAATTTATATCATATTAATAACTGGGTGTATTGCTCTCTCTTTCCGACTTCGTCTCTCTTTAGCTTTCCTCACCTGTCTCTTCCTGAATCTTCTAGTTTTTGATATATCTATTAATGACATCATTTTATAATAGCCTTAGGTAAGGGATAGTTCAATTATTGATTTTCAGAAAAATCGGCTATAATGGAACATACACTGTTCAGTCACACTGATCTGATCAATAAACTCTGTCATGTTTGTAGCCTTCGTGTGCAGAGCTCTGCTGATGTTAAGGCAAATAAGACCAAGAGACTGTGCACCATTTCGTTCTGAATTACTTATCTACTTTGCAATAGATATCACTTCGGATGACAGCAGGCATTCTGCAAAAATATGCCAAAAGTGCATTGTCCGTATGAGCAAGTTGAAGCTAAAGCCCATTACTGCCACACAACATGAATTAGTCAAGAAAACGGTCCAGGATGTCTGGTGTGCATATTTATTTGTTTTGGTAATATTAAGTACAACTGTATCATTCACACGAACTAGTTACATAGACGGCTGACTAGATGTCATGTGTTTCAAAAGCTTTAATAGCTTAATCTAATCTTTTTTTATTATATCTGTGAATAATTCCACTTTGTTATATTCATAAACAAAAAGGAAGTGTGACTGAGAATCTTTGATTGATTGAGAGAGAGAGAGATGGAGAGAGAAAGAGAGAGAGAGAGAGAAGGAGGGAGGGAGGGAGGGAGAGAGAGAGAGAGACAGAGAGACTAAAGGAGCGACTTTATCATGCATTTTTAAATGAAGCCACTACTAAAGACTTAATATCTCACTTCTGAAGAAGTAGATGCAAATGGAAACTTGACAGTGTCAAGTGCTATGGTTGCCTGTATTTATAGTCGACACAGTTTGTTTGGGATATCTCGCGTTTTGTAATAATAATTAATTTGATATGAAATTGTATGTTTTTTTTAATAATTTGCATGCCTTTCTTGGAGGCAGGGTGAATGTGGCATGTCGTCATTTTTTTCACTTTTTCAGTGTCTTATGTTATAGGGCGCATGTTAAACTTTGATTGCACATGTCACATGTTGTTGTAGGTCACTTGGTTATCAAGATATTAAATTTCAAAGTTTGGTAAAAATGATGAAATCAGGCCAGTTTTGACTTCTTACTGGTCCCAAGTGCACTCAGGTGGAACGGATGGAGACGGCCTAACCGTCAACCGAAACCCGATAGGCTTGGGCCCCGCCCACAGCTCCCGAACTAAGTTGCAGGTTGGAGTCCATGTGCACACAGCTTGCTTTGTATGCACAGTTTCTTCCACAAGTCAGACATTCAACATCAAGCTAAGCATTGTAGGAAAAACTACAGGCAGAAATAATCTGGTGCCTCTCGTGACAAAATCAGTGAAAGAACATTATCTAGTGTCACTCATGACAAACTCAGTGAAAGAATATTATCTGGTGTTGCTCATGACAAAATCAGCCAAGGAACATAATCTCGTGGCGCTCAGGACAAAATCAGTGAAGGATCAATGAGTACATTAATTTTTTTAAATACAATTCATCGAACAAATCCAAAACATCCCCTTACCCCGGGCTGGCTGGTGCAGAGCTGGGACGACCAGGAGATGACTTTAATCTAGTGGAGATGGTGGAGTCAGCAAATTTTTTGTTCTGGTTTGACAACTGAACTGCTCTTTGTGCCTTTTCTCTCTTAGCCTGGAGAATGAGAGAATGAAAGGTGTGAGAGAGATAAACACAAGATGTACATTAGAAAGGATATTACAGAGAAGTTATGGGCAAAATTAAGTGAAGAAGTGACTGAGTGAAGATAGAATGGAGAGTGAAATGTCCATTTTGATTTGTGAAAGTGAGGTTTAGAATCTCATGAAAACCTTCTGCTCAGGTGTCGCTGAATTTTTAAATATGACGCATGTAAAATGAATAAATGCTGAAATCAAGTCAAGACTTTCAGAATATAGACAGCTTAAATAAGAAAGTAATCTCTGAATGAATGAATGAACATGAGAATAAACTGAAGGAGTGGATGAATAAATAACCAAATTAATCAATCTCGACGGTAGAGCACACATTTGATGAAGACAAAGCTCTGCAAAACTGCCTATTACTGGATGAAATCCTGTCTCAGAATGAAATATTCACACCGATGTTTTCCTTCAGTTTGAGGTTCAAAGCGTACATAAGACACTACACACTCAATAATTTCACTCTTAATTAAGTAATAATTTCTCAAACTTCGTCTCTGAATCAAGACATTAAATATGAAAGTCTCCTGACACAGTGAGGAATTTCCTTCGTGCAGTCTAACAGCAGGTACCCCAGACCATTTTTGAAAGTGACTGAAAGTCGCCAGAGTAAGTGCCATACGTCCACCCAAAGTAAAAACAATATAACTAACACTTTGGCCTTTTTCTACTGTATATTTATTGTCTCTGATTACGAACAATCGCTTACGTGGTTTCCCACACTAGAAACGACTATTTCGGTAGCAGATTCGCCTTTGACATAAAAGAATTATGTGTGAGAAAAGTTCACAGAGACAGTCAAGTAGAAAAAAGATATGCTGTTAGTTACATCATTTTTGCTTTGGGCGGCAGTATATTAGTACTCACCACCAGATCTGACGGTAGAAGATAGCCTTTGCTGGAATCTTGTACATGATGACGTTTGCCAGTTTCCACTTCCCAGGCCACAGCTCGGCTTATGTGAGGAACTTTCACACCTGAAGTTTTTGTTTTTTCCTTTTGTTCCACCAATGCATTAATCGCTGCCCGCAATTCTGCATTCCTCTTCCCTTTTCAGCAAAGACAAAAATTAACATTTACAAACAGCAAAATCATTTTTGAACTTTTCTCAATTCTCATGTTAGTTTACCCATGAAAAAGATTTGGAACTGAAAATAATGTCATGTGCTTAACACCTAGTTAGCATGCTATATTTAATACATCAGACATGTCAGCTCTGAAAACACTATTATAAACTCCACCATGCTCAGGTGGCATTCCATACAGATTTCATATTAAAAAACGCTTCCATTAAATATCTACATATACCATAAATATAGTAAGCAGAAAAATGCAGGTTTTCCTTTGTTTACTTCACTCAGCACAGCCATAGCCACAATGTATTGCAACAATACAGAACATTTCATGACATAATATTTGATAGATCTATATCAAAGATGGGAATTGGAAAATCTTCATTGCGCTGAAAATGGACCGAAACCGCTCGGCATGCTTAACCTAGCCGTAAACTAGGATTTCATATTTTTATGAATAAATGATGGTACGTGAGCATACACAGACTGAGAGTATATAAAGACCTAAACAGGGCTGAGGTCAGCCCAAAGGAGCACAATTCCCGCCGATGCCGTATGTAAAAAATCTGAGGGAAAATGATAAGGAACACAATGAATCCAAGCTGATTTAAAACCATTTGTGAAACTCCACTAGTATTGAGGACCCAGTTAAAACATAACGAGACAGTGTATTTCAGGATTTCAGTTTGAGTTTGGAGAAAGCACATTGAAACGATAGCGGTCACACTGTTCTAGGAAGAAGCTAGATGAGAGACAGATTATAACAGAACAATAACACAGGAGACCCTACCAGAAGCGCCCACCAACCACACGACAAAAATATATACCCAAACCAAGAGAGCCAAGCTCACCCTTTGCTGCCTGTGAAACTCCAATGTTCTTGTTCTCTTTGCCTGAGGCTTTTTTCTCTGGTCTCCCTCTAGGTCCCTGAAGTTGCTGCTGTTTGACCGACTGACCCATGGACTTCTTGCTGGACACTGCTGCATTCAGCTCTGGCTTGTTCTTCATGGCAAAGATGTCCCTCTCCACTTTGGTGTCACTGACCCAATCTTTGCTGACCCCAGATTTTTTCTCTTTCCTATCTGTTGCTGTGCCAGGCTTCTTCATCAGTGCACACCATTTTAGGTTGAGACTCTGTGCCAACAGAACAAAAGTTACATAACAACAAAGGAAAATGAAAAAAAAAGTCTTATTAACTCTCGTCAGCTGAACTAGCTGACCTGGCAGAAGACCAAAAAATTCCACCTACCACTGAACACCATAAAATGAGGCGAAGAATGGCCTTTTAATCATACTCTTCCATTCCACTCGACAAAACTGTGTCCTGATCCCATCCAAATTTTATATGCCTAGCCTGGAGGCGCATCCAAGGAAATGTTGGAACACTTTCTTCTATTCAACTCAGTTGTGGCTCAAAATCAACGAAAGTATTAAGTGTAGCAAACTTCAAGGCCTTCTACGATATGCCCATGTCCACTTTAACATCTCTGTATGCATAATATGATATTTTGTAGAATTTCAGGCTCAGCAGTTACAAAGCCTTTCACGATTGGAGGCCTTACTTCCTTTATAATATGATTTATCTGCCGGTTATAAATATTCGAAGCCCACAAAGCACATTAAAATTTATCCAACAAGAACAGAAAGCAGCTGTTCAAACAGTTTTGAAAACCTGGCTTAGAACAGATTTGATATTAAATACAGAGCAATGAAACTAACACCAGTAAGACAAGCTGATGTATCACAATGGACAAAGGCCAGGGGTATCAAGGAAAATTATCTCTGTGTAAAAATTACTCCTCTTTTAAGTGCAGCAACTATGACAAAAAAAGTAGTGGATGAACAGAGGAATATGAAGTTTTGCATCATCAGATTCAGGAGCAAATGCATAAAACATTTTCTATTTCTAACATCTAACTAAAACAAAAAAAGTTTCATCAGCAAAAAGTAAGTCAGAGATCAGAAATTCAAACCAGTTCAAAGTAACCTGAAGTCCAAGTCCACGCTGCACAATCTAAGAAATCAAACCTCAGGGCAACGAAAAAAATACTCCTAGCTTAACCATCATTAAGTCATCTAAAAGCTTTGGTTTTCCCTTTTCCCCATCCCGGATTTTTTAAGATAATATAAGAATCATTTTATTATCGCATGTGGGAAAATTCACTTTCACAGAGCGTTTAAAAACACATACATGGTACACACATATAGCACATCATCACATAAACATATCATAGCTCAATAACAGGCTTATTACAAGAAGTAATATGGCATGAAACCTTAAGAAGTAATATGGCATGAATCTATCTAAAGTGTCTTTTAGAGGCGAATTGCGGAAGGCATCTTCAGCATCTTTCTGTTTGCTTTTCTATTTTGAAGTTTACCTACTACGACACTGAAATTAAGGTAAGCCTTATGTTTTTCTGAGGTCTTGTTCCCAATTCATGTCAACCTTTTGAACAGTAAGCTCCCTACATCCAATCCAACACTGTGACCTACAGATTTGACATCGCTTACCTCTACTCTGTCCAGTACTTCCAACAACTCACTGTCTCCTTCAGATTTCCTCCCCTGCTGGGTCAGACTATTCAGGGCTGTCATTTGCCGCAGCAACAGGGCAAGCTCCTGGTAGTGTGTTGGCAAGCCTCCCTTCAAGTCTTGGTGAGGCAACTGGTTCACAAATGTCTGGACTGCTTTTGCTGCACCGCGATGGACAATTCCCAGCTGATTGCAGATCTGGGTCTAGAAAAGATAGAAACACCAAGATACTGTACCCTAGAAGAATTATGTGAGAAGTTACATAAGAGATCACTATTGGCACAGCTACAGGGAACATATGATGATTTAATTTAGTTCTTAATACAAATAAGTGCCAGAAAATGATGATGAAATATCTGTCCCAAACTCAGAAATTAAGAATAACATTTTTACTTAGAAATTCTAATAACACTGCATAAGATGTTCTATTTAAACCATTCAGCACATTACTTGTTCCACACTGACTTGTTTGATAAAAATGTTGACAAAATACTACATAGCCCCATACATCATAATCAAGATTTCCTTTACCAACATGATTCAGGTTGTCTTTCTCTGATCACAACAATTTCATTTTCAAAATAAAACAAAAAGTGTGACTTATCAATTTACATCTGCACTGAAATATCTCTGCTTTACCTCTTTTTCTGTCAGATTCCACAACCCAATTGCATTTTTTTCTATTGCCCTAAAGGTCAATTCATTTAAGAGGAGCTTTTGATTGAATTTGAGTTTTATGGCGCGTCGGAGCAATTATGGCCACTTTGCACCTTTCACAGTCTATTTGAGTACTTTATTTCTTTTTGGTATTCAGAGCTTCATCAATTTAAACTTCACGAATAGAATTAAACAATTCCGTATCATCTGTATTACATTGGTAAAATTCTCAAAAAGGTTGAATGTCCATAAACCAATGGCCTTGATGCAGGGAAATCATCTACAAATGCCGCCTTCAGAATGCTCGGACATCGTAAATGTATTTCACATTCGTGTTCCCGTTTCATGTTTCATGCTCAGAATATTTTACAAATACTACAGTAAATCTGCAGGTTGGTCACAGCGCGGGTCAGAACAAAGTTAAAATGTGACAAGAAAAAATAAGAAGAAAAGATTCAAACTGTTCCGCGTGAATAAATTCTAATTTCATTCCGAAACTGACACCAAATGATTCTTTACTTTCATAATAAGGGTAGATCAAGAACTACTCCAGATTTTCAGCAACAACTGACCTTTTTAGCAGGTTTATTCAGGTCAGCATGGGCCAGATCTCGCTGAAGTTGTTTCACTTTCTGTCTCAGGTTGTACAGATTGCGCACAAATCGTATATTCTGTTCACCCACTCGAACTCGTGCACGATACGAATCCTCTTCTGCTGCAAGATATCCATCCCTTTGTTTCCCCTTTACTGGTGGGTGGAGGAATTTTGTATTTCCCTCTGTGTAAAACAAAATAATATACATGCACAAAACAGTTAACAAAAATTTGGATACAGACAATCATCTCATAGGTGTTGTAAAATTCGGACAAAAGCAAAAATAGATGTAAAATTGCTCTAATTTAATGTGAATGGTTTGTACTTAATTTATTCTCTGCTGATCTCTTAAAACAAATTCCAGATATCGTCGGTCGGCTGTGGAAACCTCGTCAAAACTAGCCTTGGAAGTTGTTGGCAAGAGACCATGAACTAACTACAAAACCAAATAGAGAAAATACTGAGTTGTGTTCACGGTTCAGCTATAACTTTCTATGTAAAATACTACAGTCCCATAACAACAAACTCAAAGTCTAGTTTTAACCAGGTTCCAACAGCTGACCAACCATATGCATTTTGTTTGCTATTGCTCTCTGACACAGCCCAAATCTAAGACTCATGACGACACAATTCCTACCAGATATAGCTCTGTCTTCTATGTGCTCCACCAAAAGGAGATATCCTTTCATTTCCTGTTGTAGTTTGGTTATTTCATCTCTAGGGAGGGGCGTGCCCTCAGGCAGGATTGGCTTGGCAGGGAAATACACATCTGAGTCTTTCGTAACGTTCATGGATACTGCAAAAGAAAAAGTTGAACAAACTGGGACAATCAGGTTGGAGAAAAAATCAGAAATAAATGTGAAATTAGCCCTTTCTAAACAAATTTTCATCAAGTGAGAATAAAGTAAAAGAATCTCCGATTCTACAGTGACTGAGGGAGTATGCAGTTAGCTCTAGTCTCAGGGTTTCAAACACTTTAGAGACACAAACCAGTGGATCCAGACAACAGCAGTCAGAAAGTGGACACTGTGTACTGTTAGCCTGTTGTCCAGTTAAGTAAGCCAATTGACAATTTTACTGGATAAATATCCAGCATTAATAGAAACATGCATTTTTAACCTGGCTGATGGTATTGTTTTGGAAGAGGTCATGACAAAAAAAGACTAAAAACCCTTTGTACAGAGACTGCTCTTCAAAACAAGAAAAAGTGTGTCCCCACACATAATCCAAAAAATGCACAAGAGTGTTTGAACAAATTTGCTAGAAAATTATCGGATCTTTATTCTAACCCTTCTCTGTGTAGTAGATCATTCCTGTTTCTGCTGTTCACAATCACACAGCCAATATCAAGACTTGTAAGGAACTCAGCTGGACACAAAGTGAGACAAACATTTCTCTTGTGAGGACGAAGTATGATAAATTGATCAGCTCATTACAGTACAGATAACAAAACAAATGACACACCTTACAGTCTATTCAATTCCTCAAAACACAGGTGAGTTACTGTTCCCAATAGTTTCTATGATGAACTACCTAGAAAATCCCATAAGTTTCTAATACCAAACCAGACAAACCTATAGGTAAGATGAATAAAATGCAGGTATAACTATCATTTCCACACTAAAGGTTGTACATCACCCACCAACTGCAGGCGGATGAAGGCATTGAGGTGCCCCCTATTACCAGAATGATTGAGGCAGGATACAAACGGCGCAAGGGAAGAATGTGCAACAAGGCCGGATGCACCAAACAAATATGGAACCAACTGGCCAGTTGGACAGTTAGTATGAAAACCCTAAAATGGATCTTGGAGCGTGGAAATGATCAATCAATCACAGAGATAGGTGATTTCAACTCACCATTTTTTACAGACATCATAGATTCATCTCCAACTCTGGAATGTGAAGTTGGTCGTCTAGGGGGTGGAGTCTGCACAGCACCAAACCTACGATTTTTCTCAGCTTCTCTTGCCGTCACAGGATGCCTTCCTTTAGTGGTTTTTGTCCGATCAAATCTTTGGCAGGACTGTTTTGGCTGAAATCTTGTGCGAGATGGAGAAGATACTGGACTGACAGAAACAGAACTTTCACCTCTCATCTAAATTTAGGAAAGAAAATGTGTAAAAATAAATGTTCCATCTTTTTTGACAGTCTGATGATTGGCCGCTAGCACAAAGCATTGTATAAAAAGGGCTGCACAGTGAGCAAAGCAAAACATGATAGATTGCTGGAGAGAACATGGTACAAAGCATAAATCTTGTACAATGTTGTAAAATCAATATATATGTGTAGCCACCCAACAAAATGAGGCACTTCATGCAGTTTGGTGGTAAGGAGATATTGGTATCACCAACCAGGTTATTCAAAGTCCTTTCATTTGGTAAAAAAAGATTTTGCTGCAATTTAATTAGCAGAGAAGACATGTCCTCTCAACAAAGATAGGAAGTGACACAACCACAGTTTTGAGAAAAATGCTTTAAAGTTTCAGCTTTTAGGTAAAATTATTGAAAGTGACTCGATTCGAAGTCAATTTTGAGGCATTTACCCTTCTCAAACAGGATTTTCATTTGGAAAAGTAACAGAAAAGAGGTTAAACCTTTCAAAAATATCGAAAACGCAAAATCGATAAAATTGACCCTATGAAGTATGATGGCTTTTAACAATTTTCTCAAATCAGGTAATGCCAAAATGTGTCCCATTTTGTCAGGCGGCTACATGTTCAAGATGATACTAGGACAATAAAAGTCAACATAATATGCTGGAAATTATGTTGTATGCTGGTAACAAATGCTACTTATCAAATAGCAGAATTTTTTCAATTTTTATCTATCCTCAGATAATACAACAGGGGTGGGAACGGAACTACTGATGGATAAATTTCCTGGAAATTCTATATAATGTGTCATCACAAACCCTAAGACACCCATAAAGAGGCCCATACATATTATATTGCACTGTCAGAAAACAGCTTGTATTTTGCTCTTGTTAGGAAACTTGTCGTAACACTTTAATTTGTTGTTTTTTTTCTGCGGCAAATTTCCACCTCAGGGAAAAAAAAAATTTTAAATCCAGAAATCAGGAACTTTCCAGATGATTCCCATCCCTGATAATATGTAACATTATATCTTTCCATACACAACCTTATTATCATTAGAATTACCACAAAGTGGAAGTATTCATTTTCAAAGCAACTGGGCACAGTTTATGTCAGGTACTTACCTGTGACTGAAGCTTCCTGTTTCGTAAATCTCTCTTTGCCAGTTGGGACATTCTCTCCATGTTGTCCTCTGACAATGTTGAATAATTAAAACATGAGCCCATGGAAACATCTGGTTGACCTAAATGAAAAAGAAAATTGCACATCTTTCAAAGAATATTAATATGTTGCTACATCAACATTCTAACTACCAAATTAACAGCAACAAAATGAATTAAATTATCTTATAATCATGGGGTTAAATGTAATAATAATGTGACATATATGGCCAAACAACCAGGGCCTCTTCTAATCTTGTATGCGTCTGTTTAATGCTACTCTCATGTGATGCATTAATTTCTTAAAATATAATTTCATGAACTTTTACTGCTGCTTGGCAAAATTTGGAAGTTATTAACCCCCAGGCACCAGGCAAAAAAAATCACTGTGACCTAATTCGTGGGAAATTTTATCTTGGTAAGAGAGCCTTGCAGAGGTATGCAGGTACAGCTATGCACATGGTTTGTTTTGGTAGGCACATGGGACTCCCAATTACAATGAAACACTGGATTATAAATTAAATAATATAACCAATGATGTGACTTACGATACAAAACTGACAACAGTAATTTTCTTGAGAACAATGCATGATTGCTAGCTATGCGCCCAATCAATAAACAAATGTTTTTGTCCAGATTGGCACATACAAATGGAGCCAACGTGGGTGTTTGGGGCAAATGTCATTTCAGAGTTTACTTCTGATTGGTTCCTAGACACAGATAATTGTAGATGATGATCAGTTAAGAAGTGAATTAGATAATATAACAAGTTCATTGAGCAACAGTTCACATGTCGTTGTTTTGTCTTTTCATAGTGTGGGAAGAGCTTTTGAAATCTCATTTTTTGTGAACCACAGGTCAAAATAGTCTTGTCACAATGCATTTGATTTAGAAGAGTTGAAAACAGCAACAAGACGGTCGTTACATCTCAAAGAGGAGAGAGACCTGAATCATGAAATCACGGGTCCCACCCCTGAGTAGGTTGGTTTGACCACCCGTAATTTACACTGTCAGCGCAGTGTACAATCAAGAACGCTGCAGCGTGATAATATGGATATCACAGTGTCTAGGTTAAATGTGTGCTCATATGTGAAATAAATGGTTCAGACAAACCAGTATGCAGAACAAATTTCAGATCAGTAAGAATGACAGCTTTTATAAAGATTGCTACCTGCTGCCTGTTTGATGCCAACATTGCTGGGAATCCCATGCTGACCACCAATTCTCTCGACAAATATGGGTGAAGGTCGACTGAACTGCACTGCCAAGTTCTGGGTAGTTAACGGAACATCCAAATTGAATCTCAGCTGATTCTGGTAAGGCACTTGATAGGGCACTGCATATGAAGCCATGGCTCAAAACTAGGTTTTTACTTCAAAGTTTACATGCCAGCATCTCCATTCAAGCCATCTTCAACCACACATTCTGAAAACCAAGAAGTTGTGAGAAGTGTGTTATTTGTAAGCTTTTTATGCACTGATAAAATGAAAATGCCCACTCTCCAAAAGTTTTGAAAGGTTGTGATGTATAGTCTCCATTATTGTTCAATTTCAACATGTGCATTCACATTAAACAAGAAATAAATAAATAAAATAACTAAATTTTAACAAATTAACAAAATAAAAGGCAGACCTGGAGCTTTCATATATTATATCCCATGTCCAACATGAAGATGACTAGAGAGTCACACATCATATTCAAATATAAATGCGTATCTACAAAGGTTATTTGAATAAACTTTTGGATACCACACACCACTTATTAACATGACTGGTTTTATTAAACCAGTTAGACAAGCTGCTCCCAGTTGGGCCTATTGCCTACAATGATCCCATGTCAGGATGATCCGATCTTGTCAAGTGCACACTGCAACATACACTAAAACACCACACTGCAGGTTTTAAGCGAACACCAGTCAGAATTATAGGGCCCCACAGTTCCCACGGTGGACCCTACCGTTTAACAAAAATCAGCTCTGAGTATAAATGAGTGAGTTCATAAATGTTTCATGCCATGGATATTCCATTTAAACCCTCTTTTGAGATAAGAAGTATTTATTTATAATTTATTCAAGTTAAATGCATACATCTTAAACCAACAGGAGTTAAGAACAATAAAGAAAATGATAGTCCTTTTCCTAAAAATACAAATTTGTATTCATAATAAAAATTGACACAAGAAAGGAAATGAAACAAAATTTTTAAAAGAAAGAATAACATGCTGTTTCATTTTTAATCTCTTAAATCTCTAAAAAAAAAAAAAAAAAAAGCAGTAGGGCCTATTGCTGAAAAATGACATATTCTGATTACGACTATAATCACACCCAGTGCAGAATGTCCAAATTGGCCACTGTTCTTATAAAACAAACAGCTTGGCAAGTAACACTTAGATTATCAATATGAAATAAATCGTCTTTGGAATGAAGATTTAACCAAATTTGGTAATTCTTCCAATAATTGACTGCCCAACAAAATGTATCCCTAAGCTCTTGTTAAATCAGCATTAGGATAGATCTAGTGATGGCAAAGTTGCAATAATTTAATAAAATTCATTTGAGAACACAGATATGAAAATGTAAACATCGCAGGAGACAGATCTGTGCCATATAATGTAGCAGGTCTTTTCAGAATCATCAATTCATAATTTTGTTGGGGAGGAGTACCATATGAGTTCACAGAACTTAAGTTGGGCACATTTGTCATGTTCTGCGTGGGGCCAAGCCCCGCATTTACTATAAAAACATCCACCAAACTAAGAGAACTAATTTGCCAGAGGGACGATGCCCCCTGCGGCCCCCTTCTCACAGAAGCTCCTAAAATCTAAAGTTGCGTCCATGTAGTATCTCTGTCATGCAACTCATATGGAGCGCTTCCCTTCTGTTGTATTCTGCATTCTTATTACAGTGACAATGTAGTAGATGGACATTTGTCTGTCTAGATCTAGATCTAGATCTAGATTCTAGTTTGTGATAGACCTAGATCTAGATTCTACACCTTTTTCTTCCTGGGTGCCCACTGCCCAACCGCGACGCAGATCTGTGTGCTCTTGGCATGGATTTCGCCCTCGGTTTAAAAAAAAAGGGGGGGTATCATTCATTAAAATCACAGAAATTAAAACATATAAATAAAATTATAAGATACCATTGTTTTCCTGTTAACATGCCACGAACAAACGGATGACTTGTTTACTTGCAGCAAGTAACAACTTGAATAAGTTTACACCGGAAGTGGCTTGAATTCTGGAGTGACGTCCCCTGAAATGTAATGGTGGCTAGAGTCATTGACGACCAAACCAGTCAACCAAGGAATGTATTTACATCATTGATTTGGATATGAGAAGTAACGCATTAGATTAGTGAGACATCAAAGGCAAGATTAAATAGTATGATTTAGCATATTTTCCTTTACAGAAATGCCTGCTGTTATGATTCGAAACTTTGCAAGGCCGACTTTTGTTTACTTACGTTGGTAACAGGCTTCGGGTCGATGAATCGCAGAGCTTGACAATCAGGATCTGGGAATCCATTCTAGTGTGAATGTGTTGACATTTTTGGAAAAGCTTAAACGTGAACCCCGCAAGAAGAGAATTATCGCACAGCCGTTGTAAAGGCACTTTGACTGAGATTTTAAAAGATGTGTGCTCTTTTTGCCGAAGTTCAGGAATGCAGTCAGTGATATCACATTATGTAGACTTAAACACATTACCGACAACGTGAGTAGAATGTACAAATTGTGAGTCAATATGCAAACGGTTTGGGTTCGCCTTTGTAAAATAACCCATCAGTTCTGAAAAGATCATTCATATTAGAAAGATTGTTCACAAATTGTGTAGGGCCTATACCAATATCTTAACCTGACAGGGAATAGGCCTACGTCAGTAACAATTGATCATTGATGTGAAATCACAATGTACAAGATTAATGCGACCTACAAACATTTTTTTTGTTTTCGTTTTTGCTGCAACGGTTTTGTTTTGTTTAGTCAAACTCATATGCCTCTGAAATGTTATTTGGATGTTAGAAAGGTTTGCGATATGTATTTATAGTACTTACCATGACAGAAAATTTAAGAGACTGTGAGATTATTCACCTACCACTTGTTGAAATGTTCACACCTTTTTTTAATAGAAACATAAATTCAGCACAATCTATGCAAATAATATTCATCATGAGTGGGCTGCTTATCAAGACCAACTATACAGTTAAAAAGAAAAAAGATGTCATGTGGAACGCTTACATTCATATACATAACTTACCAAAAAAAAAGAGACTAATGTTTCAAGACAACTCCTGTTTATCAATTTCAGAGCAAGCAAAGAAGTAGGAATGACAACTTGACCTAGCACAGGTCAAGAATGATCAGACCAGGCCTGGTTCAAGATCGCATCCTTGATCTTTCAAACATGAATAACCCATTACCCCCCTTAAACACTCTTCCTCAGTGGTCTCGTGTGAATGCGCTGGACAAGGTAAGATGGTGTTCATCCCAATATTTTTTACTAATCACGACAGTTAATTTAGCTTTGGCTTATTTAATCAGCTCAGTTTAGACATTGTTTTATGTCCATCAATTTCAGCCTTTCTAGTTAACATTTAACTCTCACGCTGCGAGAGGCGTCGAAATACGGCATCGACTTTCCAGCCATTCACTCTGCACAGGCGTATCAATACATCAAGGTCAAACGGACCGCGCAAGCCATTATTTTACGCATCAGGTCACTGTCCTCTTTGAGACATAACTGCCATCTTATTGCCCATTGTATTTCCTCTAAATCAAAGGCATTGTGACAAGGACACGTTAACAAGTGAACCACTGGTCGGACTCACAAAGACTAAGCTTTCAAAAGCTGTCCCCACACTATCAAAAGGTGTAATACCGACATGCGAACTATCGGTCGAAAAATGTGTAACATTATCTCATTTTCTCACAAGACGACCGTCATCTAGAGTTGTCGGTACCTAGGAACCAATCAGAAACAAGCTTTGAAATGATCTTTGCCCCAAATGCCCACATTGGTTCATTAAAATGTGTCAATCTGGATGAAACCATTTGTTGGGGGGTGGCTAGTTATCATGCTTCATTCTCATGAAAATTACAGCTGTTGGCTTGGTGTCATAAGTTAGATCATCGGTTAGAGACTTATAGACAAAGGTTTTGCTGGTTAATTCATTATCAAGCATGATAAGGCATAGCAGCGAATGTTTTCATACCGATCAAATACAAACCAAACCACGTGGACAGCGGTAGTGTGGTCATAGCACATCGGCAAGGGTCAGTGCGACCCAGATAAGATTCCCCCGTGAGTAAGGTTACTGACCGGACATCGGGCTTTACGGGTAGCACGCGGGACGTGGGTTAAGCTTCTAAAGTAATTAATCTGCTCTCTTAGTCATGTGCCTTGAAGGGCGGACATAAAACCTGTTCAGGAATGTTTGGACCAATAGAATCATGTTACATCATTCTATTGGTTGCTATTGAAAGTAATAATTATGTATATGTATCAAGTTGTGGTTTCTGATACTTCAGCCTCGGAGGAGGGTTTGCTACAATGCAAAGGTTCAGGAGAAATACAAGGCGGTATCAAATATGTTTTATATTATTATGAAATAAAGAACATGTATATTTTTATTATGATTTGGAGGAAGAGTTTTAGGTAAAATTGCACACTTACATTTCATGTTCATTTTAATACATCCTTCATTTAAATTGCCCTGCTTTCTGTTTGAAGTATTTGTACATGTGTAAATCATTTGTATCTTTGGGGGTGATATTTTATCAGTTCTTTTTCCCATTTATTTGCAGGCTCGTTATCCAAAACCATTCGTTAAAGATTACAAATTGAATATGGATCTAAGTGGGGGCCTAAAGGATGGCCAGACTGATGATGAAACGTTAAGTGTAACCGAGATGAATCCATCTCAGAGAATACAGTACCTGGAGCGAAGTTTATTGTTCTTACGACAGCAACACTCAGATGTTTTGCATTCTTTACATGACGAGGTCGAGGGACTCAAGAAAGAGAACAAAGGTCAGCACCAATTGTATTTGTTTCACCTAATGTGCATCTTACAGACACAGCAATCATTATAAGTAGTTGAAATGAAATATGATATACGAAACACTGTTGCATCCATGTACACTATTTCCAGTCCTCGTTTACCACCATCTTTTCACCATGCAGCTTACGGCAGGTTCATTTCCTGTTTCTGAAAACTAATCATTAACCCAGCAGTGCTGGCTAGTTCTGTAAATCAGAGGAGAACACCATACAGAGTTGTGTTCTCCTGTTATTGTCAGTGGTGGTAGCTGTTGTTGTGGGCATTTTTATTTTTTCTTAACTTGACATAATGGTAGGTTTTGTTAAACCACCATATTACTGTCTTATGCAAACGGTAGGCAGCAATTCCACTTTTGTCAGAAACTGCTGGAGATGATGGATAGGTTCTTGCTGTTGTATTGATATTTAATACAAGTCAAAACTCAGTCCTACTACATTCTGAAAATGTGAATTCATTACTTTTATTTCTGCAGAATTACAATTTAAAATTGTCATGAGTCAAAAGGCAGCACAAGCAATGAGAGAGGGAAAAACAAAGGCCAAGCCAGAAAAGGAAGAGCAGGAAAGGGGAGTCACAGAATTTACTCGTGAGAACAAGTTTGATTTTATCCACAGCACTCATTTCTTTTTACCAGATTATTTTGCTAACACTTTAACGACTTTCAGATCACATTTTTGCCATATGAATTTACAGGGGACAAGTATTTAATACTCCATAAAAAAGATGATGTAAGTTTAGAATCTAGGGGATCTACACAGGTACATGTGAATTCTTGTGGTTACCAGTATTACATTAGAATATGTAACAATTTCTTTTTTGCTTTAATCAAAGAGTAGCCTAGGCACATTCTTTCTTAATATGAAACATGCAGTATCAGGAAGTAAAAAGTTTGAATTAAGATTAATAAGATATTGCTCCAAGATGAAAGGAGTTGTACTAGTTTTGTTGGTGACATTCACATTAATCTATTCTTTCTCAGATGAACCAGTTTTATCCTCACTTTTTCAAAAGTTTATCTTAAGTTTATCACTAGAATAATGTAAACAGAATGTCACCTGAAAATAACATATTGTGCCAATAAATGGATATTTGAGACTTCAGATTAGAGAACTGTCTTGCATGCTTAGAATATGTAACACATAAATTTCTTAAACTTGATGAAAGAATGTACAGAACAGATGACCATGAAGATTATTTGCATTTCAATATTTTACTTCATTTTTTCTTCTTCTTCTTTTCTTAATTCACATTTTAGGTGACATGTCAAATGCATCATCTTATTCCAAACTTCTCGAAGAACCAGAAAAACCAGCAGGTATGCAAAGGAGAAAAAAACATCTGTGTGTCAGGTTTCCACAAAATTCATGATAGATAGACTTAGATTCCCTTAGATTCTCTATGTCGGTGAGAGAGCAATTGTGAAATAGTAAACAACTAGATGACCTACCGGGCATTGCCCGGGATAAACAATCTCTCTCTCTCTGTCTCTCTCTCTTTCTCTCTCTCTCTCTCTCTCTCTCTCTCTCTCTCTCTCTCTCTCTCTCTCTTTCTCTCTCTCTCTCTCTCTCTTTCCTTTCACTTTCTCTCTCTCTCTCTCTCTCTCTCATACAATTAAAGTACAGTCTTGCTTCAGAACTCATGCGCACCAAAACATTACGCACCAAACTGAACGCTTGATACTTACTTTTTATGACATGTACGATACTATAATATGTAACGAAACAAACATGCAAAAATACAGATGTTACATAGCAATAAACATTGTTATTTTTTTAAAATACATGCTTGAAGTAAACAACTTTTAATTATAGCCATCATCTTCCTTATCTCAATTGCCACCTTCCTGCCAAATTTAAGGCCTGAAGAGTGTATAGTTTGGTCAGTTAGTCATGCCAAAGGTTGCAAGTTACTGAAATATATAATAGATCTCTCTGTGATGTGAAAAATGACATAATAGAAGGAACCAAATCCTGATGACAATGAAAGCTGCCAACAAAGAGACTGCTACTGGTGAAATGTTTTTTAAATACTGATGCAAATTTTCTAGATATAGCACAGGTAGTTGAAATCCATATATGTCGAATAATTCGGAAATGAAGGTTTACATTTATTGCTTATCATTTCAATCCTCAGATTAACTAGAACTTCAGTCTTGCTATCCTGCTCCTGCCATTCATAGCCAAAAGAACTAAGTTTTATTTGGTCACCTTTGAACTGGTCAAACTTTTGAACATCACGACCTATTGTTTCCTGTGATAACCTGAAAATGCCAAAGCTATCTGACTTTTCAGTCAAAAATATCAAAATATATGAAAATGTTTATTACCAATAATATAAAGACATCCTAACTAAAATTCCATAACCTCAAATGTGCTGGGTAAAACTACTGTTGATTTGTTAGTGGTCTTTTTACAGTGTGAGAGTTCATTACCCTTGCCATCAAGAGATTTTTCTATCAAATTGTGGATCTCTGTTTTAAGCTGTTAAATACTTTGTTCACTGTGATGGATCTGTCTCTGCTAGTGAGAGTTTTTCCTATACTCACAGTATCAGTTTGCAGTGTCACAAGTGAACATTTTGAAATTTCTCTTGCAGCTTCAGACAAAACAGATGAGATGAAAATTGTATTTCTGGAAGAGGAAGTGAAGGAACTGAAGCATGCACTGAGAGAAACACGGAATAAAAATCAGTACCTAACCCAGCTGCTGGATCAGGCTGAGGAACAACGTAAAAGGCAGTAAGTCAATAATAATAATTATGGCCTTTATAGGAAAAGGTGGGAATTATCCTCCTTAGGGCTGATCTCAGCCATATCGAGATTTTTGTTTGCCAACAGCCTGTGTATATTCAAGTTTATGTCTAGGTCCAGGTCCATCAAGCAGTTTTGGTCCATTTTCAGCCCTTTGAAGATTTTCCAATTCCCATATGTAATAGGAGTTTTTTGGGGGATGGAAGTCAAAAAAGGCTGGGTTTCATTCTCCTGACTTTGTGTTTTAATGCCATTTTGTTGTGTGTCTTGTCCAAGACTTTACAGGTCAAATTTACACTGTTGCTTCAAATAAATTGCAGGCAAGGTGCTTACGATGCCTTGAAGTTTGAAATGAACCAAGGTGGTGGAGGCTTATCTGAGACGGCAGAACAGATTGCCTCAGGTAGTCCACCCATACAGTCCAATGGTCAGCCTCTCTCTCTTCAGCAGTGCCATGCCATTATTAAACACTTGCAGCAAGTCTGTGAGAAGCAAAATCATGAGGTAAGCACATTACAGATTTGGTTCTTATCAAACGTTATTCTTAAGATGTATTTAGTGTAATCAGAGTATCTCATTCCCATGTGTTGTGAACCCCTTTTGATTTTTCTTTTTCTATTTGCTTCAAATCTGACAAAAATTCAATCAAAACTTTGTAAGTTTCATTCACTACTTTTGTGCTGCTTTAACATTTTAAGGGCTGATAGAGGGAAATTCATTTCCACTACAATTCACTCCAAGTTTCACAGCCAGTATAAATATTCCCAGTGTGGGTCACAATTATTTGTTGCTTTAATTCCATACTACTTTATTATGTGTTACACAGACGGCAGTAACATGAACTTATACGAATATAAATGTATGATGCATGATGTAAGCTATAGTTGCAGTAATATGTAGGTTTTCAATTCATGAAGTGAAATTTAGGACAGTATCATATATTTTTGGACATGTATTTTTCTTAACCTGATTACCCTGTTCACTGGTATACCGGTAACTCATTACACTGAATATATCCCTATTCAAGGGTTAAGACAGGTGCGGAGTACCCTAACCTATGATACCATGAGTTCAGAAGGCCAGGAATATGGTGTAGAGAACATCAGGTGGGCAGGGTTCAAACTATTGAGTGTCCTGGCACATTTCGATATATGAATTTAATTTCAAAAGCTGGCAGGTGACATAATTTATGTTAGACGAAACTGTCCATCTCAGATTGACAGGATGATTAAAATATTTTATGACGTGTTTGTACCAAGTTGGATCGCCTGAAGCTGGACTTGCGAGATGTCCTATACTCTCATAAGTGGACACCAGATGCCTATCTTATGGCCAAAGCCTATGTGGCAGAAGATGACAGAAGAGAGGAAGAGAAAGGAGGAAGTTTACCCAGAATACCACTGAAAAACCCAACCAGAAAACTGTAAGTATATTTCACAGGGAATGGATTGGAGGGAAATTGTGTGTTTGGTAAAAGGCAAAGAGATGATTGAAATAGTCAGGTCTTGAAATGCAATCTCTTCATGCCACAGCACAGTTGGTACGTTGGTAAGAATAAGTCACATTTGTTGGCTAATAATTTCAGTGCAATTTCAGTTTCCTGTGGTTAAGATGAAAATACTGTGGTACAGTGGAACTTGCTTAAAGTCAACACCTTGGGACCAAAAAAAAGTGTTGATTTCAACCGAGGTTGACATTAACCGTATTCAGGGGATATAATCCCTGAGGTAAAAATTTTGTATTGTGTATTCATTGAGTTATGTCCCTTGTCAAAGGACCACGGAGATAACCCGTTGGCTACAGATAATTATTGTCTTTGAGAAGTTTCAGCTTCATGTCCAAATTTAGAACGTTGTACTTCTTAGAGTTAGACATTTTGTTCAGGGTTGAATTTTGAATAGCGTCTTCTCACTGTAAGCGCAGTCGAGTGAATGGGAAGATTTTTGGCGTGGGGAAGTTGACCTAATGAGGGGCGGGCGGGTGAGCGAGCGAAGAGAGGCAGACACTAGACCTGCGCAACACCGCAAACCATCCGTCGCTCACAACGCGCGCGAAGCAAAGTTTGCGGCACGTGTTATTATCAGAGACCTCGTGTATAGAATGTCTTTGTTAGTACTGTAGCCTACACACATTACTCGGTACAATACACACCCCCTCTACCTCTCACTACCTGCAGCGGCACACTAGGTCTGACCAGCAGTGCATGTAGTGGCTTAGTAGTACTAGTAGTAGGCTCCTGCAGGGGAAAAAGTATGTGGTCAGCCAACCCGAGTTGGTTGATGGTGTTGATTTTAAGCGAACTGCGGTACCGACACTGTTGACATCATCCGAAACGAAATACAAAGAAATAATAAGGGAAAAAACGGGACCAAGAAGAAGAGGTGACTTTAACCGGGAATTTACTTCAAGCGAGTTGACTTCTCGCGGGTTCCACTGTATTATTTTGTTATAAGCATTTGTAGCCATAGTGTTCATGTCTTGGGGCACAGTATAAATGAAACCAAACACTGTGATTAATTTTTTGTTGTTGTTTTATTTGGATCCCATTTTATTTTCTAACACCATGCCCAAACTGAAACCTCAGCATTTTGAATTTCTCCTCTTTACATTGGACTTCACACAACAAGTAATTACTTGGCAAGTTACTGTTTGACTACCAAACAATTTATGAGATTTAATGAATGGCTGGCAGAAGGAATTTTGTACCAGATTGTCTGACATATTCTATTTTACAAATCATTTGCATCATTATCCTTGGAAATACATAGACAGTATCATATGTTCCATCTATAATGAAAATAACCTCAAAAGTCTTTACTAACTGCTTCTCATATATGTTGCTCACATCCTTCTCTCTGGTTTTGTCATAATCTGTTATGTATTATTGAAGTCTGAAAGGGCTCATGTCCAAGCAGGGCAGTCTTCCAAGCCGCCTTATCAAAATGCATCGGATTCGGCCAACAAAGATCTGCTAAAAGATCCTTGTTTGGGTAGAATTTGATTTGCAAATGATAATGGTTTTAGGTGAAAGACATTAATTTATGAAAGTGTGTTGAGATGCATGACCATTTTGCAAGAACATGAACATATTTTTGACAGTAAAGATATTGGAGAGAGGGAAGAGCAGATGCAGGTTTATCCTGGGCATAGTTGGGGGGAATTATGCTTGTCAGCTTTAATATTATTTGCTGTGACTTTAAGAAAAAAATTTATTCATTGTAACAGTTATGCCGGATCAGTGCAAGTTTTTCCTTGTTTGTAACTTCTTCCTCCTCTTCTGACAGGCCTGAAATTGCTTACATCCGAGAGAATGTGAGCCTGCCAGCTTTAAAGCAAACTGTGGGCAACAAAGCTGTGGAGAGGAAGAAACGAACCCAGATTTTACAGAGAGCAAAGCTGAGACCTGGGGCACTTCCTCCTTGATGGCAACTTTGCTCGTAGAGCCTCTGCAATAGTTGACTTGGGTTATTCTAGATCCAAATGCTGTTCCTTTGTTGACTGCTCTTGTTGAGCTTGATTAGAGTTTTACTTGTCATTTTCAGAGTCACGGCAATAATACAGTTCATTTCCAATGGCATGATATTGGGCAGATAAAAAAAATTTGCCAGGTAGAACTCTTCTCCAAGCAAAATACATTTGTTTCTGTTGGCCTCCTGTTTTTATTTTTAAAAAACCAGAATTCATGTTATTGAAAAAAGAATGTTATGTAAGATTTTGTTTTACAATATTGATATTTTTCCTTAAAAATCAGATTGTAGAAATTGAAGAATTGCATACTCTACTTTCTCTGTGTGATCTGCTACTAAATATGTAGTGGTTTCTCACTGGCCATTATGTTATATGATGATAATAATATGACCAACCAACCTTCAGGTGCACAAATATCCTGTGTGGCTTACATGAATCTGTGAGTGTGGATGTTTGTGCGATCAGATGTTATATTGTATATATATTTTGCTTGTGTGTTCTTATATATTCACATATGTTGATGTCACCTTGGATGTCTGTGTGGTCAGATATATAAATTACATAAATATATACATGTATATATAAATATTAGCTAGTAAAGATATACATGTACACCTTTTCTCTTTGATGTTTAATACTTTCACTATTCGAGATAGATTTTCACATCCACATTTAGTCAGTATGTGCCTGAATGAGACACTTGGCCTGGGGGTGGTTTACATCAGCTGTATTTGATTCCTTTAGTAAAACAAATTATGTGGTTTTTCTTACTGATGTGGCAATAATCCCATTGGAAATATTGAGTTTTAGGAGAACATTTGATTAAGATTGGTGCAAAAATTGCACTTCAGTTTTTTTGAGAGCTTATATTTTAATTCGTACATATTTAAAATAATTGAGTGTGTGTGTGGGAGTGAGGGTGGTTTTCATATGGCACAACCGCCAGGTGATGTATACTGACTGTTAATCATAGATCACTATTTAGAGGGTTTCTCTCAAGCAATAAAAGTTACAAGTAAAATGAAAATAAACTTTATGCGTTCTTTCAAATTCAGCTATGTCTCAAGTTTCACGCTTTCACAGCATAAATGGCCCAGAGGATGAAAGTTGACCATCACTTTTCATGAAAAATCACAGGCTGAAAGTTTAGCAGTATGAAATTGCTTTGTGAGCAAAACATCACAAAAATATTACCAAAAATAAGTTTACTAATATTAATTAAACAATCCTTTCAAGGTTTTATGCATCATCGACTTTTAGGAGATTGCCAACACTGACATGAACAGCCATTGCTCGTTAGGTGATGTAGAAAAATAGCTGTCATCAGAGATCCCATTCTTCCACTGTTCCACAGAATTCTTATATTAGTTTGACAGTTGAGATAGACCAGACAACTGAGTAATCAGGGTCCCTGCACCTGTGCGAGAATGTTTTTGCCACTGCGAAAATGTTAAATTCCGGGGCTAATTAAATGCAGGAAAATGAGAGAAAATTGAAATCACACTTTTTGAATGTATTTTAGCATTTTTTAAACCTGAGAAGAATTCCAGGGCTACATGAGAGGAAGTCCGCTACAGGCTTTTTCTCAAATTTGTAAATTCCAGATTTTCTAGGGATATCTGGAATTTCAAAGTTGTGCGGGAACCCTGAGTAATTGCTTCGGAAAGGTCCCACTGTTGTGTCTGATGAATGAAAAGTATTGTTATGTTCAGGGGCATTTTCTTAGCATTGCTCAATACACTGATGTGCAGCTCATAGATTGTTTTATGTATGTGACTCAAGATTTATAGCATGGTATGCATGATGTATTAGTTCAGCACAGGAGAGAAGAAGAACGAGCAAATTATAGTCAAAACCAGGCTTCTTTATACTCTTAATGAAGTTGACACTTATAAGTCTTATGTTGCTTTGATCTTTCTCTAAAAGTGATAATTGAAGTTGCAGAGTAGTGTTTTTATTACCAATGAGAAATGAATGCCTAGTAGGAATCTTGGTGTCATGGAAAATGTTCTGCATGCATGATTCAGACAAAATGAAACTGCTCATGCACAGAGAATAGACCAGTACATCAAAATGTTTGTTAATTTTAACAAGGAAGTATAATTCATGCTTAGACTAAAAATTATAGTTTTTCTCTCTTAGCAGTAAAACTTAACAAGATAGTAGAGCTTGTCACAGTGAAGGAGATGACCATCATGTATACATTCAAATCCATGGTTTAGTGTGACTCAGAAAGTTCTTGTGACAGTGGTCATATTTTGTATCCTGTAAAGTTGTGAAACAGTAATTGCTAAACATATTTGGAGGCGACTGTGAAATAAAATTCAAGAATTACCTTTTTTTTTTTACTTTTCTTAAATAGTTAGATTCATATTGTCAGGTTTATGTACTTTGTTCTTACAGAATGCAGTTTCACTTAAAAGTGTCATGATTTTCATATATAGTGGAACCTGCTTAAACCGAAAGCGGCTAGCAAGAAATTTCTCTTTATCCTAAAGATTTCTATGGCCCTGCCGTAATCCTTCTATATTCCTTATAAATTTTAATTACACATCAAGAAAATCATGTAAAAACCTTTTAACCAAAATATTCCGTTTCACTTACTCGGTTTAGCGAGGGTGCTGTCTCGAAAGTCCAATGCCTTTGATGTGAAAAAAAAAATACCCGTCTTGTTAATTTCATGCACTACTATAAAAGGCTGCTGGACAGGGTTGTCGGGGGAATGATATAATGTCTGAGAATTGGCCGATGAGGACAATAGACAGAAAGCCGCTGCCGCCATGAGCAACATTTTTTTTTTTAAACTAGTCATCCTTTGGTCCTCTCATCATTCTGTGGGCCATTATTACGCACGTCGCGTAACATCGACTACAATACGTTACCTTGCCCAGTAATTCAAATACATTATAGTTGTTACAGCCACCCACAATTTGTCTGCACTTTTAGACTACTGTACATAACGGCACATCTCATTCATCTACACATAAGCACACTCGCACACACGTCCACAAAGTGGAGTTTAAGCGTTGGATACAGAATATCAAAGAGTGATAAAATAAATTACCAAGATGTCTTAACTTATCACTTCTCTTATCCAAAATACTGTTAATGCGAAATGTAATTGTCGGTCCCCAGAATTTCAATTCAAGCAGGTTTCACTGTATTTACATTATGAATTTGCAGGCTAATTTCATTTGGTTTGAAGTATTGTTTTACAAAGACTGACTTGTGCTTTCTTTGTGTTTATTTTAGTTTGCTCTTGATCTTTGTCACTATTTCTGCCATTGGAAACTATGGTTTATGCTTTCAGTATCCATATTCTCCAATGTTCTGAATGTATTTGACATTTGTATGAATGAACTGTCGAAAAATGATCTCGGGAAGAACAGTTTTGATCGATTCCAAGAAGTTTATGTTAACCATGCTCTTCTTTTTTATTGAAAATTGTCACCGTTCCACAAATTATACTGCTCTATAAAATCTTACAATTCAGATGTGTTTTATATTTGCGTATGTATATAAATATATACTGTCTATAAACTGCATGTTAGTATTTCAAATGCTTATTCACTAGCCTTTTGCCTAGTCAACTTTGTATGCGAACTAGAACTGTGATCTTCAGTTCAATTGAACTGTATATGTGCGATTGTGAACTTTAGTTCTTTTTTTAGTATAGCTTTGTTTCAATATTAGATCTATACAGGATTACTCTAAACGACAGTTTTAAAAATGCATTAAACTATTATTATAAGATATATTGACACTCACCATGCGTAGTGTTGTAGAGAAATAATTGAAGTTTATTACAGCACTTTACAGAAGTTCAGTATGTGCACCCCTTGTCAAGTAGCATATTTTAACGCGATAGTCAGATTCTTGCCAAACACGCCTTAACTTCTCATCAACACTAGCAATGAGCAACAGCTGGTGTGATATTTTGCTTCAGATCATCTAAATTAACAGAAAGGGAGAGATGAATACCTCATCTTTGACACAGCTCTGAAAGAAAAAGTTGCAGTTTTGGTTTAACAGATTTTTAAAACTATTTCTCTTATAGTAATCCTGCGCATGTATATATATATATGAGTTAATACAGAAAAGATAGTCCTGCAGAACTCTGTCCTTTCTCATGGAACTATTGGAACAAACTCATTATTGTAAACATTTTAAAAACTGTATTCTCAGGCCCAAAAGGGATTCATGAGTCTACATGGTGTGCATTTATAAGGTGTAATATTAGAATTTATACAGTGTATCATAGATTTCAAATGTAAAAAAAATATTATCTTTGGTCGAGTTCAAATATGAATGAAATTAAATAGTTCAGATCACACACCTGACACAACTTCCAAATCAAAAGATTTGCTGCTGAAGTTTAAACATGTTGAAAATATGTACAATGGAATCACCTGACTGGTAATTGTTATAGCACAAGGCTTGGTTAAATATCTGGGGATCATATTAGAAAATAGTCATGTGATCTAGCTTGAGACAGTCTTTGAGCTTATTCAGTAATGGTTCACACAAAATACAACTGATTCTGTCATTTGCAATTTCTTAAACTTGAAAGTCTTGTTTTGCTTGATTATAGTCATTCTCTTCACATGACCAATTTGATGATTATTTTAGTTTGTTCTCTTTTAGCAGGAATTGAAATTGTTGAAACTCATTTAGTCAAGCAGGTCATCTTCAAAATATTTTTCCTGCCACTTTTGTCAATCTCCATCAACTTCTATTTTCAGTTTCTACCAGAATTTTGTACCAAGTCAGATATCTGATTCTGAGGCAGACTTTAAGTTGTGAGCAAATCTTGTTCTTGTATTCGTAACAAAAGTAAGTTCACGATTATCAGTATGAATTTGTCAGTAGATAGTGTTACAATGGCGTGACTTAGACCATCTTGAAAAGTTAGATGTAATGTCATTTCAGGAAGCGTTTGTACATTTACTTTAAACTGTATTTTTTGTTCCCTTTCCTTAAATTTTTTAACCTAATTGGTTTTTTTTATGGAAGGTAATCATGTGCTGGTGAATATGAATTTTGAAGAAGGAAACTGTGCCTGACACATTGATGCATCAACTTCTGAATTCTTTTAGACTTGCAGACATAGGATGTTTCATTGTTTTCAATAATTTTTTTTGAAGTTCAAAACTTAAAAGTTTTGTTTTATATACCTCTTTGATTTGCTGTTCTGAATGATTGCACTTGAATGTTAATCAAAAATGAAAAAATAAAAAAAAATACAGCTTTTTACAGTCCAAAGTTAGTGGTAGTTTTTATTTATTGAACAATATCATTTCATCATATTTACACAACAGTATCATATCTCCAAACAAACTCACTCATACAGTCATGCTGAAAGATGTTCATTATTGACATGGACTTCATTCCAATATGGGACAAAAGCAACTGACACCAGTATTGCATACAGCAATATGAAAAACAGCAAATCCTCGTACTTGCATTCAATGCATGATAAATGGATGAAAACATAAACATTTGCTGAAAAAACATGATCTGGATAAAGACATAAATGCAAATTATCTCAAATCATCCCTCAAAGTGCTGGCATGGCAGATATCAAGTTGTCCTGGGATTCGTCCTGTATTACTACCACTTTCAGATGGTAAAATTTCCATGCCAACTGTCGGTCCCACATTCCACAAAATGGCATCAAAATAACAGAATGGTGACATTCAACTTATTGCATCAAGTTATTGGGCTCTGCAGACTTTCGACACAACCTGGCCAGGAGTCCAGACATCTGAAGCAATGACTGTACCCCTTCTGCCAGCCTCATGTGTGTGTAGCCAATTTCCTGAAAAGGGAATTAAAAGATCATTAGATAGAGTAAAGTAAAAGTATTCTGGGGAAAGCCATTCCACCATTCACCAGAATTTACTGGCCCTCGAAAAAGATATAAGACTCAATCTCTTTTGTTCAATGAAACTACATTTCATGATATCATAAGGCAGAGAATAAACAGAGATTAAAATCCAAGCCTTTACTGGTTTCTTTGGACAAATAGGTTATTTGCTTCAGTTCTATATTAACCCTTTCGTGTCTCTGTTCTGGCTACTTCTGAAGCACTCTAATGGCCGACATCCTGGCTACGCGGCCGACCTGATTTGTTTACATTTTTCAGCCCTATGGCCACCGCTGCTGCCTGCGTTCACTAAATTGGAAATTGTAGCCCCCATGTCACATATACGACAATGAAGTCTGACATACCTATTGAGAAATGAATGAACTAAAGGATGAACCTCTTTACATCGGAATACCGAAATCTACTTGTTGGTTTTGTGAACGTGAAATACTGATGTGTGACACTCACTGGGACAGACGGACAATACAAGTATTACACGCTATCGCATCCCATTCCATTTGTTATCTAAGCATACAACACTACCCACACAAAGGCACCACACTAGTATATGCATGTACTATGTACTACAAGCGTGTGCTGACCAATACATGATGTAGGCTTAGAGGGAGGAACAGGCCTGTTGGATGACCATGTGTAATTCAACACCTTACTTGTAGGCCTAACCCACGCTTTATGGTTCAAACTAGGTCAGCGGCCATCTGAAGATTATCTGGTGATATCATTTACTATTTATAGCTATTCATGCACTGTTCTCCCTTTCAAAATTATATCCCAAACTGGGGTCACTGGCCGGCCTGATACAGCCGGGTTGAATACATGACGGTGTCATAGACAAAGCCGGATTAGGCCGGGTTGAACAAATCGCAGGCCATATATAAAGGCCGGGTTTGGCCGGGTTAAACACGAAAGGGTTAAAGAAAATTATCAAGCTTTTGCTAGTTTTCCCCCATACCTAAAGTACAAGCTACAAACAAATCTGAATTTGTCTATGCATTGTCAACTATGTTGTATAGATTGTAGGTGGAGTTTACTATGAATATTCTGTCTGACAAAAAAATTGTTAACTAGATTGTCCAATTTCACCAAAATCACAGCAGAATGTTCAGGAGAAACATGGCCATGTCTCCTCAATTTGTTGTCTGTATGACAAACCTGCACACTGCCAAAACCCTGGTGTCAAGATAACTGCATACCTTCATCATGAAGTGAAACACTTAAGCACTAGGTGCTAGAACCACTCAGGTAACCTATACAATACTATGTGATATGTCAGTTCCTTAGACAACCAGGAGGTGATAGGGTAAAGATATGCCAATTAGACAAATGCCCTTTTACCCAAAACTACCTCCAGGGATGGAACCACGCCACCAAAAAATTTCCTGAACTTTTTCCGGCAAGCACTTGTCGCGCGTGATTGTAAAAGATAACACCACAATAAAGGCACGTCAACAATACTGTCAGGAATCTGTCCTAAAGATATAGCCTAATATGAATAGTATGAACTGAAAGACATGAGCCTGATGAGGTGCCATCTTGATCCCGAGTCATTTCTCACTTGTCTGTTGAGACCACACTATCTTAGATCTAGGTCTAGATGGGTTACACTGCAAGTTTACCAGCTGACCAAAACACATAGAGTCTACCTTATTACCAGTGATTTTATCCAAATTAGCAATATCTGTTGAACTAGTCCCTACCCAATGCAAGGTAGACTAGACCTAACTTTGTTTGGTAATACTCCCATCCCATTTTTTCTTCACAAACAAGTTCTACTTCAAGCCTAATATTCTAGCTAACACAAATGATAATCTTTAACCTACCAAGACACAATTCATCATAAATGAAACACTGAAAAGAAAGGCTCGTGTGGTAGGTGTGATCTTTTTCTATTTCTAGATCTAGGTCTAAGCTATATTTCAAAAAATGACACTGCACCACGTTGACAAAGTCTCATTGTGCCTGGTTCTAGATTTAGAGTAGACCTAGACCTAGATCTAGATCTAGAGTCTAGTTCTCTACTTTTATTTGAACCATGCCGTGACTACTACTACTAGATCTATGACTATCACTGACATTACCCTAAAATTTCGGCGCTTTTTCGGTCGTTCCCACCCCTCCCCAGTTAACGGAAGGACTTCCGAATGCGTTCCATAGCCCGAGTGAAAACAATATATAGCTACCCCCGGCGGCTTTCCCTGATATGTCAATCTGACTACTGCCCACTCTAACATCGGCCTACGGCCTCGATGATACAAACTGACTAGACCCTCACGTCGTTACGTATCAAACTGACAATTGTCTAATATAGCCTAGGTAAGTTGGGGTGGTAACAACCGAAAAAGCGCCAAAATTCCATCTCGCCAGTTATAAATCCAACAGAAAATCACTCATGAGTCATGAAAACGATCACACTCAATGTTTCATCACGTTATCTCTTTTTGCGGGTGCTGGATCCATCACTCAAAGGCAAAGGATAGAGCCGAACTGACAGACTGTACGTTGGCCTAGACCTACACAACCAAAAGTACCCGGGGCAGAAGACCGGAAGTGTCAACTTGCTTATTTCCGGTTATCGCTCTTTTAATGCTCTTTTCCCAGTTTAACTTTTTTGCCCGACAAATTATCGATAGCGCGGGGATAAATGGCGGCAGGAAAAAAATTTCCTGAACCGGTTCCATCCCTGTACCTCAAATATTACCAAATCCTTTTCAGGATAAAAAGTTAGAGGCCTGTAGATGTCAGGTAACAAAAAATGCTAATTACAGTGATATGCCTGTTCATCACACAGACAACAAACTGTACCATCCCCACCATCCGAAGTGTAAAAAGTGAGATCCCTGGTCAAGCCATAATTAGACTGAACAAAATAAACTGATCTATTTTAAAACGATTCTTTTTTCTCACCTTGATAAATTCCAGCTTGAGATACTCTGCCATATTATGATTTTTACAAACACGAAACATTATGGTAATGATGTCTTCAGGTGAGTAGCCAAGGCGCCACAGGTGAGCCATTATTTTGTAGGCATCATCCAGGTGGCCCAGAACACAGTGCTGTAACATGTCTTTGATTAACACCGGATGGGGCTCATCACACACCTGGAGGAAAGATTACCCTTTTATGCATTTCACAATATGGTAGATTTCAGTATAAACCATTTTTCTCAGCAGTTCTCAAAATACAGAACAGATATAGTAAACAAAAAGCAATCTAAATTCACAATTAGAGGATATTATGAGTCAAATTAAAATTGTAATGATAAAAAGTAACAGAAATAGATTAGTGCTGCTGATTTTTATAATGTAAAAATCCTTGTTACATGAGATAAAATTTACTTGTAAGCTAAAACTTTGTGTTAAAATATGTGCAAGTGTCACCAATGACATCACAGAAATAAAGCAACATTTCATCTGCTTACCTTGAAAACATTTTCACTGTTAACATGGCCAAATCCCTGGAATGTCGACTGCAGATTGTTCAGGGCCTATTGGAAATTTTATTGGAAAGACACAAGATTTGAATTCATTCAAGCAACACTGAGAACAAGACGACTCAGGTGGATAGGACATGTCAAAAGAATGGATGATAGTAGAATCCCAAAGCAGATACTGTATGGTGAGCTAAAAGAGGGAAAACGTCAAAGAGGTAGACCAAAACTACGTTTCAAAGATATCTGCAGGACCACACTGAAAGATTTTGGGATCGATGAAAAATCATGGGAAAATGTGGCAGAAGATCGAACGACCTGGAAGGGAGCCGTCAGGAAAGGTGCTGCCAAATTTGAAAAAAATCAAAGAGAAATTAGGGAAGAAAAAAGACAGAAAAGGAAGGAAAAGACAAATGAAGTCACAAACGAAGGCGAGTATATGTGCTCACTCTGTGACCGAAGATGTAAATCAAATATCGGACGGATTAGTCATGAGAGGAGCTGCTCTCGGCATCTGTCTTGAAGTCAGAAAATGCTGCAAAGACCGTCTGCAAAGACGAAAAGGGTCGTATATATAACTCAAAAAATTTGAATAAGAATAGAATGAGCCTTATGAAAAAAAAAAATGACCTGTACATATAATCTTATGGAATATAACAACCACAACAAAAAAAAGCTTAGCTTTTCCAAATACTTGATTTTTTTCTCCAAGAACAGTGTAAGCAGTAAGGTAAAGTACAATTTCCAACCCCACACCCCTCCCAATCAAATTAACTATGAACAAGAAGATATAATGGTTACGGATAAATTTTACTAGCGCTGAACATGTTATGGGCTTTTCTCTGTTCATTTGATTTTAATCAGAAACAAAATATTTGCCAGGAACTTCACCAAGCATGTGGTCATCTCTGTCCAAGTGCTAAGCAGCATTGTCACCCTGGTCACACAACGAATCATCAGATTTTTTCAGTGCCCCAAACGTCTGCTTGTAACATTACAACATCTCACCTGTCGCATATCTCCCTGGGCCGTGAATATAATTGCCTCCAAACCATCATCTGTGTAGCTGACATCTTCAGCTTTGCAAACTTCTAACAATCTTGACAGTAACTGGGCATCACTCAACTTTGAATAACGAAGTACAGCACATCTAGACTGAATAGGTTCTGTGTGTAGATTAACAGTAACATGACAATGAAGTCACATCAATTACTCAAGTGAATATTGCTTATCATCAGCATTCTCATTCAATTTCATCCTGATCCCTTTAGTTAACTGATTCACTCCCATGAGCCGCTCAGAGCGCCAAGTCTTCCCTCGGTCTTGACCACAAGCCACTCCTAGCGACTTGCAAGAAAACGTTTATAAATCCTATGAAACTAATTCGAAAACAAGGCTAAACTAGAAATACTAGCTCTGCAGTATTTTGGTGTCCATTACAAAATGAGATCGAAGTGTTTGTCCAGCATGTGCTTTAGAGAAGTTTTTATTCCACTGTGTTTTTTCTTCCATTGAAAACAAACATGGAGTCAACCATATGATGTAATTACTTTATTTTTTTCACATAATTTTCATTATCGGATTACTTAAATGATTTTGAAAGGTCAAAAACTGCAAATGAAGAATTTACGTTTTCATACTACATCTAAGTAAGTAGAACTTTACGTAATAAAAAAAATCAAATTTTTTTTCCTTTCAATCACTTTGACACCTACCTGTCAAGACATTCACCCCAAAACACATCGATAATTCACAAATAATTGTATTCTGTGTTCAATTTCTCACATTTTGATGTATTATATGTTATATTTCCTATTGATCATTTACTATTTTTTATTAAGATGAAAAAAAAAACACTCCCGAATTCAGTAAATCCCATAATGGTGGTGTGGTCCAGTCAGGAAAACTGGTTGATGTTTTATGCAGATCAAATTAACACAGAAAGCAAGGAATTAACGCAAGTCCAAAAACTCACCAATAATTTTTTCTGAAGAATTACAAGCCAATGCAAACCGAGTTGTTTTAGAGAAAATTTCCATTGTTCTCCTCAATGCTTGCTGAGCGCCATCTGTCATGCTGTTGACAAAAACCAAAAAAAATTCTGTTTCTCATGAGCTTACATATTTCAGAACAGCAACAGTGGTTCTTAGAAAGTTACTAAAGAAAAAAATTTCCTTTCAGGAATATTATTCAAGATCTTGTTTAAGGTTTTAAGTATTTTCCAAAGTATTATGAAATCTACACACTCAAAAGCCGCTCTTCAAGCCTTTCATGCCACAGTGTTACCAAGTATTCTGAATTTTTTTTTTCTCGGATTTTGATACTTGACAACTGTATTTCTTAACATTTCCCAGCACTAACAAATATTTACTGCGTGCTAATTGCCAGGTCAGGTCCTTGAGACCCACATCACTACAGATTGTTTATAATAGCTGATTTCTGAAACTATAAAACTATTATACATACAGCTTTATGTGCCACATAAACAAACTTTAAACAATTTTTTCTTTGTCAAGTATTTCATTTTCTAGTGGGAAGGCACTATTTTATACCAAACCCAAAACAAGCTATTAACAGAACACAAGTGCGTACACACCACAGCTGTCTTAAACAGATTGTGAAATACACTTACAAATTTAGAAAGCCCTCCAAAATCCTACACATTCATATGTACTAGCACTGGTCTTACCTGTCTGCTTCATCCAGAATAATTATCTTGTGCCTCCCTTTCGGCAGTGTGACTTTCTGTTGTGCAAACATCTTTATTCTATTCCTGACGACATCAATCCCTCTGAAAACATGACAAGACACTTTTAATATTAAAGACATTTCTTGTTGGTGCAAAAACAAGAGGAAATATTTACAAAACCAAATTTTTAAGAAGCTCAGTCTGAAGCAAAGAAATATTTGTGACATTCATCTTTAGTAACACAAACTGTTTCACATTTCCCATAATAATATTTTCTATCCCGTGTAAAGACACCCATTGTCTTCATAGCCCAAACATTACGGCTTCGCTTACATTTTTCTCATGCAATAGCTATTTTGAATGTATCATGCTTCATATCTGACAACTTATAAAAATGAAACTTTTGATTGCCATCGACATGTTTACCTATCATTAGATGCATTCAGTTCCAATACAGCATCCTTGAAAGATGTTCCAAGTAAAGCTCGTGCGAGACAAAGAATACTTGTTGTTTTACCAGTTCCTGGTGGACCCTGTGAAGGAATTTTGTCAGTGTTTCATCAGACTAAAGGAAAACAACTGTAGTGTGAGTGGTTACATTTAAACCTTCAATGTATCAGGGGTGTTAAATGAGAATTAATTTTTTTCTAATAAATTTATAGGCCATAGGCATTAACTTTTAGAAATCACCAGTTATTTTTCAAGGCATTCCATCTCAGAAAATATTAAGCCCTTCTATTACTATTAGCATTCTCCGATAATATCTTCTGTGACCACAAATCACCCTCTGCAATGGGCTATGGACATGCCACATCCTGGAATAATATTAACAGTCAAAAAGTGACACATGCATCTTGACCACCCAGTCGAGACCACCCAACCCTTAACCTTAAACCTATCCCTAAACCTGTCCTTGTCCCTAATAATATTAAAGCTAATCTCTTCCCCAAGGCTACCCCTTAAAACCCTTTCAATCAGAAGACAAAAAAGAAAATCTGTAAAGAATTATAGAGTTCAAAGTAGTCAGGCTTTATGAACTCTTTCCCTCCTTTGCTGGTGAATCAGATCAAGTATATTATGAAAAATTATTCTGACAAATTGTCCTGTGAGAAAGCATAAGAGTGAATTTTCACAGGTATTATCGCAGTTCATTCCACTGATCCTTAATTTCAACTGAGAAAATGTGCCTCTATCATCCAATGTTGAAAGTCAATTCATGAAAAGAGTTCAATAGTTCTGACCACTTTAAACACTCACAGTAAGTTACAGTTCTTCAGATTTACATGCTGAAAGGGTTAGGCACAGGGTTAGGGAAAGGACTAGATTGAGAGTAACTACAGTCAGGGATAAGGATAGGGATACAGGATAGCCGTTACGGTTTATTAATAGGGTGGTCTTGACTGGGTGGTGGGGCATATGGAACTCTTTCCCAGTTCACAATACAAGCCTATAATATATATAACTTACAGCAATGATAACATTTGGGACATTACCCTCCCTGGCAAAAACTGCAAGCCTGCTGACTGTCTCTTCATTGCCAACAACATCTTGTAATTTAATTGGACGATATTTTTCAACCCTGAAAGAAAAATTGCTTTGAGACAGTTTGGCTAAAGTAATAATAGAAAGCAAAGATTAGGTCTAGATCGACATTATATTATAGTATTTTTTGGTACAAAACCACATTCCACATGGAAGGTCTTAAGTTTGTTATTCTTTCACTGTAAAAGAAAAAAAAACAAAAACATAAAAGTGCAGTTTAGCCGAATAGCCCCCCCTCAATTCTTCCTGCACAGGTCAAGCGTGTTTCAGATGTTCGTCAAGTGAGCGCATCCTCAGTTTCATTCATAAATCCACTGATATTTTCACAAGGTCCATAGAAAGGAAAAGTCATGTGCCCTTAGTCAGAATTCTCACCAGGTAATCGCCAAGTCCTATGTTTACTTTACTACAAAAATACCCCTATAGTATAGCCTAGAGTACTAACTCACCAGAGTACAAAAGTACAGAGTACTCTTGCAGGGATTCGTATACCACCAAGACTTGTCATATGAACCATTATGGAGGGAGTTGGTTTCACTTTTGGAATAACAGAATAACAAAGTGATGGATATTGTGCACTTTTTTTACCGCAAAAGAAAAAGCCACTTTTTTCTTGACTGGATGTTAGATCTGGTCTGCAAATTAACCCTCATGCTGCAATAGGTATGCCATCACAATGCTGTGTTCCTAAGTGTCCGCTGCACTCACAGGTCAAATACAGGTGCCAGGCAGAAATCCTGATTTCATGATTCAGGCCCCTGTCTTCTTTGAGACGTAACTACATCTTACTGCTCTCTTTAACTTTACTCTTCTAAATCAAAGGCACTGTGACAAGAACATGTTAACCAGTGAACCACTGCTCGGAATCACAAAGGCTAAGCTTTCAAATTTCAAAGGCACTCCTTCCACTATCAAAGGTGTAGCGTCAACATGCTAAAAAAATTAGCAATATTATCTCATTTTTCTCCTTAACTGACCATCATTCATGTAGAGTTGCCTGTAGGCAGCTTCCTATGAACCAATAAGAAACGAGCTCTGAAATGATATTTGCCCCAAGCATCTACCTTGACTCATTAGTAATATTATTTGTAACAGCTGAGGTTGTTCTAGCACGTTATAGTAGGGGGGAGTTAGTTGATCTAACTACAACCCTTTAGAAAACGAAACTATTACAGCTGTAAAATAAATAAACACGAGATCCGACGATAGATTAAATAATACTAAAGTTTAATAACTGTATAGTGAACAATAAATTACTAGGAAGACACCAGCGAAACTAAATATCTACGCCACACAAAAGGAAACTCACTTACTCACCCCCCAACCACTCACACAGGTCTATATATATAAACATTCCTACAGAAAGTTCCCGAAATAAACGTTACCTTTGCCCTCGCACAAACTAACCAATCACGCATCAATACGTCATCAGGTTACATCACTCAAGGCCAAATCTGGCGTAAACATCCTTATCCACAATGTTATCGAATATTCGGGAACATACTAATATTTACTGAACGAGTCAAAACATCTGACAACAAGCGACCGAGGAAAAAACAACTCACTAGGAAAAGAAGGTCAGGTCACTGGGTACAGCACACTCTGGCGGTTGTCAACAATAAAATGAAAAAGTAGTGAACACATGCTCAGCCACCAGCACAACAACAAAACCGGGGGAGGGCAAGGGGTAGCCCGCAGATGCTACATTATTAGTAGATCTAGATCTATGTGTCAAGCTGGATAAAACCATTTGTTTAAGGTGGGGGCGTGGCTAGTTATCATGCTTCGATCTGAAGAAAATTGGCCTTGGTAAAAGTGCAGTTTAGCCCTCCAAATAGTGTTACTGTTACAAGGCATTTTGATTACCTAGAGTGCCCTGAGATCGATTACAGTGATTACTAAATGCACTCCTACCCATTTGATAAAATCATCTAGATAATAATTGATACTAACTTGTGAGAACACCCAACACAATTTGGGGGGGTGTTACTGTTAAACTGCACTTAGTTTTACCGAAAATTATAGTTGTCGGTTCGGTATAAGTTAGATGATTGGCTAGGCTAGAAAAAAAGATTTCATTGAAATCCAGCTTGAAAAAGTGCAACACTTCACAAAGTCAAAGAGAAAGTGCTGACTCTAGACTAGATCTAGAATCTAGATCTAGATTCTAATTCTCAAACTGCATTCACTTTGATACACTGGTGACTGGAGAAGACTAGATCTAGACTAGTTAGGTAAAGATCTAGATCTAGATCTTTCTAGATACTGCAGATATAGACTCTATCTTTCTAGATTAGAATTTAGAATCTAAATCTAGATCTAGATATCTAGAATCTAGATCTAGAGTCTAGATCTAGATCTAGATCTAAATGAAAGAGTTTGAAAGAGAGAAGAAAAATAATTTTCCAAGAAAGGATCGATTTCTAAATGCTCTGATTTATCCTACTTACCAAGGTGTTTCATATCCTGTTGCCTTCTTGCTCTCTGGTTCACTCGACTGTGTCTTTGACTTTTCACTAAGAATGCCAGTAGTGCTAGCATCATCAGTTTCCATAGCTTCGTGCTGAACTCCCGCCATCTTCTGCAAATTAAGACTCATTGACGGAAAAAGTCCCAGAAAGTTTCATGTAGCCGTCTCCGTACAACTTCTTGTTGTTAATACCCAAGACCCAGCACTAACGGTAGCGTAGCTATGTATTGTGTCTTGGTTAATACCGAATACCGGTTGAAAAAAAGACGCGACATTGTATGACTGCCAGAAATGGATACCTTGAAATCTTTATGCAGCCGCAGTGTTTTTCAAACACATTAACATAGGCCGAAGAGATAAGACACATTTAGCCTAATAGCGTAAGTCACTGTACGGTCAGAAATGTGTAATTTCTTTTATACTTGATACGTGTACATAGTTTTCTTGAACGTAAAGTCGTAAACTTCAACAGAAAAGATTAACAATAACTTGGGGCCCTTGTCCAGAGGAGCTGACATGTAGTATTATCCAAAGAGAACATGCGTTGTGGTAACTCGGGACCGCGGGGATTGAGTTAAACGTTTTGTGAATATTAACCAGAACCAGCCACTGATAATCATCATGCCCAGATATGCTCAGCTGGTCATTGGTCCAGCAGGCAGCGGCAAGGTAATGTCAGATGCAGGCGTGTTGATGTGATCATGATTATTTATGTCCACTTCCCCAGACACCTCACGCATGACCAATTGAATATTCCCCCGACCGGGACTAGACTAATAAAACTAGAAAGAAGTTACAATAAACTGTAAAAGACTCCAATTTAAAAGTTTCCATTATCCATCTGTTATTATGTAGGCTATCAATTGTTTGAATGGACAATTTCCTTGAAGTAACTTTTGTTTAGAGTTTAGGCATATTTAAATGGTTAGCAAATCGATATATCATATTATTTTGTAAATGAATAGTCTGTATGTTCTCTCTGAAACTGTTTTCTTATTTTATAGTCCACGTACTGCAGCAAGATGGTTCAACACTGTGAAGATATCAAAAGATCTTTGCAGGTGGTTAACCTTGATCCAGCGGCAGAATACTTTGATTACCCCATCACAATAGGTGAGCCACAGTAACTGACAGTACTGACACATAAAGTACAGGCCTAATACTGAAATAATAATAATAAGACCAAGAGGTAAAGAGTATGTCCTTGATAAGAAGGCACTTGTTGGATTAGAGAGCCATAACTATGCAAATTCACTTTTAAATTCTTTTCATTTTGAACTGTTTTTCATTTGATTGTCCTCCCACTCCTAGTGTTTGGTAAGTGCGATTGTTTTACTCTTGATGAATTTAAAAATGAAAATGTTTTACCTGAAAGTGAAGGATTGAAAATTAAAAAAAGAAAAATTTGTCAGATTATGCCTTTCAGACAAGGAGGTTAAGAGGTCAAGATTTTCATCCTTATTTTTCCTAAGCCAAAGGAACATCATGTTCACCCTGAAAGATAAAGTAATTAGCCTAAGTTGTTCGTAATTTGGATGGGTATCATGTAATAAAATGCTTAACTTTACAGATATTCGAGATCTGATACAAATTGATGATGCCATGGAAGACTCAAGCCTCAATTTTGGGCCCAATGGAGGGCTGGTGTTTTGTATGGAGTAAGTAAAGTAAAGACATGATTTATGATAGAATAAAACTTTTTGAGAGCATTTCATCATTCTAGAGAAACAGTTTTATACAACATACATGAGCACTTAGAATGTGTGTGTGTGGGGGGGGGGGGGGATTAATTCTTTGAGCTTGGATTTCCTCATGGATAAGTTTGGTCTTTGACACATATAGGTCTATTATTATATATTAATTTCTCATGATTCTGTTTGTGCTATTGATCTTTTTATACCGGTATGCCATAGCATGATTTCTTATGCTGTTTAAAGAGTTGTTTTGGAAAAGAATCACATTTTTGTAAAGGATTGGGGAGACAAAGTGCTTGTTATGTGGTTCACTAACTACTTCATTAAATTTAGCATGAGGCGCATCTGCGCATATACAGTGGACATTGCTTAAGATGATGTCCAGGGGACATAAAATTTAACATCTTACTATCCGTTAAATCATCTTAAGCAGATGGAAGCAGTATTGTTATGTAGGTGACCTTTGGTTGTTTTTTTTCTAAGGAGGGGGAATTTTTTTGTGTGTAGGCCAATGTGTATTAGGGTGTGTGAGGGGTAATATTGTTTAGAAAAAAAAAAATATTCACCCAAAGCGATGGTGTCTGAACATTTCTAAGCAAAATGTTCTGTTTCCATTATAACCAAAGGGCAAAAATTAGCACACAGTATTACCTGTCAGTTAACTTAACATTATGTTGTTATATGACTGTCCAGGAAGCAAGGTACGCCAACCAAATAAACATAGCTTGTATTTTCCTGTATTATTAAATTTATTTAAATGTGAATATCATACAAAACCCTCCCGCTGGTCACACTCGCATCATGTAGCACTGAGCCTAAACTAACACAATAGGCCTAAACATCGCTGTAGCATCTGCGGGCTACCCCTTGCCCTCCCCCGGTTTTGTTGTTGTGCTGGTGGCTGAGATGTGTCCACTACTTTTTTCATTTTATTGTTGACAACCGCCAGAGTGTACTGTACTCCATGACCTGACCTTCTTTTCTAGTGAGTAGTTTTTTTCCTCGCTCGCTTGTTGTCAGGTGTTTTGACTCGTTCAGTAAATATTAGTATGTTCCCGAATATTCGGTAACGTTGTGGATACGAATGTTTACGCCAGATTTGGCCTTGGGTGATGTAACCTGATGACGTATTGATACGTGATTGGTTAGTTTGTGCGAGGGCAAAGGTAACGTTTATTTCGGGAACTTTCTGTAGGAATGTTTATATATATAGACCTGTGTGAGTGGTTGGTCGGTGAGTAAGTGAGTTTCCTTTTGTGTGGCGTAGATATTTAGTTTCGCTGGTGTCTTCCTAGTAATTTATTGTTCACTATACAGTTATTAAACTTTAGTATTATTTAATCTATCGTCGGATCTCGTGTTTATTTTTTTTACAGCTGTAATAGTTTCGTTTTCTAAAGGGTTGTAGTTAGATCAACTAACTCCCCCCTACTATAACGTGCTAGAACAACCTCAGCTGTTACATATTGGGGGCTCGTCCGGGATCCGACCATATTCGAGCGGACCAGATCAAAAGTGCTAGATTTATTTACATAGTTTATTGTAGAATATCATCGACAAGCTATCTACAACATGTCGGAGGTTATTGGAAGGCTTAGCCAGGAAGCGGACGCTATGGAGCTCACTGGGCAGGAGAGACGGGACTACCTCCGTGAAGGCCTAGAAAGAGAAAGACAGCTGGAGGCTGAACGACAGGCTCGGGAGAAGGAGGCTGAACGACAGGAGAAGGAGGCTGAACGACAGCTGGAAAGGGAAAAGATGAACCACGAGTTGGAGATAGAGAGGATGCGCCAGCAACGTGGAGGCAACGACTCAGCGCAGAAGACCGACGACCACGCCAGTTCTAAGAGACCCAAGCTACCTGCATTTCAGGACAAGAAGGACGATCTGGATAGCTGGTTGCTGCGGTTTGAGAGGTTTGCCGAGACAGCTGAATGGCCCAGATCCACCTGGACGACATCACTGTCTGCCCTGCTGACCGGGAGAGCTTTGGAGTGCTTCTGCAGACTACCGATCGACGAAGCCAAGGATTACGACAAGGTCAAGGAAGCGTTGCAGAAGAGGTACAACCTGTCAGAGGACGGATACAGACTCATGTTCAGACAAGGTAAGCCTGAAGATGGAGAAGATGTCGGAATGTTTTTGACCAGGATCAAGACCTATCTAGAGAGGTGGATAAAGCTGTCGAAGACGGAGGAGACCTACGAAGGAGTGAGAGATCTGTTCGTCAGAGAGCAATTCATGGATGCCTGCCCACCAGACCTTGCAACCCATGTGAGGGAGAGGAAACCAAAGACGCTACAGGACATCGCAGATTCAGCGGAGGCGTACCTGGTAGCGAGGAACCGGACGCTCAGCGGGAGCGCCAGACTGCAGAGCCGGCCAGTGCGACAGAGGCCCAACGGAGACAGAAGCCCACAGGTCTGCCATAGGTGCAGAGGCCGGGACACAAGGCGACGGAGTGTCGTGCAAAGTTAAACGACAAAGGTGAGTTGAAATGTTACCTTTGTGGAAAGCCAGGCCACGTTCGGAGGATGTGTCCAGCCCAGAAGGATATGGGACGAGGCAAGCCGAACAAGGCGGCGGCGGCCGTAGTGATAGCGGCGGACGAGTCGTCGAGACAGGTTGCGACGACGGCTGACACCAGCATCAACGTTCAAGCGGTAATGAAGGACGGGAAGCTACAGTTAGCGGTGCCTGTTACGTGCGGAGGATGCAGTGACGGAAGGACCGTGGAGAAGCTGAAGTTACCAGTGATGAAGGGCTTGATTGGAAATCGAGCGGTAGATGTCCTAAGAGATACCGGCTGTGAAGGTGTAGTGGTGCGGCGAGCACTGGTGGACGACGGACAGCTCACCGGTGGGAAGAAACTTATCGCGAGGATCGATAACTCCTTGCTAGCGGCGGAGGAAGCCGTTATCGACGTGAAGACGCCTTACCTGACGGGCAAAGTGACGGCGCTGTGTCTCCCGGAGACCATCTGCGACCTAGTAGTCGGGAACGTGGACTGAGCGAAGGATCCGTACGACCCTGATACTGAGGTGATGGTAGGAGCGGTGACCATGAGGGCCCAGGAGAAGAGGAAGGACCGGTCTACGTCGCTGAAGGTGCCGAGGGCAGAACGGCACGCGGGAGTGGATAGAGAGGAACTTATCCGACTCCAAGAAGAAGACGAAGTCATTAGGAAGATAGAGCAGAAGAAGATCCCAACTAATAGAGGCAATAAATCTGTTCATTTTGAGAAACATGGAGGAGTACTGTACCGGATCTACAAGGACCTGAGACAGGCGACGGTTATAAGGCAAGTGGTACTACCCGAGAAACTGAGAGAGTATGTACTGAGTGTAGCCCACGACTCGATCGTCGGAGGACACCTCGGCGTGAAGAAAACCAAAGACAGAGTTATGAGCAATTTTTATTGGCCTGGAATTGAAGGTGACGTCGCGAGATATTGCCGCTCATGCGACATATGCCAGAGGACGGTGAACAAAGGAGCGACCCCAAAGGTGCACCTGCAGAGTATGCCAGTAGTGGAAGTACCATTTAGGCGAGTGGCCGTGGACTTAGTAGGACCTATCGACCCCCCAAGTGAAGGTGGACATCGGTATATCCTAGTGTACATAGACTACGCTACTCGTTACCCCGAAGCCACACCCTTGAAGAAGATCGACGCAGAAACGGTAGCAGAAGCCTTAGTGAACATCTACAGCCGTTTGGGTGTGCCCGAAGAGATCTTGTCGGACCAAGGGACCCAGTTTATGTCAGATGTCATGAAGGAAACGAATAGACTACTGGGAATTCGACAGTCGACCACTACAGTCTACCACCCTATGTGCAACGGGTTGGTGGAGCGATTTAACGGCACACTGAAGAAGACCTTAAGGCGACTGTGCGCAGAGCAACCCAAGCAGTGGCACAGATACATCAACCCGCTGCTCTTCGCATATCGTGAAGTTCCCCAAGAGTCGACCAAGTTTGCCCCATTCGAGTTGCTGTATGGGAGAACTGTGAGAGGACCAATGCACATCTTACGACAACTATGGACCAAGGACGTAGAGGAGCCGGAAACGAAGACCAGTTACCAGTACATCACGGAACTACGTGAGAGGCTGGAGGACACATGGAAGTTAGCGACGGAAGAACTCTCCAAGGCACAAGGTAGACAGAAGACCTACTACGACCGGAAGGCGCGAGAGAGGAAGTTCCGCCCCGGAGATGAAGTGTTGGTGCTACTGCCGACGAACACTAACAAGCTCCTAGTCCAATTGAAGGGACCATATAAGGTAGTCTCAGTTATCGGTGTTAACGACTATAGAGTCATGATGGGTGCAAAAGAAAAGACCTTGCACGCCAACCTCCTCAAGAGATACATTCCAAGGACGTCAAAAGCAGCAGCAGTGGCAATGGAACCGAGACCTATTGTGACCGAGATGTGTGGGATGGACAACAGTAGGAGAGATACCACGCCTGAACATGTCAACGCCATAAAGGACGGCGGCGGTGATAGTGCTGAGACTGTACTGGCAGAGGACGACATGATGGACAAGAGTCAACCCGTGGAGTCAGCTGGCATGACAATCATCGAGGACTGCGACCTGGAAGGCGACAACGGTGGAACGACGGAGGACCTTGCCGACCTAGGAAGCTGGGACCAGAATGAAGGCTACAGAGATGTCCAGTATGGAACGCAACTGACATCGGAACAACGTCAAGAACTCTGCGATGTGGTGAAGAATTACCAGCACGTCTTCACCAATCTCCCTGGATGCTGCCAGTTGGGTGAACATCGCATCGACCTGACGACAGAAGTACCAGTTCGTCAACGACCATACCCGGTGCCCTACGCTATGCGCGACTCATTGAAGGAGGAGCTTAGCACCATGGAACGGCTGGGCATCATTCGAAGGAGCTCATCAGCTTATGCTTCACCTATTGTTGTCGTCAAGAAGAAGGACGGATCCAACCGAGTCTGCATCGACTACAGGAGGTTAAACAAGATCACAGTATTCGACTCTCATCCGACAGCAGCGCCATTAGAAGTGTTTCAGAGTCTCTCGAGAGGAAAATTATTCTCTCGGATTGACCTGAGCAAGGGATACTGGCAAGTGAAAGTTCGAGAGCAAGACATTCCCAAGACGGCGTTCGTCACCATGGGCGAACACTATGAATTCATTCGGATGCCTTTTGGGATGATGAACTCAGGAGCCACGCTGAACAGGATCGTAAAGCCATTGATCCGTGGTATGAACAATGTGACAGCATATGTGGACGACCTGCTGATTCATACAGAGACATTCGACGAGCATGTGAAGACTCTCAAGGACTTACTGCAGAGGATGTACCAAGCTGGATTAACTGCAAGACCATCGAAGTGTCTGATTGGAACATCTGAAGTAGACTTTGTTGGACACTTAGTGGGAGAAGATATGATTGGCCTGTTAGAAGAGAATGTATGTAAGGTACGAGACGCACCCAGACCCACCACTAAGAAGGAAGTGAAAGCATTCTTAGGATTAGTGGGATATTACCATGAATTTATTCCTAACTTTTCAGCGATGGCATCACCATTGTCTGATTTACTTAGAAAGGGTCAGCCCAATATAGTTCAGTGGGATGAAACGCAGGAGAAAGCGTACACCTCTTTGAAGAATGTCATTATCTCCAAACCCGTGTTATGTTTGCCAGATTTTTCCAAAGAGTTTGTCTTAGCAACTGATGCATCAGATCGCGGATTAGGCGCTAGTCTTATGCAGGAACACGAGGGAAAGTTTACCCTGTGGCATATGCTAGTCGTAAGCTATTGCCTCGTGAGACAAAATATTCGGTCTCAGAGCGCGAATGTTTAGCTATTGTTTGGGCTGTAAAAAAGTTTACTTTGTATTTGTATGGAAAGGAGTTTGTGCTCCAAACTGACCATCGGTCATTAGAGTTTTTGAACTCTGCCAAGTTTGACAGTCCAAAGTTATTACGATGGAGTTTATTTTTACAGTCTTATCGATTCAGGATTCACTATGTAAAAGGCAGAGAAAATGTCTGTGCCGATTTCCTGAGCAGGGTATTTTAAAGTAGTACACTATCAGTGAAATGCATTGTAACCCATACTTTTGCCTACTAGATGAATTTCTAGGACGGCAGTATTGTACTGTAATTGGGGACATAGTTCATCTGTGACTGAATATTGAATTGATGGCTGATAGAGAGTCATGATGTGTTAGTCACATTTTGATTTTATGCTATGTCATATTAGTTACCAATGGAACTTGGTGTAATTTTTGGAAAATGTAACCCAAATGGGGACTGCGAGCAAGCAGTGTTTGTGTTATATTGCAATGTTGTAACTTGTTTTGACCTAATATGATGAAGAAAGACCCTGATCAGTGGTCGGTATGTATTGGTATTTTTGCCATTGTACGTATGAGTTATACATTTTGGAGATAACCATGTTATGTACAACAAGTTATATGCTATGATTCGTGCACGAAGCATTATGTAAACGATGGGCCATCGTTTCACCTTATATGATTTGTAATAATATCATTGACCATTGTTTCACCACAGTGGTGGCGTTGTGTTATTTTGACTAGTAGGCCTACTGTTTACTATTGGGAAGCAATGACGGTATTGTATTAGTTATGGTATTAGTGATGCAAAGTACACTGCATTGTATTGTATTTGTGATGACATTCGGGAAGACACTGAAATTGTTATTAATTGTAATAGAATTAGCAACTACCTTTGTGAGATTGGGAGTGCTATAAGATTATTTCACGATAGTGCAGACGCTGTATAATGTTTTTGGAGTTGAAAGATATTCAACTTAAATTGGGGAGTTGTGTAGCATCTGCGGGCTACCCCTTGCCCTCCCCCGGTTTTGTTGTTGTGCTGGTGGCTGAGCATGTGTCCACTACTTTTTTCATTTTATTGTTGACAACCGCCAGAGTGTACTGTACTCCGTGACCTGACCTTCTTTGCTAGTGAGTAGTTTTTTTCCTCGCTCGCGTGTTGTCAGGTGTTTTGACTCGTTCAGTAAATATTAGTATGTTCCCGAATATTCGGTAACGTTGTGGATACGAATGTTTACGCCAGATTTGGCCTTGGGTGATGTAACCTGATGACGTATTGATACGTGATTGGTTAGTTTGTGCGAGGGCAAAGGTAACGTTTATTTCGGGAACTTTCTGTAGGAATGTTTATATATATAGACCTGTGTGAGTGGTTGGTCGGTGAGTAAGTGAGTTTCCTTTTGTGTGGCGTAGATATTTAGTTTCGCTGGTGTCTTCCTAGTAATTTATTGTTCACTATACAGTTATTAAACTTTAGTATTATTTAATCTGTCGTCGGATCTCGTGTTTATTTATTTTACAGCTGTAATAGTTTCGTTTTCTAAAGGGTTGTAGTTAGATCAACTAACTCCCCCCTACTATAACGTGCTAGAACAACCTCAGCTGTTACAATCGCCCATCCGCAATGACCGAGTGAGCAAGGTATTTGACACCTTCATGGATTTGCTGGCGCCAACTGTCTTTGCTCCGTGTCCCTTGAAAACGATAGAATCTCTACTGTGTAGTTTTTTTTTTAAAACAGTAAAAAAATTGTGGCCACGGGTGTTACGGTACATTCACACAAAACTGGCGACAACGGACGTGCAATCACGGCCGAGCGACAACGGTACAAAGTTTCTCTAGATCATATTATTATCGGATTCAGACCAACCTACCCACAACAGACGAGTCATTTTCTCTCGCCCATGTGACTTTTCACTTTTACCGCTGCAGTAAAATTTCAACGACACTCAGCCATGCGATTGTTTTTCTTTAATTTCGCGTACTCCAGGCCCATGGCGTCTAAAAAAAGCACAGGCGGGATGCTTGAAGAAAAATTTAAAATACAGTTTTTTTCATCAAGTGTTATTTTTTAGCACAGATTTCAACTCAGCGACCCAAAATTAGATACGGGCGCTAAGGCTTGGCGTTTTATCGCTTTACAAAGAATTTTTGTTGGTAAATATTCGTGTTTAGTCATTTCAAAACGGGCGCTCGGCCGTGTTCACATGCTCGTTTGGTGTGAACGAACCAATACAGTACATCCACGTGGGTAAACCTTTGCTTTTTCTCTCTATCGTAACCTCCGCTCTCAATGCCCGACCTGAGTAAAATCAGTGGCCCTGTGAATTTTACGATATCTGATGCACCGTTTACTATACTGCCTTATCGATCCACCTGGTGAATAATACATGGCAACATATCTGAGCTCGCATGAGTGCGAGGGATCAGTGATGCCAGCAGAATAAAATTAAAATCCTACACTCATGGACAAAGCGACCACATCCAGTCGTACGCATGGTGACGTAACAGGCATGGCGAGGCAGACACAGAACGATGGCAGGTACGAGCTGTAGCGAAACGACGATTACGAAAGATGACGGCGTGCATTTTGGCCTTGACACGATTTAGGAAAATCATACTAAGCATTTTTTTTCCCTTTTTGGGACTTCAAAATGAGATCACGCAAAGAGTAAAAACGGATAGAAAGATGTCATACTATGCGTTTTTTTCCCACGGAAATGAGGCATTGGGGAAGGGGTAAAAGAAAAACATCATACTAAAAGAAGATCATTTTAAGCGACTTCATTTTAAGTGGAGTCGTCTGTAGCAGTAAATGGAGACCTGAAAGTTTTAGTGATACGACAAGCAATAATTGGTGCACAATGGACTTAACATGTTCTACGTAAGAGAATTTAAGTACGCTAAAAATGGTGAATAGAGAGAAAGGAGAGTTATGAAAGTCTGGTATTCAGCTGAATAGCATAAAGACTAGAGATTTTATAATACAGATCAGTGCATTGTAGGCTAAGATCAATCTCTAAAGCACAAAAGCAGTTGAGGTCCTGACATGTCAGAAAATCATGCTGAAAATAGGCTTCACCAATTTTACCAAAAATTCCCAAATTCTGTGACCTTAACCTTGCTCTTAAGTGAGACAAACATTGCATTTCGTACTAGTAGTCAGTTGATATGATTAGTCTGAACTTTACTCATGGCCAGTTGCTTGCCTCACCTTCTCCACTCACCACTCTTTTTGATGGCTGACCTACATTCAGCCAGCTGGGTTTTCCCCAAAATCTTATTGTCTACTATTAAAAGTAACCTTTTTTTTTTCCTTTTGGAAACATTGAGAAATAGTTTTGATTCAGCTGATCTCTAACCTTTGTGGACATTTTACAGGTATTTAGCCAACAATTTTGACTGGTTACAGGAGCAACTGGATGAGGATGAGGATGACTACATCTTGTTTGACTGCCCAGGTAACATTAACATCTGTGATGCGAACGTTTGTGTATTGGGAATATCCAGTCTCCCATCAGTAAGAATGAGACAGGAAATGAAAAAGGGTTATAAGGAGACATTTGTCATCTAGTTCTAACTGTTGATGTTGAGCTACTAGGCAAAAAAAACCAAATTGAACTTCTCTCACAATTATTAACAAAGAAGGAGATACAAATTGAAATTCTTATTTGATGACTAGGCATATTGGGTCTTATTACTCAAGGGTCAGGGCCCTGCTGATAATTTTCATTTGGTATTTTAGTTGCACCACTTTTTTGCCCCTGCCTTAATTTAATTCACGTAAAAATTCAAAGCAAACCTGACCCCATGGATGACTCAGTTATTCTGAAGTGAATTTTAGTATTGGTGATTTTAACTTTTTTCTTTTTTGTGCTATAAAAGGGGGAAGGCAGGAGATTGATTTGGTCCTGGGCCCAACAGTTCATCAATGAAAGTTCAATCAGCAAAATTTCATGTCTTTCCATAGGTCAAATAGAACTTTACACTCATATCCCTGTGATGAAACAACTGGTGGAAAAGCTCCAGGCCTGGGACTTCCGTGTCTGTGCAGTATTTTTACTGGATGCTCAGTTTCTGGTAGATGCGGCCAAATTTGTGTCTGGTTCTCTCACAGCATTGTCCACAATGGTCAATTTAGAAGTTCCTCATGTAAACGTTTTGACAAAGGTGGATCTACTCAGCAAGTCAGCGAAAAAACATTTAGACAGGTATGTATATGTAACAGTTTACCAATGTCAGCTTTGCAGAAGCTTATTGTGGAAGGGGGGTTATGATCCCACTAATCCACTCTTAGCTATCAGACTTGAGTTCCTACCCTTGGCCTAAAAGAAATTAATGATGTCTTTAAAGCTGGAAAATATGTTTGTCATTAAACATACTGTCTTGACATGAGGATTGCTGGTAAAACAAGATCCTTGGTTATTTGTTGAACTTTTATTTTTATGGGCAAAAAATTTTTTTTAGTTAACTGAGTGGTATTTCCATTTCTTACCAAAACTATAGATCAGTTAATGCAGATACATAAGAAGTTTCTAATTAAAATCACAGGTCTCTCTTTCTTTTTGTTTCTTTTTTTTTTTTAAACAAAATTTTGCATTTAATTTTAGAGCTGAAGTAGAAAAATACCCATTTTTCCATTGGGATTCTCATGATTAATGACAATAAAATCTGTTTCACTGTGGGAGAAAAAAAGAGCAGTTTGAGTGCTCACTCTGCTCCGTTTAAATTGGATATGAGAGTTGTTTGTGACTATTTTCAAGCTGTTTATTTTGTGTTGCTTTGTTTTTGTTTTGTTGTTTTTTTGACTATTTTATGTTTTTCGCACCATCACTTTATCGGGCTAAAACATTATAGTTGTACTTGTTGAATTTGATGTAATTATCCATTTATCACCCAACTACACATCTTTTGTCTGTGGATCTAATTCTGAAGCATCTAAGATTCAGTGAATACTTGCTGGTTTATTTCCCTCAGATATCTGGAGCCAGAATTAAAGACTTTGTTGCAGGAAGAGTTTGAAGATGAAGAATTCGGTCCAAAATTTCGTTCACTCAACAAAGCTGTTGCCAAGTTGGTAAGATTTGGAATTGGAATTTTGCAGTCATCATAATTTAGTATGGTATTTTTTTTTTTTTTTCATAACAAGTTATAATGCTGTGTAACAAAAGCATTGATTTTATATGTGCTACCAAATTTCAAATTTGAGAGGGCAGTGTACTTCTCAGAGCTTTAGGTTAGAAGGATGCAAAGGTTGGTTTATGGTCAAATGTGACCAAATCAGAGAGAAAAGAATGAGGACATTGCTATTTAAAGTTTGAACCTGTTAACTGAGAAATGCTTAGGTGATCGGTTGTTTTTCTTGATGTTTCAGACAAAGACTTTGCATGTGTCAGCATATATGCATGCCTAACTGTTCTCACATTCTCATAAAGGTGGCCGAACAAGGTTTTGGGGAATACCCAAAAAACATTTACTTCTTTTTTATCTGCCATGCTCACAGAAATATTTGAAATGGACCATATCAGAGTTACATCTTTCTTCCGGTGAATTATCTGTTATTTATTCCAGTTGGATGACTTTAGCCTGGTTCATTTTTTACCTCTGGACTACACAGATGAGGAAAACATCAATGATCTATTAATTCATATAGACACAACAATTCAGTATGGAGAAGATCTGGAACCAAAGGAGAGTAGAGTAAGTTTTGCAAAATTCAAATTCTTTATGCATATTATGTTAGTGTTATTTTTTGTTCTTCACCCTGCATGATTTTAATTTTTGCTGTGCTTAGTTTTCAAAATGATAGTTTACATTCATGAAAAGATAAGCATGCAGTTGTAATAGATATGTCACAGAGTACACTTCAGATGGCAATTGTATTTGATTCAAAGCCAGATTCTTTAGAAATCAGTCAATTTACTGACCTCTTGTCATTTAAGGCATAGACATTGGAATGCTGACAATACATTCAAATACTTTTTCATCATGATAATTAATATCAAGGTGACTGTTAGAATCTTTTTGAAACGATAACTGTGAACTATTCTTTGCTCAAGGAACCACACGTTCAAGTGTTTACAACATTGAGATTTAATCATTATTTTGTTTGGAAATATTCCCACGGGAAAATTATTATAATAATTGGAACTGAGCCGTTCCATAATCCATTTGTTTGGTTTGTCAGGAGCCTCCAGAGCCTGATGAAGATGCTGATGATGTGGACAGTGGACTTGACTGATTCTTGCTTGTTGTTGAAAAATAGAACTGTGGCAGGAAGGATGATAAATGCGAGTGAAAGGTGGAAAGGCTGGAGAGAGAAATTTGACCAACAGACATTGAAAAGATAAACTATGACTTCATGTGAATTTTAATTTGGTTACTTCCAAAATGAAGTAACCTGTGCTCTGTCGTAAGCTTGAGGAGAGATTTTTGTTCCATCTTATAATGGCTGGATATGTGAGGGAATGACGTTCCTGAGGATGCTGTTATATGTTTGAATGTGGCCTTATACAGAGAGAAACTTGAAGTAAATCCACTGCGTTCATGTCATCACAACTTGTATGAGAATGAATGATTTATGAGAAGTTTGTGTGCAAATGAGCATGTGATTATCTGCATACCATCTTTGCAAGATTCTATACGCTACTGCCCCAGGTAAATATGCATATTGAGAAACTTGAGCAACTGACAGTCTAAGTTTTGCCAAGAAAATTTGGGCACCTAAGGTCTGAGCTTTGCTGAGAAAATATACTCATTGACAGACTGGGTTTAGCTGTCAGATGAACCTGAGTTCAACAATAAAAAAAGACATGTATACTGCTGTATATATTGGCATGTGCCAATAATATGAATTTTATTTCGTTTTATTTGATTGTTGCAAATTATGATGATATGTACATGTACTGAAATGACATTAAATATGAACTGAATAAACAAACAACAATGGAATTAGTTTTCTATACCAAAGTAATCTGTATTTTTCTTGATTGTCAAATAAATCAGTGACATATTTACGCATAATTTACATTCAATTCTCAGTTTAGAATTCAAATCTAAGAAACCCATTCTTCTCATTGCATGTATGACATTTCAATGTTTCATCTACAAATTTTGTAATGCTGTAAAGTACAATTGGAGATTCCATCAGGGATGGTGGGAACTATTGACAGAAAAATGTCCCAATATTTTGATGTAATGTGCCATTGCCAACTGCAGCACACATACAAACATACATAAAGACCCATACAATTTCTATCTCAAGGAATACAAATTTGTAAAATCAGGAAATTTCATGGGAATTCCCATCCCTGCTTCGTAATAAAGAATAGAATCCACAAATCTTTACTTGAATTTGAGGTCAAAGAAGTTCTTTGTTCACAACTCTTGCCATGATCAACAAAATAAATGTGTAAAACAAAAACAGGAATAAAATAATTGTGTTTTCTGCAGTTGCTGGAGCTGAAATTTGTCTTTATAAACTGCAACTTTGCACAATATGCATGTCACAAGCGGAGTGAAAAACCTGGTTGCTGTGACAAGAGTTCATTCTCCTTATATAATATGCAGTAGCAATATATGACACAACCAATCATACGCTAGAGCTTAGTTTCAGAGCTGCCTTAATGCATTGGCACACTGAGCAGTTACCCAGGGGCCCCATGCATGCAAATTTACACTGGCTTTTGAAAATGCCTTACAGGAAAATGTTTATAAATATTTTGGGATGTTCTAACAAAAGTATCACAGTAAATTGTATGTCATGGCAAAAAGCCCCTTAAAATAATGCCATACTAAAGTAAATGTGAACATAAGTACAATAATATATCGCAGACAGGATACTATATTACCCCAGTCTGAATCACAGAATATGCTTTTAAAACAATACATGCATGTACATAATGCTGATAAAGCAAAATTTTACAGACACTCATAGTAATGAATGTGATAAGCAAATCTAAGATTGTAATAAATGCTGTTCTTGTATAGTATACACTACTTATCTGTAGACACTGATGAGAAAGCTTATAAAGACAGTTATGCACGCAGGAACTCCCTGCTAGACACTTGAAAGTAAAATAGTAAAATACTCGATCATAATACATTGTAATACACAAAAATAAACTCCACTGACCATGTTTGCAGTACATTTGAAATGATCACACATAATAATTACATGCAATAATCTGCATTAATTTTTCATCTGTTAGTGTGAACCAGACTCTATCTCAAACTCAGTTCATCACTGTGAAATGCCATATGAGCCTCAGAAATACACCCCACAGAGGGTTATCCCTTGCATATGTGAGACTTTCAATGGAAAGAAAGACAGAAAAATATTTTGGCTTAAAAATTGTTCCCCCCCCCCCCCTTTTAACAACAGTTCCATCAAACTGGTGTGATTCAATGATTGTCTTTCAAATGACAACAACCGGAATGCAAATCAGTCATAGAACTTTGCTTCATGAGCAAACAGATTAAGCATCCAACATCTATTGTAGCTCGGAATGTGAGAAATATCACAGTAACTTACTTTCAGCCGTACAGTTTACAACATGAACACTACAAAAATATTATAGTCCATCCATAATACATTTACATGCATGATATTTAGCCACTGGCAACAGAGTGCCACAGGAAATGTGCTAAGTATTTAACACCAATCATCAAATAATTAACTTTCAGATCTGTGGATATGTATGCATTCCTTTCTTGGTGGAGAATTGCACCAAAGAGATGGCTTATTTGTGAAAGGCAGTCAAATAGATACATGTATACTTGTCCAGTGCCTCCATATAAATAATACTTCCAGGCCAATTGGTTCGTTCTTTTAAAAAAAATGATTAGAAAAACAGATAGATCAGAAGGCTGTCTGACTTTTCAGTGACTTTCCTAACAGACCAAGTTTCAACCTCATGAGATCAGCAGTTTGGCCACATATGTAACACACAGAGAGAAAATATAATCCATAATATCTCATCAAAGACAAAATGATTCATAATGCTGATAAAGTGGTGAGGACTCAGCAGTGTGCATCCACAGATCAGTCAGACAGTGTGTTATTAGAGAATATGTAGACTGGCACGGGGTAGGTAGCATTTACAAAGTCAGAAATATGAACAAAAAGTACAGAAACAACTTGTTGCCAGGCCGGTATAATTAGCCCACTTGAATGCGTACAGACATGTGTATGTGTTCAGTATCACATTTAATTAACATTCACTTTACCACACACTGCTTCTAATACTATTGATCACAAAAAATTCATACCAAACACAAATACACTTAAACAAGCCAATAAAAAAATGTTACAAGAACTGTAGGTTGGCGTTATAAAGCAAAATGTTTACATTGGAAGCTCCCGAGTGACATATATGTGAGCACCTTCCATTAACAGGTATGAAAACTAGACTTCTAAATCCCCCGTCAGTGTAAATTATCAGCTGTTTGCAGACGTGAAATTCAATGTCAATGTTCACCCAACTTTATTTCTTCATACATTGTACAAAAAGACATTAACGGCATTTGCCCCTCGTGAAGTTTGGTCGAAATTGAATTACAACTTCATTAATGTACAGTGACAGTGTACAGCATGATTTTTGTAGAGTCTCACACTTCCAGGGAGACCGAGGAGCTCATGCAACTTTCACACTTTAGGAAGACATGGGACAAAGTAAATATTCAAGGGAGGATCCACTGTTCATCTGTACATTTTCTTGACAAAAACATGCTTGCCCACAAAAATTATGACCTTGGTCCAAGGAAATCTACAATTCATTTGGGTGCAGCAATTTTGTGACCTTTACTATGAGCCCACTGCTCTAACAACTTGTCTTGAGTGTTCAGCTGACTCTCGAACTTACTACATAAAGCCTTCAGTTCCTTGATAGTCTCATCCCTCTCCTTGATTGCTGAATGGAGTTTGGTAACCTTGGCATTGTTCTCATCACAGTTTGAGCAATGGCTCTGGTGGATAAGATGACAGAACTAGCATGATGATGTGAAACAGTGTTAAAATATTCATCCATCAGAGCAAATAATTAACCCCCTAGAGCCCAGACAAAAGTTGCCAATCCCAAAACTTCTGCAATAATGTGCTTAACTGATTTTAAATAGTCAGATTACTGTAAAAATACAAATATTTAATTGGAAAAATTATGAATAAAATAGGAAAAGTAAGTGTATCAAAGATAAGAGTTATTCCAATCTGAAAAAGCAAGTGGTTGCAAATTTGTTTTGGGGAAGATGTCTGATCAAGGTTCTCGGTGACCACGCTTTTCCAAATGGTATAAATCTCCATTTTAACTTACTTTAAACTTACAGGTGTGTCAGTTGATGGATTCCTTATCTACTCTTCAGCTTTCGTTACATATAATGAACAAAAAATCCTATGCTAATGACGAATGCAAGATTCTAGTCTTATAAAAATACTGCAGCTTAAATTTCAATAACTGTTAGTTTGGAGATTTCTTTTCAAGTTTTCAGCAATCACATGTGATCATATTCTAGACATTCAATCAAATGATACAATAACACGATCCATATTCCTCATTTGCAATTTTTTCCTAATATGCTCACCTGTTTATTTTTGCCCATACTCTTGATCCTCATGCGTAGCAGGTCAGCTTCTTCTTGTATGCGTGAAAGTTCTTTGGTAAGTTCCTCCAGCTGCTGTTGCCTCTCCCTGTATGCGGAGATAAATGAACAATTCTATAACCCTCTCCTGCATTATATAGATCTGTTAACAAAGCAACCGATGCAATATCGACCACATGGCTGTTAACCTCAAGTCCTGTCCTATACCCACAACACACAGTACATGTATATCCTATTGATCTAGCGCCCTAAGATATGTAACTAAGATCACTGTAAAATTATGACTTCCATATAACCACAGCGCCTAGGGCTCAGTGATGTTCTTTCTCATCACCATTTGACCAGCAAATACAGTGTAAACATTTTGAAATTATATGGTTTGAAATAATAAATTCAAATTTCCTTTTTATTTATCCATATTATTTTGAAGAGCATTTGTCAAATGAAGTGAAATGTAAAAAAGACTGAATAACAGAGCAAAAGTTGTTTACTTAGATCAGATTCAGATTTAGGATCAGCATTCTTACGCTTTGTGCTAAAAAGCTACCAAAAAAAAAAACAATGTATTTAATTATATAATTTTTTAAGCACATTGTTCTGTCTGTCTGCGACTGAAAGAGATCAAGATAACCGTACTGAAAAACATCACCACAGAAAGTTCAATGAAACCACTGATGCTGAACCAGTAGACAGCAAACTGAACAATACAAATTACCTGCCTCTTTTTTCACTTTCTGCATTATTTCACGTACCAGGAATTTCCTTTCAGAGCATCAGCCATCTGTGACTTTAACCTGGACAATTTGTGATCTCTGTCTGCTATGATGGCATCTTTTTCTGCCACTGTATCTGAGAGTCTCTTCTCCAGCTGTACATTGCACATGTAAGAAAAGAGCCAGTGAGAGAACGTACTTCCTATGCAAAGTTAATGCTTTTGTTATTCTATAAAGCCACCATTGAAAGCATAATAATGTACAATGCATTGTATTATAGAATGGGGAGACAATGCTAAAGAAAGTAAGAAAAACAAAATTAACAACACAATCATCAAGAAAATGTGGACAATGACAGACACGGTATTCTTCAGTACTGACCATCTGTACTCCGTGTAAGGAAATTTATATCTATCTTAAATGACAGTTACCATCTCTTGTTTCATAAGATTTCTAGCTCATCCAGGGCAATAGATTAATACACATCAAAGCAAACAGAGAAAAATAAAAAAGATTGTTTTTCCCATCTGCAATTTGTCTCAGCAGAGAATTCTAGCTGGATTGGTGTCATAAGATTCCATGTCATGTTACTCCATATGTTCATGTCTCTAACTGAGTTATGACATCTCTTACTTTCTCATGATTTCAAAGTCTATGATAACAATAGAAAGAGCCAAGACAAACTGACATGACAAAAGAAATAAGGCAGAAAAAATATATTTCATTGACCCAAATTGTTCAAATTGTATATTTCCCATTAAACAGCCTCGTTTTTGATGAAACGCATTGTTAACAACATGAAATAAATTTCTAGTCACAGACAGATGCAGAGCATAGGTTGCCTGCACATGGGCCCCGATCCGTGAACCATTCGCATATGGCAACGTTTATTTGCCTTGTCATGTTGAAAAACAGTGTAGAATGTCCAAACATTGGGAGATTTTCTGTGTGATGGGAAGGGCCCGCTTTTATTTATTTATTTATTTATTATTACCGATTTTTTTTTTGTTGTTGTTGTTGAAATTTTCCTCCCATGGTCCCGCCCACATTATGCCACTGATAATAAAATATGAAGACTCATTCAGTAGTGCAAGATGCTTTACAAATCTAGATCTAGATCTAATCCAAAAGAAAATATATTGATCTAGACATGTATACATGTAGATCTACATGTACATGTATAAATATATTTTCAGGACATCAGATGCTGCTGAATATTGTCAGCATGATTACCACCGTTTTCTTCCAAAACCAATGCACAAGCAATTCCAATTTTCCTCCAGAAAACATTTTAAGTCACCCTGCATTCCAAGAACACTAGGATAATGAACTTGCGTGGAACAGTGGGCATAAGTAATTATCTTGGGCCATTTTAAATACAATATTGATTATACAGTTTGACGCATATTTATGAAACTTAAACTGGGTGGGCGGCTGTTTTGTTACTTCATCCCTACCCTCTTTTAAAATGATGTTCCAATGCTTAGAAAAACAAAGCTCCAACATCAGTTCCAGAATTATTGCAATTCAAACAATCAGTCAGAAAGGAACATGTACAGACAGGAAGTGCCAGAAACAGGGAACATGACAAACCAAGGATTCAGAACATAACCTAAAAGGACACACGCAGCCGATAGATCACAATTTCCCAATAAATTTCAGTTTATGGAAAGCCACCTCCACCCACTTTTCTGCCTTGCTGAGGAAGACTGGCCCATTAAACAGGCTCACTCTACGATTAAATCAACAAAAAAGCAGAGGTCAAGAGCTGATTACCAATTCAAAGTAAACTCTGATAATGTTTACATATAAACCGGGCCAGGGAGTGACTTTGTGATAAGTCAAACCAATAATACAAAGTGTACACATGGGACTCTTTAAGGTTCTCCTTTCTTTCTCTACCACCCCCCCCCCCCCAAATTATTCAGGAACTAGATCCCACAAATGAGCACCATGCTGGTCTCGGGATGATCTAGACTTTCATCCAAATCATATTGACAGAGAAACCAGACATAAAGCCTCTGAATAAAGACAATGAAAGTCTTCTTTACCTCTTCTTTTTGCTTGTCCATCTGTGCTCTGTGTTCGTAGGCTAATGCTCCAAGTCTCTCGTGTGCACTGTCCAGCTCTGCCTGTGTGCTGGTCAAGCTGACCTTGGTCATCTCATGGGATGATTTCTCTTCACCCAGCTGTTGTGTTAACTCCCTTGTCTGGACAGTGAAATACATGCCTGGTAAGTACCACATTACACTAGTTTCTGATCTTCTGTCGTTTTCATTGCAACTGTCCTATAAACTAAAAGATCTGATTACACCCCCACCCACACCCCGGTGCGCATGTTTACTTTCTTGACCCTTTTCTTCAGTAAAACCAAATTGCAATACCAAATTCAAACTGGAAATAGTCTTTCTCTCTCTCTCTCTCCCTCTCCAAAGCCAAACCTCACAGACATACCTGAGATTCTAGCTGTTCCCTGAGCGATTTGTTGTCCTGCTCGCTACCTCTCAGGGCAACCTTGAGTTCCTCAATCTGCTTCTGGAGCAATCCCACTTGATCCTTCAGGTCCTTCTCTCGAGTCTGAAAACCACATACAATGTAACAACAACCGTGTCTCACACTGAACCTAACAAAGAACTTGGTGATTAGGATAAAAATCAAGGACCCTCGAGACAGATTCATTAGTTTATTGTGCCGAACACATGAAAGTAGGACTATAATGGACAGAAGTTTCAGATTATTGAGACGAAGTGCCAACTATACAGTGGGCCACGATCCAGGTGACAGTCCGGAATCTGTTCATACTGAACTTGTGGACACTGTCATGATCACATTAGGATCATAAATGCCGTGCTAGGTCACGACGTCAGTGAGTTAATTTTTACGATCTTGTTGATTATAACCAGCGTAATTTGTCCTTGAGCTGTTCTCGTGAACAGTTTGTTTTGCATCACCTTTTTTTCTGATGGATGGAGAGAAGGAGGGGCGAGACAGAATAAATGTATAGCTAGGAATGACAGAGCAGTTCTCGACCCCGTGATTTTGATTAACATAGATAAGGGGCGAGTAAAGGTAGTTTATTTAGACGCTTAGTTGGCGTTCGGAAATTCGTGCATAAGAGTAGAAAGCACGGGGTTTGAAGATTTTAGTAGTTAATGTTTCGCATTTTAAATTTTGTCTAGACCGTAAAATTGACCTTGATTTTGGCGCAAGGCCATGACAAGCATAAATTAATATTGCAGGCTGAGCTGAAGCGACTGCACCAATCAAATGTATGAATCTGGACGGAAGGTCGAGACATAGCTTTAGTATTTAAACCCGTGCAGAGCTTAGATAGAGGCCACATGTAGACAATCCATTTACGAGGTGGACGGCGATAGTCCTCAGCCAGATGAGAGACATAGAGACGCAGTTGAGCAGTCCATATTGTGAGGAGCGCCATGATTTTAAAGCTCCAGAGCCTAAGCTACTTGGTTTGATATGAACCCACTGCGTTTACATCCAGCGCTCTCACTCCCAGTGAGGACCTAATGGTGAGAGTTCATACTAATTTGTAATGATGAAAGTGAACCGTTCTACTTACTTTTGAAGACAGTTTCAGAGCTACCGCCAGACAACGCATGGTTGTACAAGCATTCTCCATGGCGTGTCTAGAGGAAATGTCCATATCATAACATGTCTCATTGAATTAATAGAATTTAAACTGTTATATCCGTCGCCACGTGCGCGGATTCTATTTGGCATATAACTCATATGACCTGCAAGTAGTTAGAGTGAATAAGTTAGTCTTTATAGAAAGCTGTAGTTTCATTAGTTAGATTCAGTTGCCTTTGAATTGATATTTATATTTATAATTATATTTGTTACATTAATTCCTGTAATTAAACTGCCCTACAGTTCTGCTAAAAATCAAAGCAATTGATTTATTTAGTTTTTAGAGTGCAAGTATTTTTTTTGTGTGTTCGTCGATTGTGGGAGCGGACCTCGAAAGAGTGTCAGTCGAATTCTCCCCATCTAACCCACATCGCGACAGACACCCAGCTTGAAAAACTGACCGTGAACTCTTGGAAGAAATGTACGATTAGGTTTTGATAAGGGGAGGTCCTCCGCCCGTCCGCGCCATGCAGTCAAGAAAACACACCAAAGAAGGGACTTTTGAGCGGGCTTATCAAAAGGCTGGGTTTAGTATTTGTATGGGAGAAAGAAAGAAGGAACGAAAGCGCGGGCAGGGCAGGTCTTCATCATATTATGTTTGTTACCTTTTTGGTAAGTGGCCCGGACGGGGGGAAGACCTTCCTTGATAAGTATCTACACTGTTCAGAAAACGTGATTCTATACAGTGTGATGATTGAGTACCGTACACCATGTAATTCACGGCTGACAGTGACACTGGCTCGTATCTCCGTATATTTTTGTAGTTGATATTTATAACAGCCATGTTTTTTTGTTTGCTTTTCTTTTTTTCTTGGTATTCATCCACGAGTTTATTATATTAGTGCTTATATATTTTAAGGACTATGTACCTTGTCATACACAGTACCACAATAATTATTATACCGTACACTGTACTTTCTGACACCCTCACGTACGCACATACACACCCCTGTATTTGTCTCATGGCTGAAACTGAATATGCAGGTAGTGAGCAGAGGAAACATTCATTATGTTTACATTTCCTACAATTTCAGCAAGTTTCTCACTTTAGAAAGCCAAGTCGGCAAATCACAAAATTAATAATGGCTTTTCTTCCCCCACGTTAAAAAAATATTTTTAAAAATACGTGGTATGAGCGTGCACCTGTCTTAATGACTTCAGCAGATGTGCATACCTTTTTCTTCAGTAAAACAACCACTGCAAAACCAACCTCAAAGAAAATTCCCTCTCTTTCTCTCTCTCGTTGTTTGTGTTTGAGAAAGTGAAACGCTGATTCATATTTTGTTCAATGAAACCACTTTCAAAGCAGGAACAGATGTTAAAATACGTTCCTTACAATCACCTCCCTTCCCAACTGATTACCTCTGAACTGGCTCTATAAAAAATTAATAATTGGTGATGATCAAAATGGGGCTTCTCATATGATATAAAAATACAAATGTGTTAATCATTGACTGAATACAGAATATCGAAGCAACATTATCAGAGCGCCGTAAAACCGATATGAACAGAATTGCAATCACCTGAATTCGCCATGACCACACATCTGTGGGAATTAATCGAAGCCAATGAAGCGAGAAGCTCCTTGAACGAACAGAGACTGAGGGAGACCCGGACTATTCATTGTGGAAACAATGGGGAACAATTACGCCTCAAGTACTGAGACTCCAGATCAAGGTTTTCATTGGAAACATATCGACAAAGCCCAAGCCAATATATATACATGTCATGTACCAATTTTGCACCTAATGACTCTTCACTTGAAACATTGCAAAGTTACTGCTTTTGACAAGGATGGCTTTCTTTGTGATATGGCCCAACACTCTAGCCTACTATGTTTGTGTGTGTGTGTTTTATTGTGTTTACGTGGAAGAAAGGACTACAAGTACAATCACTATGTTTTGAGAATTTCTCTGGTGACAGTTTACTTTTTTTTAGTGTATAGTGTATTTTTGGAGTTTATTTGATGGCAGTTTACTTTGTATTACATGATTGTATTTTACAAACTGATGGCCAAACCGAAAAATCTGGTTTCAGCCTGACTTCATCGTTGCCATAATGAAAAATTAATAACGGTCAGGGTTTTTTCAAATAGTTTGACTACAACGGAGCTGGAGTGGGGCGTGAAATTGTAGCGTTAAATGCATCGGTTAAAGAAATAAAGCAGGTGAGCAGGGAGAAAGATTTACTAACAGAACAGCTGCCTGCATGGATGAATGACAGACTGAAAGAATATAGCTGCCTGCGCGAAAGAATGACAGAAAGATATGTCATACATGTCCAAGAAACTGGTGCTAAAGAAAGAAGAATGGAGAGACTGATGGAGGAAGAAACGGTGACCAGCAGGAAAGTCTGGAGTGACAACTATGGTACTGATCATCAAGACTGCTAATTGTCTCCGGTACTAGAAATACATGAACAATACCCATACACAATAATGGGATCTTTTGGTATATTACATGTATATGTATGTCACGAACAGCTGCGTATATTCTGCACTTGAGAGAAGTGCCAGCACGGATCTTTGTCGATAGGATTTGATTAGTCAATAACAAACATCGCAGCACGTTTAGAATGGATATAACATTACACCACTTAACCTAAGCTCTCGCAATACGGGAGGTCTCCCTGTTCCATTCGCGTACAGAATCAACAATACTTTGAATAATTGCCGATCGGCTAAAGAAGATCGATTTCATTCGGCTTCGGGCCAGACGATACAATAATACTCGTATACGCATGAAACGTCCAATTTCCAAATGGGACGAAAACACAAAGTGTCCACACCCACCCCGTCTTTTATTAACCACTAACCCAACCTAGTCAAATAACAAACAGAATGCACAGAATTAAGAGTTACTTTTTCTCTTGCTTTGCGTGTCATGCATTTATCGGTCGTTAATTTGTTATCTTAATTAATCTCGGAATTAACGCCAGAAGAGGGTAGGAACGTTTAGAAATGGAAATGCGAAGTAAGTGCATGGTAAAAATTTTCCTTACTCTTTAGCGTTAGGGCTGAATTTCACATTCGTGTTATTCTATGTCACTGGATAGCTGTAAGTGGGTACCGTTGTTCAACCGTTCTATTCACACTAACAAGAGCTATCCGTGGTTCTGCTGCTGAGATTTATAAACAATCTGATAAAAACCACAGAAAAACTGTGGGGTTGCAGCAGGGCTATAAGCAAAGTCAAAATTTGGCAAAAAGAAAAAGTTGTATGTTGCGAAGCCCTGCGTGAGAAATAAAACCCAAACGATACAAAGCAAACTAATGAGAAGACAGAAAATACACAAAATTTTCGCCTTTTTCAAGTGAAAAAAAATCGAACAATAAAAGATTTCAGCAGGAAATGTATAGAATCGAAGCGAAACAGTGTGTGTTCCTCGCAGGCGAGGATAACCATAACTTCATATCGATGTCTTGGCTGTATAACATAATACAGTGGGGGGTGGGGGGGGGGGGGGGGGGGATGGGAGTCACAGAGAGAGAGAGAGAGAGAGAGAGTCTAAAGAAAAACGAACGAGAGAGAAATATGATGATGCTTCGTAAAAGGAAAGAAAACAGTGCCTGAAACAATGAACAAATTGTTGTCAATAAAAAACATTCCGGTGTAGCAGGCCAGATTATACCCCCGCCAGACTATACCCGGGGTTAAACTGGCCTAGCCCAGAATATCCCCCGGGGTATATTCTGGGCTAGGCCAGTTTATACCCCGGGGTTTACTTTGGGCTAGGCCAGACTATACCCCCCCCCCAGTCCAGATTATACCCCCTACTTTTTTTTTAAAACAAGTCAAGACCGCAGTTTATTTCAACTTTAGTTTGAATTGTCCATTATCACTGTCATCAGATATCATATTGAAGCATACATTTTTGACTCTTGTAAATTATGATACATTTAAAAGGAAATAAACATGCTTAAAAAGCATTGATATACAAAAGGATTGAAAATCCATTGAAACTGATATGATTAAACTTTAACACTAATTTTACTTGTGTCCGTTGGTATTATTATTGTTTTGGTTTTTTTATAATTACGTGTCCGTGAGTTAAACATGTATTGTAATTTTTTTTGTTTGGCACCACTAACATATACTTAGTGGCAAGGTATGAACTAATTATAAGACTCATAAGTGTAAAGTTATCTGAATCTTATTTTAATTTTTGAAAATCAGAAATGTGCTTGATATGTCGGAACAATTAGATCTACATACAAAGTTACACTGATGCAGAGAGTAAGGCCAGGAAAGAATACATTGAGAAAAAAACAACAACATTTTAACAACTGAACTGGCAGATGGTGCAATTCCATCATCCAACAGACATTAAATACTTCACACAAAACTAAATACATACTACAATTGTTTCACATAATGAATTTAACCTGTCCAGATCCACTTGAAATGTTACAGAATGCTAACCAGTAATATACAGTAATAACAATAAGAACATCAAATCATCTTATTTACTCTTGAAAATAAAGAGAATATAATCAATATCAGAATCACCATCATCTTGGAATAATACAAAGATAAGATGGAATATAAAAATGACCTACACATCATTCTAGAATCTATAAGCAGCAATAATATATGTGTGTATGTACCAAGTACATGCAAAAAAAAAAAAAAATGTGTTAAATCTTTTCAACTATTCACGTAGAACTGGACTGAAAGCTTTAGCGAAGTAGCTTTGATAGTCATGTAAAATGACAGATTAAATCCACTGAGACAACAGTGCATTTCAGGAAGTAATTACAGTATGTTATGGCAAAAATTCGATGGATCATGTCTTGTTAGTAAATTCTTTGATAGCGTATTTGTAGAAATGTATACATTTTATGTAGCTCATGGTTTAAGGCACTGGATTAGTTTCACTCACGTTCGTTGGCATGTTGTAGTGGTTTTTGTAGTTGGTTGCCATTGAGTAAAATTTGCACGGTACTGTTTGTTTGGCACTGACATACACTTGGTCCCAATAGATGAAATAATTAACGGACTCATAAAAATGAAGTCATTTTAAATATTTTTTTGGGTACAAATACACAGTTGTTAAATCCCTTGGCAAGGGATGTGTTAAGCTTAGGAAGGTAAAGACGGACAAGGTCTTTTTTTTTTTTTTATTATTTCACTCCCGAGTGACAAACCCTTATTCACTATAATACATAGGTTCAATCTTTCAAAAGCCTTGCAAACTAATCCAGTGTTTTAAACCGTAATGTACATGAAATGTATATCTTTCTACAAATAACCTATCAAAGAATGATAATCACAAGAAATATTGTTAATGTAACATGATCCATTGAATTTTGCCTCAACATGCTATAGATCTAATTACCTTTTACAATGCACTACTTTTGTCTCAGTGGACTTACTCTGTCGGCCTACACAACTGTCAAGGCTATTTGACTAAAGCTTTCTGTCCAGTTTTACTTGAATATTTGAAAAGATTTAACACGTTTTTTATATATAGTTGATACACATACATTGCTGCTTATAAATTCTAGAATAATGTGTAGGCCTACATTGCGGTTTTACACTCCCTCTCATATCTTTGCAATTTCCAAGATGACGATTCTGATATTGATATTTCTCTATATTTTCAAGAGTAAATAACATGATTTCGTGTTCTTATTGTTATCATTATTACTAGTTAGCATCCTGTAACGTTTCAAGTGGATCTGGACAGGTGGAGTTCATCAGTCGCAAACATTTAGTGCCTATTTAGTTTTATGTCCGCTGGATGATGGAATTGCACTATCTGTCAGTTGGATTATCATTATGTTTTTTTTTTTTTTCTGTGTGTTCTTTTCTGGCCTTTTCTCTCTACATCATTGTAACAAAAAATATAATGCATGTTTTACTCATGGCCAACCAACTATCAAAATAATAATAATAATAATATCATCACCACACACGAGTGAAATTAATGCTGAAGTCTAATCATGTCAGTTTGAATGGATACTCAACTCTTTTGTATTTTATATCAATGCATTTTAATGCATGTTTGTTCCTTCTAAAATGTATCATGATTTACAGGAGTCGAGAATGTATGTACACCAAAGTAAACTAAGGCTGAAATAAACTGTTATTATTATTTTCTCTAAATTGCATTATGACTTGTTGGTGTCAAGAATGTGTTCATGTTTGTATTAATATGATATCTGATGACAGTGATGAAGAACAGGCTGAAATAAACTGTGGTCTTGACTTGTTTTTAAAAAAAAAGTAGGGGGTATAATCTGGACTGGGGGGTATAGTCTGGCCTAGCCCAAAGTAACCCCGGGGTATAAACTGGCCTAGCCCAGAATATACCCCGGGGTATATTCTGGGCTAGGCCAGTTTAACCCCGGGTATATTCTGGGCGGGGGCTTATTTTGGCCTGTTACACCGGTATAATAGGAGCGTTCAGTATGCTTGGTCTGTTCTTCCTATCCATTTCTCCAGTATCTCTCCAATAATCCAGTACATCATGTACGTAATTATTTCCCGTCTCAGTTTACAACTTTTCCCATGTTCCTTCCTCCAATATTTCTTGTCACTTGACCCCACCGCACCGACTTCTATTCATGGGTTTACATATCACGCAATGTGTGATTATACTGGAGTTCGTGGGTATTGTCATGACTTGTTTGACGTTTTTATTTGCGTCGTTACTCCACCAAAATTCCGGTTCTTTGGGCACGCCACCAAGTTATGGACATGCGCGTGCTCAAATTTATCGATGTTAAAGACCGTAGGTTCACACGAACAATTACGCAACAGCTGGGATTTGGCCCCACTGCGTAACCCCCCCCCCCCCCAGCTCACGCCCGAACTTCCAACTGTCGTCAAATGGCAGAAAGCACAAAATCGTTCAATGTCCTTTATTTTCTGGCAGGGTATCAACGTATGGATCCACATTTTCACCGGCTGACGCAGACCTGTTGTTCTATGCTCCATTAACTGCCGTGTGTAACACTGGTGCACGCTTGTAAGTTGTATCGAACTTGTACGTTGTGGCCGGTTTCAGCGCTCGGACCTAGGTCGGATACAGGAAAATATGCAATGCTTCATTGACCCCAGCGGATCGGGAGTGTTGTCCACGTGTGCAGTTATGCTTTGCCTGATCCGTGAGCTCGTGCACTGCTGGGTTCATTCCTGTTTACCGCGAGCGAACGTTCTTAATACGCGTACCGGTACTCCAGTTATGGATCACCTGCTATTGTAATGAACTACATGTATTGATCCATATCATTTGGTTACAGTAACGAAGACCGATTGACACATGGACAGACCATCCGGCCATGGTTATAGACCCTTCGGCGGCCAGCAATGGCGAAAGAATTATCAGATGACAATTCAAAATGGGAGAGAAATTGAGGAAACCTGGGATCACAAGTAGAGGAATGTGGCCATGTACATTTAGAACCACTGCTTTTAAAGTCCATCCACCATCGACATGGGTCACTTTCTTCTTATGAAATTGCTGTAATCAATTACCAGAAGTCTGACGGGGGTCCAGTGCGATACCAACAACTCACTGATTTTCAACCTGGCATTGCCATGGCTGCCTATTCATTAATCCAGGAGAGAGTGAAGTTGGGTTAAACGTGATTTCCAATAATGTTTCATTTTTCCAGCTCGAAATACGTGTACAATGTATCCATTATTGTTCATGGCTCAATAGCATTTATATTCATTAGCTACCTACCTTTCACGCAAGCCTCTTCCTTTATTTGGCAAAACCTATGTACACGTACAAGAATCAGCCTGAATGAAATGTGTTATGGCCTTCCTAGAGCCTTTCCCATCATCTCCGAAAGAAAGCCGAGAGAGAGAGAGATGCACTTAAATGCCAAAGGCAGAGAGCCTCCGAAATAAAGACATCAACACACGCCAACCAAGAGCCTAAACATCTTTCGTCTGACCATTCCTCTTGTCCACTGAACATGTTTGTTAAATTAACAATAGGTTTACTGAAACATGATTGAATACAAGGCAATTTGCTCATCGGAATCATCCATAAAGTACGTTCGCTCGGCGAGAAAGAGGGGGGGGGGGGGGGGGAAGAGGCTGTGAATCGTACATAAGCTCTTCGGTTATCGTGATGAATTAAAAAGTTGGGTTTCTTTGTCGACAGAACAGATTGTAGGATTAAGTAAAAATCAAATACAGGCCATGTTTCTTATGAAACAGACAAATAATCCGCGCTGCCATTTAAAGCTTCAATAGCTCAAGGCCTTAATATCAAGATTAAGGCGCGCAAGGAGGGAGGTGGGGTAAATCGTCAAAATCGATCGTAGTGCTTTATGGGCGGCCCCGTAAAACGACTTGAGTAATGATAATTTCACTGTATCGTTCGGTCATTATAACGAAATTGATACATGTACCTTTTTACACTTACAGGTAATCCTGCCAAAGAAAAAGCTAATTTCCGCTGGAAGTGTGAATGGCGGTCGAACTTGAAATCAATTGGTAAGCGTACGGATTTAATTAAAAATCTCATAAACATATTATTGCCTCTTATTATCAGCGTGAACATGGAAATCGCCACAGTTGAAAACCTCGGAGATTAGAGACACTTTACTAAATATAATCTTCTCAAATGAGCCCCGCCTTTTCAGTCCCGCGAGCTGGCAAATCCGCTGGGCAAATATGCTTTCCTTCATTTGCTCCTTTCATAACTACATAACACACGTTGGGAAACCTGTTGACTTTTCCATTGGCCTCAAATTCTGAACAGATATATCCCCGTGGCAGAATGGAAGGCCATAACAGGCTCTGAAGTTGTAAAACCATGGGCCTAGATTTTGCATACATACGGCACCCAATACTTCTCCTCTACCTGGCAATCAATTTCTCAAGTAATTTCATGATGTTGAGGCTACATCGCTCACCCCCACGATACAAGTCTCAACTGACAATTGGAACCTGACGAAAGAACGACCGAAAGAGAGGACTCCAAAAAAAAATATAATGTGTCCATCATCGTGGTCATCGCAATATGTAGCCTGGTACTCAAGCTCGCCGGGTAGCAAAAGAAAGCGCACCAATTTAGCAAGGACCCCACAGCTGCCTTTATGTCTACTACTAGTACTAGTATGAGTTCCACCATGAGATATGTTTGGAAAAGAGCGACAATCACGACCCCAGGCTTCAACATAAACCATTACAAATTTCTACATCCAGGTACATGTATCACTTTCCTGTGGAGACTCGCGGCTTCTTTCTTCAACATTTGCAAAATCACGGTGCCACCTATAAATACGGCACTACATATTTGTTGTCTTCCTACGCCGATGATTAAGTTTTTGTTTCCCATCCACAATTCGATTTGGAGACACTGCCCCCCCCCCTCCCCCCATGCTTCCGCGGGGTGTTCTTAGTATGCCCAGATAATGGCAGGCAATTACTATTTTAGGGCAGACCACCCACGGAACTATACTCTTTGGTGCCAGCAAGGGATGTCAATACAATTATGCACCCAATACCGTCGTCGGACTACACCATTCGAATGCATATGACAGCTAAATCGTTAAATGCAAAGCTCCATTGGCATGTTCCATGGCCGGAAAGAGTTGAGGAATTTATCGCTGGCTCCTCCACCAACCACCAAGGCTACTTTTCACTTTCTCCCCTCAGTGTCAATAAAGTATGCCTTAATCCCCGACTCTCATCCTGGGGTTCCATGCACTGGTGTTTGGCAATCTGAACGAGTGCAGACACAAGGTAGAGGTTTACAGGCAAGGACAGGCAGAGAGTGTCCATGCATTATTATGAATGTTCCACCATTTAGGCGGGAACCTCCAATATTGGCACTTGCAGGATTACAAGGACAATGATGAAATTGGTTGTGTGGTCTGTCTAAAACCGCGATGGTCAATATGTAAACACTTTTGAAAATTGTGATAATATTATAATAATAAATTAGCTATCTTTCCAGACAGAGAGAGCATTATAACAGACATGTCTGAACGGAGGAAGGGCAATGTCAAGAGACTCCTGATGGTTCATATACATGTATCCTTACTTGACTGACCCCTCCATACACCTTTATCTTTCTTCTTTCATTCAAAATTCTGAATAAAACAGCTGTAAGTCGCAAACGATACTGAACGTTCGACAACCACCACTTTCAAATTGTAACGCTATACTTCCCCATTCATAGCAAACGCAATTTTAAGGTTAATATGTCAGTGGATTACTAACTTTGTAAATTGCATTGTATGTAAATTCTAACCTCCAACTTCTTGGCACCTCCTAATGTACAAGTTCACCACGTAGCCTACATGTAAGACATTTTGTTCCCAGAATTGTCAATCCTAAGAGACAGTATTTTTAAATAACAGAGAACTTAAATGTTCCTTGGGGTAAAAATTTTGCATGCAAATGATGATGAGGCTGTCAGCCGAAGCACCCCAGGATATAGGCCTGTATAATATGGTGCAATTCTAACATACTGCCAAGTTTTCATTGCAATTTATATCCACTTCTGTCCACTGAAATGAAAAATAAGATCACAGTACAGCAACCCATCGCCCGTGCAGATGCGGGGCTCTCTTGTAGAAGAGGGACAGCAGAGAATACATCTGACGTGATACTGCGTGTCGTAAGAGGCGACTAAAGGTGCAAAGGTCCTGGTCTCCCGAGAAGAGCCAGTTGGCGGTGGGCCAACTACCCACCCTGTAAAAATAAACCAGTTACAGAAACACAAGCAAATACTTCAAATCAGTCTTTTATCTTGGGAGAAGGGGGAGCATCTGCACCTGTAGATTCAATGAAGGACAATGGACAAAGCCGAAAGGACGCCACTGGCCCGACTGCTCCTTCATCAAGCAAGTCACTCCGGATTGCGTCGTGGAATGTCCGCTCCATGTATGAAGCAGGAAAGAGTGCCCAGGTTACAATGGAGATGAGGCGATACAGACTGCACATACTTGGAGTTACCGAGACCCGCTGGATACAGTCCGGACTGAAACAACTTAATACTGGGGAAAAGATTTTGTATTCTGGAAGGGAGGACAAAAAGCATACAGAAGGAGTAGCGATCATCTTGAGCAAGCACGCCCAGAGGTCACTGAGGGGATGGGAACCCTATGGAAGGAGAATTATATTGGCATCATTTACTACTAAGAACAAGAACATCAACATGAACATTGTGCAGATATACGCCCCAACAAATGAAGCAACCGATGAGGACAAGGACGACTTCTACAAACCAGCTTCAGGAAATAGTTGACACATTGCCAAGAAAAGATGTGAACATTATAATGGGAGACGCCAATGCCAAGATAGGACAGGACAATACAGGGTATGAGGACATTATGGGGTGCAATGGTTTAGGACAAATGAATGAGAATGGAGAGCGGTTTCTGCGCATTTAACAGCTATGTGATTGGAGGTTCAGTATTCCCACACAAGAGGATCCATAAGGCCACTTGGATTTCACCGGATGGAGTAACTGAAAATCAGATTGACCACTTTTGCATCACCCGACGATTCAGACGCTCACTAGAGGATGTCATAGTACAGAGAGGAGCAGATGTTGGATCTGACCATCACATGCTGCTGGCAAGACTCAAACTCCGCCTCAAGAAACAAGGTACCAGAGCAGGAACAAAGAGGAGAAAGTTTCAAGTGAGCCTTCTGGATGGAGACAAGAAGGAAGAGTTCCAGCTGACACTGAGGAATAGATTCAAACCCCTTGTTGACCTCGAAGAGACAGTAGATTTGGAGACTCACTGGGCTAAGGTAAAAGGAGTATTTACATCGACATGTCAGGATGTTATTGGGGAAAAGAAAGTGGAACACAAGGAATGGATCAGTCAAAAATCACTGGACTTGATAAGGATAAGAAGAGACCTAAAAGAACGGGTAAATGCAAGTCGTACAAGAAGCTCAAGAGTTGGTAACCATGAAGAGTACCGAGCATCAGCTAAAGAGGTCAAAAAATCAATTAAAAAAGACAAAGAGGAGTTCATAGGAATGTTAGCAGAGAAAGCAGAGAAGGCAGCAACAGGAGGACACATGAGGATCCTCTACCAGACTACAAAGACACTTGCTGGAAAATATGGAAAACCTGAAGTTCCTGTCAAAGATTACAACAGGAAGGCTATTTTTGGAAAGGAAGCTCAGGCAAAAAGATGGATAGAACATTTTAACAGCCTCTTGAACAGACCTCCACCAAGCAACCCACCCGACATTCTACCCGCAAGAAATGATTTACCGATCAGTTGCGACCCTCCGACTAAAGCAGAGATTAATGATGCCATAAAGCAGTTAAATCGAGGCAAGGCAGCTGGACCAGACCAGATCCCACCAGAGGCGCTGAAGGCAGATGCTGCTGGGGCTGCAGATGGTCTGCACTCACTATTCTCGAGGATTTGGATCGGAGGCAAGTTTCCAAAGGACTGGAAGGAAGGACACCTCGTGAAGCTCCCAAAAAAAGGGGACCTCAGCAATTGTAGTAACTACAGAGGAATCACACTTCTCTCCATCCCAGGAAAGGTTTTCAATCGGATTATTCTCAAGCGAATACAGAATGCAACAGACCAAAAACTTCGCGAGGAGCAAGCTGGTTTCAGGAGTAATCGATCAACCACCGACCAGATCGCCACGCTGAGAATCATAGTAGAGCAGTCGCTAGAGTGGAACTCCCAACTGATAGTGAACTTCCTTGACTACGAGAATGCCTTTGATAGCATCGATAGAGAAACACTGTGGAGAATATTGAGACATTATGGAATCCCAGAGAAGATGGTGAATCTTATCAAGAGCATGTACGAGGGGACAAGTTGCAGAGTCGTACATGATGGTGAGCTTACTGACAGCTTTGATATCAAGACTGGTGTTAGGCAGGGTTGTTTGCTGTCCCCATTTGTTTATCCTGGTGATTGATTGGCTTATGAAAGAAACCACCAGTGGAGGAAGAAATGGCATACAATGGACCCCATGGACACAGCTGGACGATCTAGATTTTGCAGATGACTTGGCACTATTGTCGCACACACACGACCAGATGCAAGCAAAGACTACAGCTCTAAACAAAATTTCAGAATCTATTGGATTGAGGATACATCCTGCGAAGTCGAAGGTCCTAAAAATTGTTGCACCCGTAAGCGAACAAGTCACAGTAGGAGATCAACCACTGGAAGATGTAGAGTCCTTCTGCTATCTTGGTAGTATCATTGACAATAAGGGAGGAACAGAGGCAGAAGTCAAAGCACGAATTGGAAAGGCACAGGCAGCTTTCACATCCTTAAGCAAGATTTGGAGAACCAAGGATATATCTCTAAAAACAAAGCTGAGGATATTCAACTCGAACGTGAAGTCAGTCCTGTTGTATGGATGTGAGACTTGGAATGCGTCCCAGGCCTGCATAAAGAGAATCCAAGTTTTCATCAACAGATGTTTGAGGAAGCTACTTAAGATCAGATGGACAGACAAGGTCAGCAATGAAATTGTATGGAAAAGAACAAGACAGAACCCAGTCAGAGAGGAAATTGGTAGGAGGCGATGGAGATGGATCGGCCACACTCTCAGGAGGCCAGGAAACAGCATCACGAAGAAGGTATTGGACTGGAATCCCCAGGGCAAGAGATCAAGAGGAAGGCCGCGCGGAACGTGGAGAAGAGCCAGAGAAAATGATGTGCAACGAAGCGGAAAGACTTGGAATAATGTAAAGAGGCTGGCCCATGATAGAGAGGGATGGAAGGTGTTTGTTGGTGGCCTATACCCTGATCCAGGGTGAGAAAGGCAATGATGATGATGACAGCAACCCATTCACAGATCAGTCAAATGACATTTTACCAGTTGGGGAATTCCAAGCGTTACGGCGTGACGTTTTTGGCTATTGTTGCACCATTTTCAGAACCTTGAAAGTTTATTTAACCAAGTAGGAAGATGAAATTCCAATGGTGGAAACTAGAAACATACCGTATTTCATTGTGCTGAATAAAACAAAGTAGGGTTGAATCAATATTTCAGTGGTCAAACCCTTGACCGTTACGGCGTGACGTGACGGGGACTTTTTTTTTCGGTGCACACATTCATTTCGATTGTAGTTAGGTCCTGTAGGAAGATCTTGCATGTCTTTTTGACATATGATGTGATTAAGAGACTGAACTATAATACCATATTGGATAAATAGCTGAATATTTTATTGTTAACTTGTGAAGTTGGAAAAAGTGACCGTTACGGCATGACAGTTGTGATAGTTAAAATTTAATTTAATTTATTATATAATATATAAACATATGCTTTATTTAGCATTATGACAATAAAAACCTTACAACTGAAATACATGTAATAGGATCTTTGCAAAACCAAGGCTTGGGAACAAGCACATGGCAACAGAGTGTAGACATCATGTACAGATAAAATAGGAGTACCTTTCAAATTGAGAAAGGCCACTAACCTTTTCTAAGAACAATGTTATTTAATTTGGCAAACATTAAAATATAATTAACAAGTCACAGTACAAGTTTGGAATTCAAAACTGGTTGTGAAAAGATGGCTGCAAAAGCAACAAAAAAGAATTAATTCCCAAGCTCCAAAATAACTTTAACAGGTTTTTAATTTAATTTGACAAAATAAGGCATTACATGTAGCCTATTTGGACTCGACTGAGAGATCACGATCAAAAATGTAATGGCCCCTGTTGTTCAGTGATGGTTTTGGCAATATATCAATCACATCAGCTACATCAGTGGTGTGTGAGTCAGCTTCATTTGTGATGAAGGTTTTTGAATTCATACCTTGTTTCAAGAAATGAACTTTAGTGAAAAACTCGGACTTCTCTGTCACTTGGGCTATAAAATTCTTAGTTGTGACTTTGCCCATGAATTTTACAACAATAAAATCACCAGTGGCAAGTGTTTTTGATTTTCTAGATGGTGGTTGGGCAGTTGTGATTTTACTTGAACTTGTATGGCAATTGTCATAATGTTTGAAAGCAGTTGTTGCCAATGAGTCACTCTTGCTATGCACTGCTTGCTGAATAACAAAATAATGGTCATATGGCTCTCACAAAATGAGTGTTCTGTGTTTGTGGAAGAGTTTTGACATCTTCCCACTTGTGATTTATAGCAGACTTTTCATTTTCATTATTTCTAATTTCCTCTGAAGGAACAATTACACCATCTGTCTTTCAATGGCATTTCTTTGCTAGCTTTGCAAACTTTTGCCATAGTAATAGCATGTCCAAATAGATTCAAAAGCAACACCTTCCTTTTCACCTCACCACCAATGCCATCAACTGCCCACTTCCATGAAAGGTAGCAAAGAAATGCCACGCAAGACTGACGTCCAGTTCATTTGGTAAAACTGTGATTTAAGACAGGATATACTTCTGCTTGAATTGGGAAGTAAGAATTGGGCAAAAAGAAAAGGTTATATGTTGCGAAATCCTGCGTGAGAAATAAAACCCCAACAATACAAAGCGCATATAAAGAGAAGACAGAAAATACAAAAAATTTTCCGCTTTCGCCTTTGTCAAGTGAAAAAAATCGAACAATAAAAGAATTTGAATTGGGAAGTAGCACCATCTGAGAAAATGTCAACGTGTTGAATAGGAGGGTGTTTAGCAAGGATATTTGAAAAATATTTTCGTAAAACTGTGGCAACTGCAAATTTTTCATGACTCAAATCATCTGTTACAAAGACAAGAGAATCAATTGTGTCACTATCTATGCATGCACATGCTGCAAACAAGGTGACTTGACTATGGCTCTTTTTCAGTCACTGTATTGGCAATTTAACTCATCCGAGCACTGGTTGTCACTCATTAACTTCGTGCCGAAACTTTGTGGCGTGACATACCTTGGGTGAATTATAAGTTGCCAATTTTGAATCAGATTTTCATAAATTTTTGTCAGTCAATGCAGCCTAACCCAGCCATGATTCAATATAATGGATTGTGTTACTGATAGAATACAAGCATCAGATCATGAGATGAAAAAAAGTTGAAAAAATGTTACGGCTTGCAAGGCCATACAAAAAAAATTATATTTTTCTCAAGTAAACTCATGGAGAATTTAGCTCTGCAAAAGTATGATAGAATTATTGTCTAACATATGACCTTTCAAGAGACAGGTAATGATCTTCTTCAGTTATTATTGGATAGGATATGATTCAAAACACTTTAAAAGTGGTTGCTCACTTTCTTTTATTAGTAAAACTTTCAAAAGTTTTGAGGTAGTTCACTTTGACAAAGGATCTAATAAACAATTGTTAGCAAAAATGAAATAAAACTTGATTATCTTTAAAGTAGAGCTGTTGTACTTATATAAACAGCTAAAAATCTTAGTGTTGAACGTATTTTGAAATGTATCTCCTTAGGGACCGTTTTGCTTGGAACTGCCCATTTCATAAAATGAACTTGATGAAAAATAAAACTCTTGTTGACTAACAGTTTCAGCACACAAGCACTTTTTTTCACTTTCCAGATAACTTCTTGAATACCTGAAAAGTTTAGAGAATAACCTATGTGTAATACACATAATATGCTTTCCCAGATATGTGAGCTAAGCCAAAGGAGGGAAAGACTGATGTCAGTGAAATTCATGAAAAATATTTGGCCTGTGTACATGTTACAAAATTCCACCGGTTTACAAATAATGTGATACCAACTGTTCTCCCTTTATTGATATATATTTCTCATCCCTTTACAAGGTGCTACTTTCATAGTTTTTTAATACTGACAATTCACATCTCATGAAAAGCTCAACTCAGACCAACATAACAAATAAATTATATCTACATACCAGGCCATCCTTGATCTCCTTTTCACAGTTCTCATGAGACACATTACTGCTTGAGGACCTTGATGATTTTGGTGGCCGAATAGAATTACTGTCTGATTTTGGCTTATCTTCACTTGAGCGGCGGCCAGAATCTTTCACTGATTCTGGAGGTGGAGGAAGTGTCATGGCATTCCCATGGATCCCTCCCTTCAGCTTCTCAGAGTCTGGGCTCAGTTCTGGATGAATTCTGGGTATAGGTGGCAGTTTGTCAGGTGTAGTTTTAGAAATGTGCCTAAGTGACCCCAAAGGTCGGGGCTTTCGAGGTCTTGGATGGGACATTTCGTCAACACTCTGTTAAGTTCTATTTCCTAAAATGCTCTCCTTGTAAGCCTTGTGATAATAAATGATCAGCATGCAGTTTCAACATCACTTTCCTTGTAACAAGAAATCAGAAGCATGAAAATAAGTACATGTACCAAATTTATCTATCTCACAAAACAAATTCTGCTGAACATAAACAAACCTCAGAATGGAAAGATGAGGAAAGCTTCACAATAATTTGCATGTAATATCCAACACAGGCACCCAGCCTCAAAATTTTGCCTTTATTTGTAGTAGCCAAAACATGAGAAACCAATAACACCCATACTGTTTTATGAAATCAGTTTTATGACACACTATTGCTTTAGGATTAATTTTTTTTTTCCCAATTAAATTGTTTGTAATGAGCATTTCCATGCCTTTGCTTTCAAGTAAGAGCAGAAAATTGCCTCCTGCTTGTGGGACAAAATATTGCTGTTGCACCATTTTTAGGTAATTTATACTTTATGCATCAAACCATCATCAGTCACTCTTTGAGATGTTCAGTTTAGGCACATATGGATTTGTAAGGATAATCTCTGGCACAAACCACCTAATTCAGCAATTTTTTATTTTTTATCCTGTATATATATATGTCTGTCTTCAACTTTCATATTCATACTTATGTTTAGCTTTGCACACTTACTCTGAGTGTTGTTTGCATAGATTCCAAGGTGAAACAAATTTGTTGCCAATATTGATCTTTTAATAGGCCACACTTATTCGCAGATGGATTTTTGGTTTGTGATTTTTATTTAGGAAGAGCTCCTTATGTGCCACCTGACAATCTCCTCAGCGTAAAATAGCGTTCAATTGAGTTATCGATGAAACTTTCACCAAAACATTTTTGATGGCGAGAGCAGTCTATGGAATACAAAATTGCCCAAGTACCATAGCAAGCAGGCGAGAACCAAAGCCCTCTGAATTTTAGCGAGTGATAAAAGTCTAGAAAGATCAGATTAACTTCACATACATACATTGAAAAGCTGAAACAAACAATTCCTTCGCTCGACGCGTGAGAGGCCAGCGGCAGCCACCCGAGCGTCCATCTCAATCACATGACCAAAACAAACAATGCGCATCACTCCTCATTCAGAAACGGACCAGAGTAAATAAACAGCGTGTCGAGGGGGAAATCGGAAAGCCAGAAGAGTTCGTCCTCTGCCCCACATTCCTTTTTTTCTATTCCAAAACCTATCAGAACTAAACTCGCCTGCCGAGTTGGGGGGGGGGATTCGAGGCTCCGCTAGATCTGACCAATCAGCGTTGCTTTGCTTCAGAGTATAAAATTGTGGCTAGGATTTTTTAAAATATTTTTTTACAATTTTTTTTTAGATGAATCATTATTATTAGTCTAGCCAATTTTGTCGGGTGTGAGACAGAACAAATAAAAATGAATTAAACTTCCATGGAAACAAAAAATGTAATAAAATAAAACATGACAAATAGATCCAGGTTACCGTGGAGAGAGATGAGCTGTTCAATTCGCACTGACTAAAAGAAATCATTTACATGTTTGAAATTTGATTTTACATTTTTATTTCTGTCCCGTTCAGTGAACAGGAACAAATAAAATGAACAGGAATAAAGTAATCTGGAGCACACTAGATCTAAATCTAGTAACATTGATCAATTACCCCACGACATCAATTTTGCAAAATCCTTTAAAAAAAAAAAATTGTTTTTCCTAAAAATGAGCAATCCTAGGGTAAAAAAAAAAGATAGGCCCCGCCGTGGGTTTGAACCCAGGACCGGACCCATAGTCTCTGACTGATAACCGCAGATGCTAGCCATTGCGCCATCGCAGACTGCGGAAAATGGGAGAACTTTCCCATAGTAGACATCACAAAATCAAGAAACCCCCCCATCTGCGAATAAGATTGGGATCTTATTCGCAGACGTCTGCGGTTAAGATGGGGATCCTATTCGCAGACGTCTGCAAATAAGCACTTCGCTTTTAATAACAATTAGATCTAGTCGATTTCCTTTCTTGGGCGGAAGGCGTTCCGTACTCGAGCGCCAAAGACCAGAAACTAACTAAAAGAGATGATACATAGCTACCCCGGGGGCTTTCCCTGATATGTCAATCTGACCACTGCCCAGACAAACATCGGCCTACGGCCTCGATGATACAAACTGACTAGACCCTCACGTCGTTACTTATCAATCTGACAAAGTGGCGCTCGAGTAAGATACTCCTCCCTCTTGGGCTACACATGCACCACAGTTTAGGGGCTGGACACGATTAATCCAAACCTCTTTCATTTTGATCTGCAAGTTATGTATAGATCTAATTAGTTCTACATTATATTTTGTTTGGTGAACCGTTATTTGATCTAATTGCTTACTAAATTTAGATCTACTGTGTGATTGTACAATCTGTAGATTTTAGATCTAGATCTAGATCTAGTCTATATGAAATCAGTACTGGCTCCCCAATAATTAAACCATGAGACACTGACATTAGGTCTGCTCTCTCCAACACATGGAAAGAATGAGTGCAATGAAACAGTTACTCCCCAATGTACACTGTAGTAAAATAAGAATAAATATTAGACTCTAGATCTAGGCTCAATATCTCACACTGCGGACGCAGCAATTCCGTTTACTACGTTGCACTGCTTGTTACTTTAGTTCTGATCTATTCCCAATTTCTTTCACCTTACAAATGTGAAAAGCAATATCCAGACTGATGCACCAACACGTTTTTCTTTAAAAGTATAAACCAAAAAAATTCCTAACAAACACTGTAGAAGATCTATGCGAACAGAGGGTCCATGAATGTGGAGCACAATATCACGAAGCGTCTTTTGTATCCATGCCATGTAGTTCGGCAGTGATGATAAAACTATCATATGATTGGATAAAAAATACCACGGGAAAGCACTCTGAAATCTAACGAGATTATTTTGCTGAGTTATTAGCGCATTATACATGTATTCTGTGATTCTGTAGCCTTTCTACATACAATGTACATGTAGCCTATTAGTATTACGTTTCTGCAGACTTCCTTCCTGATTTCGCGATGAGAAAGCGGTTCTAACAGTAACAACGCAGATAAATGTGTATCATATGGATGTAGTTTGATGCGAACTGTTGTTTTTTTTCTTTTGGAACTACAGAATTGTGGCGTTTAAATGTTTTTAAATAATACTGCTCTTTATTATTATGGTTTCCTCGCATGCCCCATTATCTGTATGTTCTCACTAGTCAATTAATGCTGATACCAATTGATTCCTGGCCAGTTCGGGTTCCTTAGGCACACATTCGCATTATTATACACGTATTATACTTGTATGCCCAGGCCAGATGACCCGCTTCAACGAAATGCTTGTACGAATGCGTCCCCTAAAACGTTTTTGGTGATCAGTCTCCCATGACATCGATTTTGTAACTTCCTTAAAAATAAAAAATTTAAAAAATGAGGAAACACAGATTGATACTTAACAGAGCACAACCAGTGAGAAAGGTTTCATGTAAAAAACAACAACTCCCAAGCGGGGAATCGCTCTCTCGGGCTGTATCGCCGCCGACATGTCATTTGATGCTGAGGAATTATATATCACTTCGCTTCTCAGCTCCATTTACCACCTGAGCCTTTCTGTTTGCCATGACAACGGTTTCAAGAAGCTCACGAATGTTATCGAAACGTTCATAATTAATATCCACTTTATCATTTTCATTTCTTCCTGAAAAATAATTGAACTGTTCTACACATCAGCTCGAAACGCACGCGGAAAGGGGTTCACTTCACCGAAAGGAAGTGCATGTATTTGTATTTTACTTTGTGTCATTGCACCCAGTTACAACTGGAGCAGGCACGTCGTCGCCACAGTGCAGCGACGGACAGCGGTGTTTGGGGGGGGGGGGTGGAGATGAGGGGGGAGGGGAGTGATGACGTGATGGCTACCATATATAAGGGGGGGGGGGGGGCTCTATCAGAATCAGATTGTAAAATTTCTAATGTACCGCAATTAAATGTATATAATATATTTTTTTTTAAATTATCTAGTTATACTGTAGGCTATAGATTATGAATATTATGGAGCATTTGAGCTACAATAATTGTTATCGTGCTCTACATGAACGAAAAGCTATTTTACTGACTTGAGCCACCGGTTTGTCCTACCTGCTTGACACATCTTTATTTTAAATACATATTGTTCAAATTACAGGTTTCATGCACACTTGTGTGTATGCATGCCAGATTTGGGGGAGTAAGTAAAGATTTGAACTGCACTGGCTTCGTTTGGTTTCTGAGTAAAAACAAAGCAGTTGCTTGATTTCCAAAAATACGGGTACATGTAAAACTTACAGACTGATCGCATCAAGTGGAAAAACAATGGTGGACAGCTGTGCTTTATGAAAAGACCAAAACAAATCTGAAAAATGATTAAATAGCAGGAGCAACAGCATTATTCCATTAAAACAATCATAAAGGCACCCCAAGTGAAAATGAATGTTGGAAGAACTATGAAATTGCCAGTTGTACATGTAGCCTACATGTAGTAGCATTTTTATCAATAATTGCAATACAGTTCTTGTCTGTTTTATGGAAATAAACATCCGGAGAGACAGTTTTTACAGTGTAAAAGAGATTAGAAAACAATGACACTTAGTTTTATTTTATATTTGTGCATCTGAAAAATTAAGTGGGATTCTCAGATTGTATGGCTTGTGGAAACAATGAATTACCCATTCAGGGGTGGTGGATGTTGTTACAGTTAACTCCAGCAAGCTTTTGTGGACTGCTTGCATCTTGAAGGCTGTATGTACAATGTATTATTCCCTATTGTATCCCATCCTTTTGTGCCAATCATTGATGTATCGTTGCACAAGAATGCTAGCCAATTTTGTTCCGGGAAGAGAGTGAAAGTCGACTTTCTACTCATAAATGTTGCTGCAGTTAGTCTTCATTTATCTCCCCCACTACATGTACATCTATTTTCTTCCTGCCCATATTGGCAAACATGGAAAAGTTCACAGCACACAAAGAGTTAATAATTATCAACACCTTTTAGATGTTCAGTTTGAGCACATGGATTTGTAAGGATGGTCTCTGGCACAAACGACCTAATTCAGCAATTTTGTATTTTTTATGCTGGAATATAGTGCAAAAATATCTTACCATTAGATCTATCACAGAACTAAGTACATGTAAAAAAAAAAATATGTGTATATATACTGTGGTCAACCTAGACCTATCTCAGTTCTCTCCACATTTAGTCCTGGTATTTTTTTCTTCCTTCTATAATCATTCTTCCTGGGATTCAGTGGTTTGTTCCTGAAATCAGTGATAAGTACAGGTGCATTATGATTTTGAAGGAGGCATGATTTTGTTACAGTTACGTACTACATGTATTATTCTTGTGTGTACACAAACTGGATTTGACCAATGCTTTTTGCCCATAGTGAAACTGTTGTACATGTACAATGTCGCGATGTGGGTTACATGGGGATAATTCGACTGACACTCTTTCGAGGTCCGCTCCCACAATCGACGAACACACAAAAAAAATACTTGCACTCTAAAAACTAAATAAATCAGTTGCTATGATTTTTTAGCAGAACTGTAGGGCAGTTTAATTACAGGAATTAATGTAACAAATATAATTATAAATATAAATATCAATTCAAAGGCAACTGAATCTAACTAATGAAACTACAGCTTTCTATAAAGACTAACTTATTCACTCTGACTACTTGCAGGTCATATGAGTTAGATGCCAAATAGAATCCGCGCACGTGGCAACGGATATAACAGTTTAAATTCTATTAATTCAATGAGACATGTTATGATATGGACATTTCCTCTAGACACGCCATGGAGAATGCTTGTACAACCATGCGTTGTCTGGCGGTAGCTCTGAAACTGTCTTCAAAAGTAAGTAGAACGGTTCACTTTCATCATTACAAATTAGTATGGACTCTCACCATGCGGCCCTCACTGGGAGTGAGAGCGCTGGATGTAAAAGCTGTGGGTTCATATCAAACCAAGTAGCTTAGGCTCTGGAGCTTTAAAACATCACGCTCCTCACAATATGGACTGCTCAACTGCGTCTCTATGTCTCTCATCTGGCTGAGGACTATCGCCGTCCACTTCGTAAATGGATTGTCTACATGTGGCCACTATCTAAGCTCTGCACGGGTTTAAATACTAAAGCTATGTCTCGACCTTCCGTCCAGATTCATACATTTGATTGGTGCAGTCAGCTCAGCCTGCAATATTAATTTATGCTTGTCACGGCCTTGCGCCAAATCAAGGTCAATTTTACCTAGACAAAATTTAACATGCGAAACATTAACTACTAAAATCTTCAAACCCCGTGCTTTCTACTCTTATGCACGAATTTCCGAACGCCAACTAAGCGTCTAAATAAACTACCTTTACTCGCCCCTTATCTATGTTAATCAAAATCACGGGGTCGAGAACTGCTCTGTCATTCCTAGCTATACATTTATTCTGTCTCGCCCCTCCTTCTCTCCATCTATCAGAAAAAAGGTGTTTCAAAACAAACTGTTCACGAGAACAGCTCAAGGACAAATTACGCTGGTTATAATCAACAAGATCGTAAAAATTAACTCACTGACGTCGTGACCTAGCACGGCATTTATGATCCTAATGTGATCATGACATACAATGTATGTCATTGGAAAGCTTGAAGTCATTTTTAATTTGTTGTAAATTTGTGTATGGGTTTGGAGAAAACATGACGACACCAGTCGCACTGTGCTAGGAAAAGGCATAACAATAGACAGAATGATAAGACAGAAGGAACCCCTACCACTCAGAAGCGCGCACCAACCACCCATACGTGTATGATTTTCAATTATGTATGTGAAAACATTTTCGTATGGTTTTCTCAGGTAACCTCTCACCAGAGAGACTTGCCCTATCTCACACTTCAAATGGTACATACCCATTCACACCTTCAAACTTTCAATGTGGCTTTATACAGAACAAGACAGAACAGATCATCTCACGAACTGAATGGAAACGCTACAGATGAGGTTTTCACATGTTTAATATTATTTCTGTGTCTTAACAGTACAAAACTGTATCCATCCCATGCTCTACGTACTTCTGGTAACATGTGGTGAAATTGCTGTTGCTGTTTTCTATCACATCTAGTGGAACAATAGAGTAACAAAATTTGTACAGGACCAAAGCAAATAAATGTGATTATCTAAAAGAATTCAGTCACATGTGTTTGGTAAAGCAGAAGTTGATCTGCCTTAAAACAAAAATTTAACATTTCAAAACGTAACACTTACAAGAATGTTTTCAGAATTTAAGATGATTAAAAAAAAAAAAAACAAGGTAATACGATGCCACTAAAATGTCAGGCTGGTAAATTATGCAATGAACTGAAACCATTCCATAGATTCTGTAGATCTAAGTACAAAAAAATCCCCCAAAAACTACTCCATAGTACCTGGAGCCAAGAATGCAAGATGAAATGGCTTTCTGAGTAGACTTCAGCACTGCATTTTCCGTACAGTAAGACTAAGACATCAAAACAACAAACCTACACACACTAAAAAAAAAAAAAAAAGAAGTCTAATATAATATATATATAATTTCATGTTTCACCCCTCAGTCGTCTCATCCATGCATAAGATTGGACAAAGCAAAATGTGCTGACAAGTGATACTGAAATTTTGAATATACAATTTTACCATCATCTCACTAACCCCTATGAAACTTTCAATCAGTTGCACTTGTACTAAGTACCAAACCATACAACATGAGTAAATTGCAGGTGTTGGTTTATTGTTCTTTTCACTTAAATGTTTTTGCAACAAAGTCCTCTCCTTTCTTGATATTTGCAATAAGTTCAGTCATTGCCGCAGTCACCAGGTTGCGCTCATAGTCCAACAGCTTTCCAATGCCAAGGTTCTTCTCAACACCATTTTTCTGCAGATACATTCGTCATATAAATCAGACACTTTGTGGTAATTAATAAATAAATCTACCAGGTTTTCTACAAATATTGGTATGCCAACAAGGCAAAAGTGTTAAAATAATTTTTAAAATTTAAATTTACCATTGTTTAGGGCCATATATTATTATTATTATTATTATCTTAAATATTCGAAACAGATCAAACTGCCACTACCAGGACACAAAACAAGAAGGAAAATTTCATGACAACAACATTCAATTATCATTTCTAGAATTTTCCAATACAACAGTTGCGAAATTTCCATAACAAGGGCAGGATGACACCCACTTAGGAAACAGAAAGAGCAAGCGGAAAGGATAGGACTGATGGAAATAAGACATGAGGATTACTGGTTAAATTATCCCATCAACTGATAACAGAGAAAATGCAGAGACTACCAAAATTGACCCACACTACACCTCATATTTCCTTTTAACACCATTTACTTCAAACAGTTTATGTCATATATTTAAATGCAGTTCTTGAAAACAGCTTTTTAGGAGAAATATCTGAGTATTCTTTAAATTTCCTTTGGTTACCATCTATTTCAAGTGAATTTCCACTTCCTTTGATGACAACAAATCTCACCATACTGCTGGCAGACCAGTGAAAAGTAGGTGTGACAAATACTGCCAAATTTATTTTCACTAAACAAATTTTTTTCCTCTCAAAAAGCCAAAATTATATTTACCACAGGCAAAAAGAGTTTAAGTGTTCAGCAAATTCCATTATTAACGCTCACCCTGCCCGGTCAGTGACCTTACTCACGAAGAATCTTATCTGGGGTCACTGACCCGTGCCGCTAAACGATGACCACATACGCTGTCCACGTGGTTCGGTTTTTATTGATCGGTATGAAAACATTCGCTGCTATGCCTTATCACGCTTGATAATGAATTAACCAGCAAAACCTTAGTCTGTCAGTCTCTAACCAATGATCTGACCTATGATTCCAAACTGACAGCTGTAGTTTTCGTGAGAACGAAGCAGGATATCTAGCCACACCCTCCCAAGCCCTACACACATGGTTTCATCCTGATTGACACATACTAATACTCTAATAAACCAATGTGGGCATTTGGGGCAAAGATTATTTCAGAGCTTGTTTCTGATTGGTTCTTAGATACAGACAACTCCAGATGGTGGTCAGCTTGTGAGAAAATGGGATAATATTGCAAATTTGTTGAGCAACAGTTCGCATGTCGATGTTACATCTTTTGAAAGTGTGGGGAGAGCCTTTGAAAGCTTAGTCTTTGTGATTCCGATCAGTGGTTCACTGGTTAACATGTCCATGTCACGATGCGTTTGATTTAGAAGAGATACAGTGAACAATAAGACGGTGGTTATATCTCAAAAAGGTCAGTGACCTGATGTGTGAAAATACGGCTTGCGCGTGGCGCGGTCAGCTTGACCGTCCCGACTTTTGCTGCCCGTGCGGCGTGAGCGCTTGCGAGTCAATACCGACATTTGTCGCCCCGCGCAGGGTGAGGGTTAAAAACATGGCACAAAATTGTTTTTACTTAGAACTTGTTTATTGCTTTTAGTTCCCTGTACATATAGGAAACTTGACCAGCCAGAACTTCGGCATGATAGCAGCAATCATTCCACGTGACCAGTAGCAGAATTCCGTGGAATAGCCAAAGAATGACATCCTTGCAATATGCACTTTTTTCAAAGAAGGCTAATCACGTTGCACATGAAGTTCTATTTCAAGCTGCTGACCAGGAAGTGATTTCAGATACAATTATGCCACCGCAAGTTCTGAGAGTAAACGACTTAAGCAATATAACAAGTACTCACCCCTAACAAGATTGGAGTTGCAAAATATTTAGCCTCTGTTTCATCAGAACGCACAAATGCACACTCAACTTTGCCTTCAGTACCATTCATGGCATCAAGGAGAGCTTCAGCAAATTGGGCTGCAGCATAGGCCATTGAAAGTGTTGCTGATCCCTGGCAAGAAAAAAAGAAACCATTCATTGAAAGGAAGTGTATTAAATATTATGGCAAAATGCCTTCCGTGGACCCTTCTGATTAAATTAATTCTGCATAAACTTCCCGTAAAAACTTTAACACAATTAAATAGCTCAGTGCCAAAGGCTACAAAAAAATGACCCACTGTGGCTCCTCTGGTCTTTACACTCCATGGTAATTTAGTGGAAACAAACTACAAATCCTTTGACAGAATCAATGTATGTATTTCAGCCATGTTAAGCACTGCAGTTTCACTTCATGACTGACAGTGAGTACTGTCATGGTACTTTCAACAAAACTAACGTCTCAGCACTGCAGAATATCAGAATACACACCAGCTCCCAATTTCATACTAGCTAAACATGAGGAATTCATTGGCTTGGTTCTGATATTCCTGTGGAGAAATCTAACACAGGAGACAAAAATCACTTACAGCTCCAGCCTTGGCTTCAACCACCTCTGTGCCTGCATTCTGGATCCTCACACTCAGTTTCTGTCTTTCCTCCTATAATGAAATCACACAAATTAGAATTTGCATTTACCACTGTTCACATATGTCATCAAAAATTGACTAATTTTGACCCCCCCCCCCCCCCAATCCCTTATCATCACAGGTCATCAAATGGCAACCCCCCCTCCCCCTTTTGATGACATAATCAAAACTTGACAAATAACGACTAAAAATACCTGTTTGCTACTTATTTTAATTCAAACCAACAGATTATAAATCAAATCAAATCAATAAGAGCTTTTATATAGCGCTTAATATCCACTAATGCTCTAAATATAGAACAAAATCAGACATGATGCAGTGTTGACTCTGTGGTAGGTTTAGCAGCAGTTTAACAAATATTGAGTAGTAATAATAGCCATTCATGATTCAAGGTATTGGTTGATTAAATAATTAGTTATTTTATTGGCAGGTATTATAATAAAAATATGAATTTGATCTATATATTTGTTCTTCTTTTTCAATTTTACCAAACCACATTGCTGACATCATCTTTGGACTCAACACCCCTACCCCCTCTTATGTGATGACATAATATGTGAAAGGTCCCTTATACTAGGTACCACAAGAGACGCCGTGCGTCGGGAAGAAAATCTCACTGCAGCGCAGTGGCTTCTCCAGTCGTGATTTGGAGCGTGCGGTATTTCGAGTTGCGCTTATTGTAAAGGGGAGAGATTGCCCATTATACTAGTACCACTTTCGATTCTCTTCAACGAAGGAGGAGGTCTGAAAATCTCGTCTACATTTTTCAATCACGTCAAAATGAACAATTTTTGGCACAAATTATTGTCAAAGTGCAATATTCTTTTTAAGTGGGATGTGATCTCTATTTCTGTGAAGTTTTAAGTGTCAGTGTTGCTTGTGGGCCGAGGTATTTCACATTTTCGGAGACCCATTCACTGACAAAGAGATTGAGTGAAAACCGTGAGGCGAGCCAGCTCAGGCCAATCGGATTTGATTATGGAACACCACCCTCCGGATGGAGAAAGTACCAGTGTCAACTCAAAATTAGCAGAAACTGCAAATGACTTTGCTCTTTCAGATCATTTACGTAAGTGCTTTCATTTTTTCAAGTTAAATAATATTGATTATGTATAGAAATACCATTTTATTGCAAGGAATGACCTTATCGGGTGGTGTGGATCTAACGATGGAACAGCCAGATATAACACACGGAATTTTGACCAAAATTCCTTTCATTTAATTTTATTTTGTTATTCAATAGCCTATATTCACTTATTTTTGGATAAAAATGTTAATGCAGGATCAGAATGGTATTGATTTTATTTGTTTTATGAATTATTTCTGTTGTTTTGAACAAGAATAGTCGCTCAAGTATTGACCAATTTCCACGGACAGTGACTTTGTCTAGATCTAGATTATACTAAGAAGATAGTAGCGGCTTATTATCCACGGGAGAGAGAGTGTGAGACTAGTGAGAGAGGATTATAATGGTGGGGAGCCCCCTACAAGAACTTTTGATTCATGATGGACGTGAATTGAAGTTTAATTTATATTAGAATGAATTATTGTATTAAGATAAATAATTTTTAAAAAACAACAACAGATATAGATCTAGTGCAGCAGCCCCCCTCCCCCCCACTTTGAGAGAGGAAACGGTGGTAGTGTCCAAAAGCTTAGCGTGTATGTGTATAACATGTATTAATGATACCCACCCCCCCCCCCCACCCCCCCACTTCCTGCAAACTTCTAATTAGCAATAAAGTCACTGATTTATTTTTGTTGCCTACTTTTAATCATAATCTTTTGGGTCATTTTGTTCATGCTTCAGTGATGTGTCACTCAACATGCATCTGTAAGCGCAAGGCATTTTGGCAAGTCTATTTTTTTTATTTAATGTAATTTATATATTTTGAATTTGCAATACAGATGATGACATCCACGATGAAATCCATAAGCACTACTTTGGTCGAAAACCAGGAAGATCTGAAAGCAAGAAAGAAGTTTCTGACTGGGTGCTAGAGCATAGGGGCTAATGCTCCAGCAAAGAACAAGTGGATCAGTTACTGAAAAAGACAGATAGGTTGAAACATCTGAAATATCAGACAAAAGCAAGAAAACTGATGTATCGAGAAGCAATTAACTGCACTGGCAATGCAAATGTTTTGTAATTGTATCAAAGGCTTCAGAAACATTTGGGCCATGACACTGCAGCTTCAACTTCAGGTCTACCAACTAAAAAAACATTTCTTTCCACTCATAAAGGTTTCTCTTTAAATGAACCCAACTTTGCAGCATGGCGTAATTTTTTTACAAGAACTGGAATGGAGAAATTGTATTTTGTGAGGAAACTATTGTTCCTACATGAAATTTAACACCATTTTTGAAATCAGCACACCGAATTACCTATAGGACCCAGTTTTTTTCCTTATATTAGCTAGTCCAAAATGCCCGCCGCGAGTGCCGCGGCAGCGAATTTCAGCTAAAATCGACTGTTTGTGTTGTTCTGTGGTCCGTTTGTTCTAGCATTGCTTGTGTAGTGTTTGGTATGATTTAAAAGAACTGAATCTCCTCTTTCTAATGATGTTTGTTTGAATTCAATGCCCCCTTAATGAGACTTTTGGTGAATCAATCAATAACGTCTTCAAATCGTATTTTTCGCGGAACGGACAGCTGAATTTTGGACCCCATCTCTCTTAACGGGGAAGCGCATTTTTGCCGTCGCAGCAAATATTCCACATTTGGCACGGTTAGCTGCAGAATTGAATGCACTGTAGTTTCATATAACTTTCCACGGGTTTCATTTTGTGTAAGTGCCGTAAAAGTTGAGATTTCCGTGAAAAAACATCGAAAAATCCGTACCTTTTTCTGTAAAAACAATGCGAAAGTTACACCGAATGAAAGCTTTACTTTCCTTTGCTTCGGTGTGAAAATTCGAAATGTCTCTGTGCTATGGCGCCGATGCGCGACGCATCTAAAATCCCCAACCAAACGTTGTAACGCGAGTCGCAGATCAGTGCATGAGGGAGTGAAGTAGGTCTAGATCTAAATCTAGATCTAGTACAGATCGAAGGACCAGTTGACCGTTTTAATATAATACGTTCCCCCGGCCATGGATTTGATAAGTTGACTGCCTCTACTTTCTACTGACAACAAATTTATGTATCAGAATGCATGTTTAGACCATGTAGGTTAATTCTGATTGCATTGTCACGATCGGGCAAGTTTGAGATCCTAACTAAATGCCAATTCGACTGAGGCCGATGTAGGGCTGTCACTTCAAGATCGTCTGTATAATTGCCTTCTCTCAAATTGTTGACATTTAATGAATTTGTATGGCAAATAGATTGCTCAAGACGATAGAACTCTTCTTTCAGAGCACATGGATGTATCTAGTTTTTGTGTGGGGTCATTAGTTGATTTTTTAATGAATTTTTGAAGATTGCAAAATTGTGGGACGTGATGGAAGTTTTATGCTGCTTCAGTGCTTGTTATAAATTAATAGATCAAAATGGGGGTTAACGTTTTACAAGTAATTCAAGTTTTAACACATAGAATGAATGTACCATTGAATTCTTAGCACATACGTGCAATTCTGACAGCTACATGGGTTTGCACTGATTTTATAAGATTTTTTGAAGTTCGTCTGAATTTTTGTTTTTATACTACTCATTGTAACTGTCACTTTGTAAAATCGGTTTTTTATTCAGTTTAGACATATTTTCTTGCTCTAAATCAATAGAACTCATCTTTCTGAGCACAGAGATGTGTTTGTTTCTTGTGTCAGGTTATTGGTTGATTTTTTATGAATATTTGAAGATTGCAAAAATTTCACTTTTTTACCTCTGCTGTAAAAATGTGTGAAATGTGATTACATGGCACATTTGATGTTATAAACAACACTTTTGTAATTGCCTGAAGTCCCTGAAAAAAATTGAGGTTGTTATCTATGTGCATGACTCTGTGTTTACCAAGTTTGAATGATTAGTGATGATAACTTCTAGAGATATGGCGCCATAAACATGCCCTCTCCTCATGTTGCGCAAAATGGTCATTTTCTCAAAATTTCCGAGTGGCATAACTTCTGTAAATACTAAGCTAGAGCCAAAAGTTTGGTATCAAACTTCTTGGAATTAAAAGTTCTACTCATTTAAACAGTGAAAGAATGGATATTTTGACTTTCAAAATCTATTTTGGACTAGCTACTTATATTCTTAATATTTTAAATTTAATTTTAAAAAATATTTTTGTATATGTAAAAACCAGGGTTTTTCTTCCATGTTGCGAAATTGCGCGATCTCCATATTTCAGTCGTTTCTGTGTTCTTAGATAAGTAAACTAGATGGCTGAAAAAAATTGAGCACATACAATGTGGTGTTTTGTTTAGATATGCAAGTTTCTGTTACTCTCTTTCTATTAGTGGGCAATGTCACGAGTGGAGTGAGTGCAATTAAGGGGATTGCTACAGAGCGGGTGTAGAGTAAGAAGGGCTCACGGCAGACAAGTAGGGAAAGACGGGAAAGGAGGAGAGTAAAATTAACGCACGTAGACAAGTAAGTTAAGCGTGCTGTTGTGAGTGGTGGGGGGGCTGAATGAGGCGAAAGCGCTGTATTACTATCACTGCAAGTTAGAAGGTCCTACGGAACGGACCTGTGGATAAGAGCCCATCGGGCGGACATGAGGGGAGCAGTCGAGAGACCAGTGAGAGTTTTTCCAGTGATGACTGGTGTCGAGGACGGGCCGCAGAGCCACCTCGATGAGCACAGGGGATAGGCCAGCATAGGGCCGGAGGCCACACATAGGCCAGAAGTGAGGCTGTCAGTGCAGGACAGTAGAGGCACATAAAGTCGTGGCAGTCAGGCCACGGACAGGGACGTAGATATGAGCGTGAATGTGATAATGTACTATTGCCATGTTGAGGGGCTAGTGAACTAATAATGTACTATTGAAATGATAATGTCTATTGAAATGATAATGTGTTATTGCCCTGCTGAGGTGCTAGGGGAGTGCTAAGGTGTATGACAATAGGAAGGTGATATTGAGAGACTGCGGTGCCAGTGAATTATTAATGTGCTATTAAGACCCTGAGGGGAGAGGCTGAGGCCGAAGTGCCTTTAGGAGTAACTACCGGGTTGTGGACCCGAGGAAGAGTGTGTGTGAGAATAAGGCCGTTGTACGGCAGTTAATTTCAATAATATACTGTATGTAATTGCGCTATTATCTGTATAATTATGTTTAATAAATGTGTGAGTCTGATGGATTGTTCTGTTAAGTGTTAAACTTGGTTGTTCGTGATTGTTGTCCTGTCATAACTTATTACATCTCCTAGTCTGGGATTTGTGACACTGGGGGCTCGTCCTGTTTACCTGTGGTCATTTTGACATTGTGTATTCGTTATATCTAGTTGTTTTTCTGTTGTGCTAGGAATTCGTTCTGTTGTCTTTGTTCGTGGGATGAATGGAAATTTCATGATGGTATGATTTATGTATATTTATGAATATGTATTGATGCATGTATTGCTATAAATATGTACTAATGTGTACTTAAACTTTCAGAGAGACAGTGTGTGTGCGTGCAGCCTGAGGAGACAAGCAGCCAGAGCTCCGATTAAGGGGAGGACTTAAACTCATAAGGCTGAAAGTTAAGTGAAACTGAAATTTTGTACCCTGGATTGAGGGCTGTCTGTTCTTCTGTCTTTTTCCGCTGTTTTTCTGTTTTCGTTGTAATTGATTATACGGGCGGTGGCGCGGGTTTGCTGTGGTGAGCGTAGTTTATCCTCTTCGGGAGGTGGGCTAAATTTGGAACTTCGTTCATCACAGTGAACAGTTCTGTAGGGACCTGTATTTTTGTTTAGTTGTAGCGTCGATATCTTCTCTGTTCCGCAGGAAGACGTTTCTCTTGTCCCTCTCTTCCCTATCTGTAGATACGTTCTTTTTTTTCAGACTCTGTTCTTGTTCGTACCTTGTAGTGTAATCGGCGTAGTAGGTTGCATTTTTTTTTCCATTATAGTTTTTTTTTGTAGAAGCTTTGTCCTAGTCTGGTTCGTTGTCCTTGACGTACTTGTGGTCCTTCTACTGAATTTCTTCATTCTTGTCGTTTCTATTTTCTTTTATTATTAATAGTCATCATCATCATTGCCTTTCTCACCCTGGATCAGGGTATAGGCCACCAACAAACACCTTCCATCCCTCTCTATCATGGGCCAGCCTCTTTACATTATTCCAAGTCTTTCCGCTTCGTTGCACATCATTTTCTCTGGCTCTTCTCCACGTTCCGCGCGGCCTTCCTCTTGATCTCTTGCCCTGGGGATTCCAGTCCAATACCTTCTTCGTGATGCTGTTTCCTGGCCTCCTGAGAGTGTGGCCGATCCATCTCCATCGCCTCCTACCAATTTCCTCTCTGACTGGGTTCTGTCTTGTTCTTTTCCATACAATTTCATTGCTGACCTTGTCTGTCCATCTGATCTTAAGTAGCTTCCTCAAACATCTGTTGATGAAAACTTGGATTCTCTTTATGCAGGCCTGGGACGCATTCCAGGTCTCACATCCATACAACAGGACTGACTTCACGTTCGAGTTGAATATCCTCAGCTTTGTTTTTAGAGATATATCCTTGGTTCTCCAAATCTTGCTTAAGGATGTGAAAGCTGCCTGTGCCTTTCCAATTCGTGCTTTGACTTCTGCCTCTGTTCCTCCCTTATTGTCAATGATACTACCAAGATAGCAGAAGGACTCTACATCTTCCAGTGGTTGATCTCCTACTCTGACTTGTTCGCTTAGGGGTGCAACAATTTTTAGGACCTTCGACTTCGCGGGATGTAGGCCTATCCTCAATCCAATAGATTCTGAAATTTTGTTTAGAGCTGTAGTCTTTGCTTGCATCTGGTCGTGTGTGTGCGACAATAGTGCCAAGTCATCTGCAAAATCTAGATCGTCCAGCTGTGTCCATGGGGTCCATTGTATGCCATTTCTTCCTCCACTGGTGGTTTCTTTCATAAGCCAATCAATCACCAGGATAAACAGAAATGGGGACAGCAAACAACCCTGCCTAACACCAGTCTTGATATCAAAGCTGTCAGTATGTACGACTCTGCAACTTGTCCCCTCGTACATGCTCTTGATAAGATTCACCATCTTCTCTGGGATTCCATAATGTCTCAATATTCTCCACAGTGTTTCTCTATCGATGCTATCAAAGGCCTTCTCGTAGTCAAGGAAGTTCACTATCAGTTGGGAGTTCCACTCTAGCGACTGCTCTACTATGATTCTCAGCGTGGCGATCTGGTCGGTGGTTGATCGATTACTCCTGAAACCAGCTTGCTCCTCGCGAAGTTTTTGGTCTGTTGCATTCTGTATTCGCTTGAGAATAATCCGATTGAAAACCTTTCCTGGGATGGAGAGAAGTGTGATTCCTCTGTAGTTACTACAATTGCTGAGGTCCCCTTTTTTTGGGAGCTTCACGAGGTGTCCTTCCTTCCAGTCCTTTGGAAACTTGCCTCCGATCCAAATCCTCGAGAATAGTGAGTGCAGACCCTCTGCAGCCCCAGCAGCATCTGCCTTCAGCGCCTCTGGTGGGATCTGGTCTGGTCCAGCTGCCTTGCCTCGATTTAACTGCTTTATGGCATCATTAATCTCTGCTTTAGTCGGAGGGTCGCAACTGATCGGTAAATCATTTCTTGCGGGTAGAATGTCGGGTGGGTTGCTTGGTGGAGGTCTGTTCAAGAGGCTGTTAAAATGTTCTATCCATCTTTTTGCCTGAGCTTCCTTTCCAAAAATAGCCTTCCTGTTGTAATCCTTGACAGGAACTTCAGGTTTTCCATATTTTCCAGCAAGAGTCTTTGTAGTCTGGTAGAGGATCCTCATGTGTCCTCCTGTTGCTGCCTTCTCTGCTTTCTCTGCTAACATTCCTATGAACTCCTCTTTGTCTTTTTTAATTGATTTTTTGACCTCTTTAGCTGATGCTCGGTACTCTTCCTGGTTACCAACTCTTGAGCTTCTTGTACGACTTGCATTTACCCGTTCTTTTAGGTCTCTTCTTATCCTTATCAAGTCCAGTGATTTTTGACTGATCCATTCCTTGTGTTCCACTTTCTTTTCCCCAATAACATCCTGACATGTCGATGTAAATACTCCTTTTACCTTAGCCCAGTGAGTCTCCAAATCTACTGTCTCTTCGAGGTCAACAAGGGGTTTGAATCTATTCCTCAGTGTCAGCTGGAACTCTTCCTTCTTGTCTCCATCCAGAAGGCTCACTTGAAACTTTCTCCTCTTTGTTCCTGCTCTGGTACCTTGTTTCTTGAGGCGGAGTTTGAGTCTTGCCAGCAGCATGTGATGGTCAGATCCAACATCTGCTCCTCTCTGTACTATGACATCCTCTAGTGAGCGTCTGAATCGTCGGGTGATGCAAAAGTGGTCAATCTGATTTTCAGTTACTCCATCCGGTGAAATCCAAGTGGCCTTATGGATCCTCTTGTGTGGGAATACTGAACCTCCAATCACATAGCTGTTAAATGCGCAGAAACCGCTCTCCATTCTCATTCATTTGTCCTAAACCATTGCACCCCATAATGTCCTCATACCCTGTATTGTCCTGTCCTATCTTGGCATTGGCGTCTCCCATTATAATGTTCACATCTTTTCTTGGCAATGTGTCAACTATTTCCTGAAGCTGGTTGTAGAAGTCGTCCTTGTCCTCATCGGTTGCTTCATTTGTTGGGGCGTATATCTGCACAATGTTCATGTTGATGTTCTTGTTCTTAGTAGTAAATGATGCCAATATAATTCTCCTTCCATAGGGTTCCCATCCCCTCAGTGACCTCTGGGCGTGCTTGCTCAAGATGATCGCTACTCCTTCTGTATGCTTTTTGTCCTCCCTTCCAGAATACAAAATCTTTTCCCCAGTATTAAGTTGTTTCAGTCCGGACTGTATCCAGCGTATTATTAATAGTGCTATACATTTAATGAATATAGAATTGGTTAGAAAGTAGGTAAATTTCTGAATTGGGTATTGTTATATCTGGTGTGATCTCAGGTCTCTGGTCGTGTCGTTAGTGATCATACCGACAGGTTGGTCGTTCTCATAATAGATACCATAACCATAAATCTGTGAAATGGCGGAACTCCAACAACTAATGAAGTTGGGTAAGGAACTTGGCCTGGAGGGAGAAGAGCTACGCGGCTGGATTAAAGAACAGCAGGCAGAATTGCGCGATGAGCGTGCTAAGGATAGAGAGCAGGAAAAAGAGGCTCAGGAAAAGGAAAGAGAGGCTAAGGCTCAGGAGCAGGAGAGGGAGTTTAAGTTAAAGGAGATAGAAGCTCAAGAACGGGAGCAGGAGATAAAGTTAAGGGAGATAGAAGCTAGGGATAACCAACAGGAAAGAGAGACGCGAATGAGAATCGCGGAGTTGGAAATCAAAAAGAATGCGCCAACAGAAACAGTTGAGCGGCAGGTACACAATAAAGGTGGCATTAGGATTAAGCTCCCTACGTTCGACGACCGGAAGGACGACATAGACGGATTCCTTTACAGGTTCGAACTGAACGCACAATTGCAATGGGGGAAAAATAAGGAATTATGGGCCACGTACCTGGCGTCTCTATTGCAGGGGCGAGCGTTAACCTACTTTAAAGAGCTACAGCGCGAAGACGTGCAAGATTACGATAAGCTGAAGGCTTTGCTGCTTCGGCGATTTGCGCGTACCGAGGAATATTTCCAGGAGCAGTTTAGGCGAGCACGTGCGGATACCAGGGAGGACTTTGCTGCCTTCGTCGCGAGATTGACGGAATATTTCGCGAACTGGATACACTTGGCGCATGTGGGCGCGGACTTTGCTAAACTGAAAGACTTAATGATCCGTGACCAGCTGTACGCGTCGTGCCACAAAGATCTGGTGGCTTTCCTGAAAGAAAACGAACCCGCGACGGTGCAGGAGGCGTCTAAGTTGGCGGAAGCATACCGTACGGCACATCCGTCCAAACCAGTCGCCAGGGCGTACGTCCAAGATGCTGGGTACGTCGCCGTTGTCGAAGGGTCGCCGGCAGGACTTAAGGACAGGTCGCGTCAGCGTGGTGCCTATAGTGGGCAAGCCCAGGGGCAGCGTAGGGGCTATCACCAATCACCGGCATATGGATCCGGTAAGTTTGACCGAGCAGGAGGGCTAGGTCGTGGTAATGGCCGGGGGCGATTTGTGACCTTTGCCGATGACCGACGGCATAGGGACTCTAGTTCCGGTCGCGATGGGTCACGGGGACCCAGGCCTAGTGCAGCACAGGGAGCGGAGTGTTGGACTTGCGGACGCGTGGGTCACTTTTCACGCGAGTGTAGGGCCGCGAAGTGTTGGAACTGCGGAAGAGCAGACCACATCAGCGTGAATTGCCCTGCAGGTAGGATAGCGGCGAACGTGGACAGTAGCTCCAGTCCATGTTCCCCAAATAAATTTCATCATGCGGCTGCGTGTGTTACATCGGACAACGGAGGCGGACAGTATTCTAAGTGTCCCAGTTGTGAGAAGTTATTATCTTCCGGTGTTTTACCTTGTGGGAGAAAGATCCCCGTTATAAATTCATGTCATACAGGAGGTGGTCTTAGGGTTTATCCGGGGTTTGTTGGGGACGAACCGGTCTCAGTTTTACGAGATACAGGATCTACCGTTGTGGGAGTGCATAGGGACTGCATTCGGGATTCACAGCTTACAGGTGAGACTGTCCCGTGCATCCAATTTTCGGGGGCCATTGAGAAATTACCCATGGCAAGAATAGTGATAGATACACCTTTCCTTAGCGGGGAAGTCGAAGCAGTCGTTGGTTGTTTTCCAGGCGCCCAGCTCATCATTGGGAATGTATCACGGGTAGTTTCCCCTTCCGATGAGAACGTGCAAGCATGGTCGCAATCAAAAGGTATTGACTTTTGCGCCGCGGTCGAAACACGTCGACGGGTAGCTGATAAAGATAAGATTAGACCTTTGGCGACGCCAGCGGTCAACCTAGATATCACGCCAGAGCGCTTGGCGAGATTACAAAGGGAGGATCCATCATTAAACCCATGTTTTGGGGAAGCGCGAACCGAGAAAACAAGGAAATATAAGAACGGGTCATCTTCCTTTTTTGTCCAGGGGGGCATTATGTTCCGTATGTACGTCACAGTGGCTTCCGTTCAAAAGCAGGTCGTCGTGCCACGGTCGTTAATTGCTACAGTATTGCGTCTGGCCCATGATGTTCCATTAGCGGGTCATATGGGAAGTGCTAGAACCAAGGAGAGAGTTCTGAAAGATTTTTATTGGCCATCGATACATAGAGATGTACGGCTGTATTGTAAGACGTGCAGTGCGTGCCAAAAGACGACGCATAAGGGTCGTACACCCCAGGCTCCTCTTCAAAAGATCCCCACGGTTTCGGAACCGTTTAAAAAGGTTTCGATAGACCTTGTTGATTTAAGAGAAAGATTATCTTCAGCGCGCACTATAGCAGAAGAAGCGTCTAGTATCGCTTCAGCAAGAGCAAAGAACTATAAAGATAGAGGGTCCAAACTGAGAATTTTTAAGCCAGGAGATAAGGTCCTATTGTTGTTACCTACGGACCATAATAAGTTATTGATGACATGGAAAGGTCCTTATGTTATTGAGCGAATTGTTTCGAAGGTAGATTACGCTATCCACATTGATGGATCAGTAAAGGTTTTCCACGCTGATATGCTGCAGAGGTTTCATGAGAGACCAGAGTATCTGTATTCTCATACTGGTATTAAAGGACATACCTAATGTCGTGTCATTCTTTGACGATATAGCATGTCATACGTCGACATGGTCTGATCATATTCAGACACTAACAGTAATTTTTAAACGATTACGTCATTTTGGGTTAACGGCTAAACCCGCAAAGATGGATTTGGCATGTCCAGAGATAATATTCTTAGGACATATCGTGGGTAGAGGTGTTCAGAGACCTGAAGTAACAAAAATTGACAAGTTAGCAGGGTTGCAAATCCCTAAAACAAAGAAACAAGTCAGAAGCTTAGTGGGAATTTTAAATTATTACAGAAAGTTCATTCCAAATTTTTCCTCCTTGTCATCTTCTCTTACTGACCTTACTAAGAAGGGACAACCCGATAAGGTCCAGTGGACGTCTGAATGTCAGACAGCATTTGATAATTTGGTGACAGCATTATCATCGTCACCCATTCTGATATTGCCCGATTTTCGATCTAATTTTATCCTCAGAACGGATGCGTCGAACTCTGGTGTCGGCGCTTGTCTTCTACAGGAGAAGAACGAATGTCTCCATCCTGTATGTTATGTCAGTAGGAAGTTATTGCAGAGAGAAAGAAAGTATTCTGTGATAGAGCGTGAGTGTCTTGCCATTGTGTGGTCCGTCCAGAAATTAGGACGTTATCTCATGGGACGAGAATTTTGTATCCAGACAGACCACAAGCCACTGACATTTTTGTCGAAGAATCGTTCGTCCAGCCCACGCTTGTCTAGATGGGCATTGGCTTTGCAGCCGTATACCTTCGTTATTCAACCAATTCCAGGAACCAGCAATCATATCGCCGACTACCTTAGTCGAGCCTAGGGGAAGAGTTCAGCAGCTTATACATCGGAGGACAGGAACATTGACAGGATCTGTGTGAATGAGTCGACTTTAAAATATTGACATTATAAATATGATATGAAGAATGGTTGATAGGTTGATTGGCTTTTGATTCTGTATTAGGTATTGTGTTTAGTTAGCTATTCATGATGTGACACATATATGCATATTGCAGGCCATATTGATCCCCATATTTTCCCCTGATTTCGGTATTTTATATACTAGGGGAACTGCTAGGTCATTTTTTTTTAGTGTAGGTATTGCTCACGCTCACTCGTTGACAGTCATCTTGATGCGATTTGAAATTAATTGCATTAATTTTTTTGGGGTGGGGGATGATGTCACGAGTGGAGTGAGTGCAATTAAGGGGATTGCTACAGAGCGGGTGTAGAGTAAGAAGGGCTCACGGCAGACAAGTAGGGAAAGACGGGAAAGGAGGAGAGTAAAATTAACGCACGTAGACAAGTAAGTTAAGCGTGCTGTTGTGAGTGGTGGGGGGTCTGAATGAGGCGAAAGCGCTGTATTACTATCACTGCAAGTTAGAAGGTCCTACGGAACGGACCTGTGGATAAGAGCCCATCGGGCGGACATGAGGGGAGCAGTCGAGAGACCAGTGAGAGTTTTTCCAGTGATGACTGGTGTCGAGGACGGGCCGCAGAGCCACCTCGATGAGCACAGGGGATAGGCCAGCATAGGGCCGGAGGCCACACATAGGCCAGAAGTGAGGCTGTCAGTGCAGGACAGTAGAGGCACATAAAGTCGTGGCAGTCAGGCCACGGACAGGGACGTAGATATGAGCGTGAATGTGATAATGTACTATTGCCATGTTGAGGGGCTAGTGAACTAATAATGTACTATTGAAATGATAATGTGTTATTGCCCTGCTGAGGTGCTAGGGGAGTGCTAAGGTGTATGACAATAGGAAGGTGATATTGAGAGACTGCGGTGCCAGTGAATTATTAATGTGCTATTAAGACCCTGAGGGGAGAGGCTGAGGCCGAAGTGCCTTTAGGAGTAACTACCGGGTTGTGGACCCGAGGAAGAGTGTGTGTGAGAATAAGGCCGTTGTACGGCAGTTAATTTCAATAATATACTGTATGTAATTGCGCTATTATCTGTATAATTATGTTTAATAAATGTGTGAGTCTGATGGATTGTTCTGTTAAGTGTTAAACTTGGTTGTTCGTGATTGTTGTCCTGTCATAACTTATTACATCTCCCAGTCTGGGATTTGTGACAGGCAACTTATCGTGTTCCAAAAATGGCTTTGAGGCTTTTTACGACAAACATTTTAGATAAAATGTACTATTTTACTGATGTTTGAAGTTGCATTTTATGAACATGTGAAATGTTACAGCTTCAAATCTTTGTGTGAGGAATCCCAGTAACTTATAGTCTCTGAATATGTCAATGTTTACAATTTCACGTGAACATTTTTTTTTTTTACAATGATGTAAAATCACATTGCTGTCATTTTTCAAACAACGTCAATAAAAAAAAGTCTGTCTCCGAAAACTGATTTTCTCATAACTTTCTTATTTATGAATGGATTTACAAAATTTAAAAAGCAGAATGAATGGTGTGACCTGTTCTTTCACTATGTAGAAAAATCAACCAATTAAAAGGGGAATGAAATTTTCTCTTGTGGTACCTACTTATACTACCATCTCTGTTGTGCAGTGTAATAATAGGCTTTGACAGTAAATATCAGGATAGCTCTTTTTCAACACATCTTGATGTTCTCATGTGTATGTTATAATATCAGGATACTCCACAGCTAACTAGTTATGACACAGAATTTTATCTAGACTCTTCACCTTTTCCCCCCCTGGTTTTACATCATCTGCAGGAGCTGGCATTCAAATGCAAAATGGAAATGCAAAGCTAAATAACTTATCAACTAATCTGAACAGCTAAAATATCATGCCCATGATCAGCTACCTCTTTGTCAACTTGGACTTGTAAAAAGTATAAACTGATGAGAATTACTTTTTTTTATGCAGCAACATAGAACTATAGTGTTTCTGTGAAAATTATACTGGTAACAAGAGTTACACTCACCTGAGGGAAGGAAACAGCTGGTGTACATTGGGAGATAACTGGCACAATGGTGATTCCACTGTGGCCACCAATAACTGGACAATTGACCTTGGACACATCCAACCCCTAGCAGCAATTATGTCCAAAAAAAAAACAAAAAATAAATTTGATGAAAATAATATCATACTTATTACATGCCACAGCATATCAACATATAAGGCATTTCCAAACAAAAGTAACAAATTTTATGAAAATATTGACACTATTTACTTACTTTATGAAGGTTTTTGAAAGTTATAAGACAACAGTAGTTCTCAAAATTCAAATGTATCTGTCTTATGAAACAGACATTCCTTTCCTCATACATAAGGTACTTTCATCATCACAGACTGAGGCATTACTGTTCACAATTGTCTTTAATCAAAGTAAGAAACAATTAATCTCTGGGAGAAAAAAATTCAATCACCGGCTGATGTGGATATTTCAACAAAAGCACAAAACAAACTAAGCCATACCTTGGCTTCAGCAATGAAAGTATTGGATCTAACCACATCAAGAGTGGTCACACCAAATACACGCTTTTCATCATAGACACCACGTTTCTTCAGTACTTCTGAGGCAATGGGCACAGTGGAGTTGACCTGTGGAGAGTGCATACCAAGTATTAAAAACAGCTACCTGAAGGAATTATCATGATGAACTTGTGGACAGTCAGTCCTTTTACAAGACTGCTTTTGACATTGAGATCAGCAGCAATTCTCTGTCACTGCTGAATCAATTGTGACTTGCATTATGGATGGTTACTATACAGATCTTAGCAAATGGCACGCTGTCAAGACAATGATCAAAAGCATTCAGTTCATTGTTTGATGATCCTAATGACAAATACTTGATTCAGGCTTTTGTTGTGAATACAGCAAATTCAGAGGCACTCACTTTCATGAGCAGACCCATTGTTATCTGAATTTTTCATGCATACATTAAAAAAAATATGGCTGACAGGATGATGTGATCAATCTTAAGGGTTAACCGAAATATTGCATAAGTTCAAGTGGGAATTTCTCCCAAACAGAAAAAGAAGTGCATCTCTATTTGGGCAAGGGGCACATTTAAAAAAAGAACATTATATATACTTTACACACTAGAGTCACTCACAGGATTAGTGATGATTCCAAACATAGCCTTGGGGCAATTCTTGGCACAGGCATCCACCAGATTTGCTACAATGCTAGCATTCGTGTTGAAAAGGTCATCTCGGGTCATACCTGGCTTCCTGGGCACACCAGCAGGAATAAGGACCAAATCAGCATCCTTGACAGCCTCTCCAAGCTGGTCATCCCCCAAATGACCAGTGACTTTGGCTCTTGTATCAATGTGACTGACATCAGCAGCAACACCAGGAGTGTGTGCTATATCATAGAGGGCTAAATGATGAACCAGTGGAGACTGTTTGAGCAGGAGGGAGAGGGGCTGGCCAATTCCACCAGCAGCACCAAGGACTGCTACTTTAGCATCATTCTGTAAATATTCATAAGGTCAGAGGATTGCAATTGACCATAAAATATACACTGTATTTTTTAAAAGTCAACAATAAGACCTTCCAGGACTGAGTAACCCGCAAGAAACAAACAAAAACAACAGAATTTTTTTCCACAGAATTTTATCTGCAAGCTGTCTATCCTTCCACATTAGTCCACAGTGTAGAAAAGACAAGACTGTATTCAGTGACTATTGTTAGTTGCAGGGTTAATTCTGTACTGGTGCCAAATTTCAAGTCCATCTCACTTGACGCTGCATTACAATATTTCACTTTCACTACAGGGTCTTGATCATCCAATGCACAATGGCAAAACATTCTACTGTTTTTTTTTAACTTAGGCCACCATATGCAAACATAACTAATCTGAAGAATTTCAGAAAGAGTTCCCTGCATCATGATCACCCTATCCCTCAGCCCATCCTAATCCCTAGCCCTCATCCTTACCACCATTTCGATCAGAAAACAAAAAACCAAAATCTGTAAAGAATTAAAAAATTTCACAGTAGTGTACGAACTCTTTCCAGAATTTCTACATTAATACATGTTTGCTCTTCCCCATGAGTTCTACTAATAAATTCTTTGCATCTTATATTTCAAACAAAACATTGCTACTGTAACAGCTGAGGTTGTTCTAGCACGTTATAGTAGGGGGGAGTTAGTTGATCTAACTACAACCCTTTAGAAAACGAAACTATTACAGCTGTAAAATAAATAAACACGAGATCCGACGATAGATTAAATAATACTAAAGTTTAATAACTGTATAGTGAACAATAAATTACTAGGAAGACACCAGCGAAACTAAATATCTACGCCACACAAAAGGAAACTCACTTACTCACCCCACCAACCACTCACACAGGTCTATATATATAAACATTCCTACAGAAAGTTCCCGAAATAAACGTTACCTTTGCCCTCGCACAAACTAACCAATCACGCATCAATACGTCATCAGGTTACATCACTCAAGGCCAAATCTGGCGTAAACATCCTTATCCACAGTGTTATCGAATGTTCGGGAACATACTAATATTTACTGAACGAGTCAAAACACCTGACAACAAGCGAGCGAGGAAAAAAACTACTCACTAGAAAAGAAGGTCAGGTCACGGAGTACAACAATAAAATGAAAGAAGAAATGAACACATGCTCACCAGTGTAACAAGAAAACGGGGGAGGGCAAGGGATAGCTTGCAGATGCTACACAACTCCCCAATTTAAGTTGAATATCTTTCAACTCCAAAACATTATTCAGCGTCTGCAATATCTTGAAATAATCTTATAGCACTCCCAATCTCACAAAGGTAGTTGCTAATTCTATTACAATTAATAACAATTTCAGTGTCTTCCCGAATGTCATCACAAATACAATACAATGCAGTGTACTTTGCATCACTAATACCATAACTAATACAATACCGTCATTGTGACAAACCAATAGTTAACAGTAGGCCTACTAGTCAAAATAACACAACGCCACCACTGTGGTGAAACAATGGTCAATGATATTATTACAAATCATATATGGTGAAACGATGGCCCATCGTTTACATAATGTTTCGTGCACGAATCATAGCATATGACTTGTTGTACATAACATGGTTATCTCCAAAATGTATAACTCATACGTACAATGGCAAAAATATCAATACATACTGACCACTGATTAGGGTCTTTCTTCATCATATTAGGTCAAAACAAGTTACAACATTGCAACATAACACAAACACTGCTTGCTCGCAGTCCCCATTTGGGTTACATTTTCCAAAAATTACACCAAGTTCCATTGGTAACTAATATGACATAGCATAAAATCAAAATGTGACTAACACATCATGACTATCTATCAGCTACCAATTCAATATTCAGTCACAGATGAACTATGTCCCCAATTACAGTACAATACTGCCGTCCTAGCAATTCATCTAGTAGGCAAAAGTATGGGTTACAATGCATTTCACTGATAGTGTACTACTTTAAAATACCCTGCTCAGGAAATCGGCACAGACATTTTCTCTGCCTTTTACGTAGTGAATCCTGAATCGATAAGACTGTAAAAATAAACTCCATCGTAATAACTTTGGACTGTCAAACTTGGCAGAGTTCAAAAACTCTAATGACCGATGGTCAGTTTGGAGCACAAACTCCTTTCCATACAAATACAAAGTAAACTTTTTTACAGCCCAAACAATAGCTAAACATTCGCGCTCTGAGACCGAATATTTTGTCTCACGAGGCAATAGCTTACGACTAGCATATGCCACAGGGTACAACTTTCCCTCGTGTTCCTGCATAAGACTAGCGCCTAATCCGCGATCTGATGCATCAGTTGCTAAGACAAACTCTTTGGAAAAATCTGGCAAACATAACACGGGTTTGGAGATAATGACATTCTTCAAAGAGGTGTACGCTTTCTCCTGCGTTTCATCCCACTGAACTATATTGGGCTGACCCTTTCTAAGTAAATCAGACAATGGTGATGCAATCGCTGAAAAGTTAGGAATAAATTCATGGTAATATCCCACTAATCCTAAGAATGCTTTCACTTCCTTCTTAGTGGTGGGTCTGGGTGCGTCTCGTACCTTACATACATTCTCCTATAACAGGCCAATCATACCTTCTCCCACTAAGTGTCCAACAAAGTCTACTTCAGACGTTCCAATCAGACACTTCGATGGTCTTGTAGTTAATCCAGCTTGGTCCATCCTCTGCAGTAAGTCCTTGAGAGTCTTCACATGCTCGTCGAATGTCTCTGTATGAATCAGCAGGTCGTCCACATATGCTGTCACATTGTTCATTCCACGGATCAATGGCTTTACGATCCTGTTCAGCGTGGCTCCTGAGTTCATCATCCCAAAAGGCATCCGAATGAATTCATAGTGTTCGCCCATGGTGACGAACGCCGTCTTGGGAATGTCTTGCTCTCGAACTTTCACTTGCCAGTATCCCTTGCTCAGGTCAATCCGAGAGAATAATTTTCCTCTCGAGAGACTCTGAAACACTTCTGATGGCGCTGCTGTCGGATGAGGGTCGAATACTGTGATCTTGTTTAACCTCCTGTAGTCGATGCAGACTCGGTTGGATCCGTCCTTCTTCTTGACGACAACAATAGGTGAAGCATAAGCTGATGAGCTCCTTCGAATGATGCCCAGCCGTCCCATGGTGCTAAGCTCCTCCTTCAAGGAGTCGCGCATAGCGTAGGGCACCGGGTATGGTCGTTGACGAACTGGTACTTCTGTCGTCAGGTCGATGCGATGTTCACCCAACTGGCAGCATCCAGGGAGATTGGTGAAGACGTGCTGGTAATTCTTCACCACATCGCAGAGTTCTTGACGTTGTTCCGATGTCAGTTGCGTTCCATACTGGACATCTCTGTAGCTTTCCTTCTGGTCCCAGCTTCCTAGGTCGGCAAGGTCCTCCGTCGTTCCACTGTTGTCGCCTTCCAGGTCGCAGTCCTCGATGATTGTCATGCCAGCTGACTCCACGGGTTGACTCTTGTCCATCATGTCGTCCTCTGCCAGTACAGTCTCAGCACTATCACCGCCGCCGTCCTTTATGGCGTTGACATGTCCAGGCGTGGTATCTCTCCTACTGTTGTCCATCCCACACATCTCGGTCACAATAGGTCTCGGTTCCATTGCCACTGCTGCTGCTTTTGACGTCCTTGGAATGTATCTCTTGAGGAGGTTGGCGTGCAAGGTCTTTTCTTTTGCACCCATCTTGACTCTATAGTCGTTGACACCGACAACTGAGACTACCTTATATGGTCCCTTCCATTGGACTAGGAGCTTGTTAGTGTTCGTCGGCAGTAGCACCAACACTTCATCTCCGGCGCGGAACTTCCTCTCTCGCGCCTTCCGGTCGTAGTAGGTCTTCTGTCTACCTTGAGCCTTGGAGAGTTCTTCCGTCGCTAACTTCCATGTGTCCTCCAGCCTCTCACGTAGTTCCATGACGTACTGGTAACTGGTCTTCGTTTCCGGCTCCTCTACGTCCTTGGTCCATAGTTGTCGTAAGATGTGCATTGGTCCTCTCACAGTTCTCCCATACAGCAACTCGAATGGGGCAAACTTGGTCGACTCTTGGGGAACTTCACGATATGCGAAGAGCAGCGGGTTGATGTATCTGTGCCACTGCTTGGGTTGCTCTGCGCACAGTCGCCTTAAGGTCTTCTTCAGCGTGCCGTTAAATCGCTCCACCAACCCGTTGCACATAGGGTGGTAGACTGTAGTGGTCGACTGTCGAATTCCCAGTAGTCTATTCGTTTCCTTCATGACATCTGACATAAACTGGGTCCCTTGGTCGGACAAGATCTCTTCGGGCACACCCAAACGGCTGTAGATGTTCACTAAGGCTTCTGCTACCGTTTCTGCGTCGATCTTCTTCAAGGGTGTGGCTTCGGGGTAGCGAGTAGCGTAGTCTATGTACACCAGGATATACCGATGTCCACCTTCACTTGGGGGGTCGATAGGTCCTACTAAGTCTAGGGCCACTCGCCTAAATGGTACGTCCACTACTGGCATACTCTGCAGGTGCACCTTTTTGGTCGCTCCTTTTGTTCACCGTCCTCTGGCATATGTCGCATGAGCGGCAGTATCTCGCGACGTCACCTTCAATTCCAGGCCAATAAAAATTGCTCATAACTCTGTCTTTGGTTTTCTTCACGCCGAGGTGTCCTCCGACGATCGAGTCGTGGGCTACACTCAGTACATACTCTCTCAATTTCTCGGGTAGTACCACTTGCCTTATAACCGTCGCCTGTCTCAGGTCCTTGTAGATCCGGTACAGTACTCCTCCATGTTTCTCAAAATGAACAGATTTATTGCCTCTATTAGTTGGGATCTTCTTCTGCTCTAACTTCCTAATGACTTCGTCTTCTTCTTGGAGTCGGATAAGTTCCTCTCTATCCACTCCCGCGTGCCGTTCTGCCCTCGGCACCTTCAGCGACGTAGACCGGTCCTTCCTCTTCTCCTGGGCCCTCGTGGTCACCGCTCCTACCATCACCTCAGTATCAGGGTCGTACGGATCCTTCGCTCCGTCCACGTTCCCGACTACTAGGTCGCAGATGGTCTCCGGGAGACACAGCGCCGTCACTTTGCCCGTCAGGCAAGGCGTCTTCACGTCGATAACGGCTTCCTCCGCCGCTAGCAAGGAGTTATCGATCCTCGCGATAAGTTTCTTCCCACCGGTGAGCTGTCCGTCGTCCACCAGTGCTCGCCGCACCACTACACCTTCACAGCCGGTATCTCTTAGGACATCTACCGCTCGATTTCCAATCAAGCCCTTCATCACTGGTAACTTCAGTTTCTCCACGGTCCTTCCGTCACTGCATCCTCCGCAAGTAACAGGCACCGCTAACTGTAGTTTCCCGTCCTTCATTACCGCTTGAACGTTGATGCTGGTGTCAGCCGTCGTCACATCTTGTCTTGACGACTCGTCCGCCGCTATAACTACGGCCGCCGCCGCCTTGTTCGGCTTGCCTCGTCCCATTTCCTTCTGGGCTGGACACATCCTCCGAACGTGGCCTGGCTTTCCACAGAGGTAACATTTCAACTCACCTTTGTCGTTTAACTTTGCACGACACTCCGTCGCCTTGTGTCCCGGCCTCTGGCACCTATGGCAGACCTGTGGGCTTCTGTCTCCGTTGGGCCTCTGTCGCACTGGCCGGCTCTGCAGTCTGGCGCTCCCGCTGAGCGTCCGGTTCCTCGCTACCAGGTACGCCTCCGCTGAATCTGCGATGTCCTGTAGCGTCTTTGGTTTCCTCTCCCTCACATGGGTTGCAAGGTCTGGTGGGCAGGCATCCATGAATTGCTCTCTGACGAATAGATCTCTCACTCCTTCGTAGGTCTCCTCCGTCTTCGACAGCTTTATCCACCTCTCTAGATAGGTCTTGATCCTGGTCAAAAACATTCCAACATCTTCTCCATCTTCAGGCTTACCTTGTCTGAACATGAGTCTGTATCCGTCCTCTGACAGGTTGTACCTCTTCTGCAACGCTTCCTTGACCTTGTCGTAGTCCTTGGCTTCGTCGATCGGTAGTCTGCAGAAGCACTCCAAAGCTCTCCCGGTCAGCAGGGCAGACAGTGATGTCGTCCAGGTGGATCTGGGCCATTCAGCTGTCTCAGCAAACCTCTCAAACCGCAGCAACCAGCTATCCAGATCGTCCTTCTTGTCCTGAAATGCAGGTAGCTTGGGTCTCTTAGAACTGGCGTGGTCGCTGGTCCCCTGCGTCGACTCGCCTCCACCCTGATGGCGGATCCTCTCCATCTCCAGCTCGTGGTTCATCTCCTTCTCCCGAGCCTGTCGTTCAGCCTCCTTCTCCTGTCGTTGAGCCTCCAGCTGTCTTTCTCTTTCTAGGCCTTCACGGAGGTAGTCCCGTCTCTCCTGCCCAGTGAGCTCCATAGCGTCCGCTTCCTGGCTAAGCCTTCCAATAACCCCCGACATGTTGTAGATAGCTTGTCAATGATATTCCTACAGTAAACTATGTAAATAAATCTAATAATTTTGATCTGATCCCGGACGAGCCCCCAATATGTAACAGCTGAGGTTGTTCTAGCACGTTATAGTAGGGGGGAGTTAGTTGATCTAACTACAACCCTTTAGAAAACGAAACTATTACAGCTGTAAAATAAATAAACACGAGATCCGACGATAGATTAAATAATACTAAAGTTTAATAACTGTATAGTGAACAATAAATTACTAGGAAGACACCAGCGAAACTAAATATCTACGCCACACAAAAGGAAACTCACTTACTCACCCCACCAACCACTCACACAGGTCTATATATATAAACATTCCTACAGAAAGTTCCCGAAATAAACGTTACCTTTGCCCTCGCACAAACTAACCAATCACGCATCAATACGTCATCAGGTTACATCACTCAAGGCCAAATCTGGCGTAAACATCCTTATCCACAGTGTTATCGAATGTTCGGGAACATACTAATATTTACTGAACGAGTCAAAACACCTGACAACAAGCGAGCGAGGAAAAAAACTACTCACTAGAAAAGAAGGTCAGGTCACGGAGTACAACAATAAAATGAAAGAAGAAATGAACACATGCTCACCAGTGTAACAAGAAAACGGGGGAGGGCAAGGGATAGCTTGCAGATGCTACAGCTACCATCAGCAAAAGAAAACAAATCAGTATCCATATGAAGGCAGAGATCTGCCACCAAATTGATATTACACTGAAGTAATATGATGTTAACCCTAGTCCTGCGGGAGGCCACTATATTGGCCTCCCCGCGCAACACGCGAGGCCATTATTTTGTCTGACACGCTTAACCACGGGTCCTGCGGGAGGCCACATTTTTGTAAAGCAACAGTGCGCCTCGCGCTTTGTGTATTCAGTTGCCAAGGCTGTCGTTTTTTTTTCCACGTTTTTTTCCCCATTCCTGTCACCCCTACTATATCTAACAAAATGGTATCGTCCGATTACGTTTATTACGATGCAACTATTTGTAACTATTCGTCATACTCGTGTAATAGTACTGACGGTCTGAAGTTTGAACTGGGGAAAATCTTGGGGAAACTTTTACTTTGATGCTGGTTGTCGTCTACATGTGAAATGAGAAGAAAGGGGCCATGTGCGTATTTGAGATGCCGTTCTACGTCTGTAATTATGAATTCAGATGTAATATTAGGGCATGCTGCATAAGGGCGTCTGTCAGTAGGTTTTTCATCAGGGAAAACTGGGAGAAAATGACCGACTTTGTTGTTGGTCGTTGTCTTTATTTGATGTGGTAATTAGAGAGATATTGTGTTCCTTTGGTTAAACCGCTTTTCAGTACATGTATGACTGTGCTCTACGACCTGGAACTGGAAATCAAATCTCTCGCTAAAACTAACATCATAGTACGTGGAAGCTTTACATAGTAGAGGAGGGAGAAGGCAATGTCACGATACATGTGGTTAGTAAATGAAGCGAATGGCTTAAAAAATAATTTGTTCACCTGAATGGCCTGACTTAGGGACAGAAAAAGCGCAGAGGTCTTGGGAAATGATAAAACGTGTGTTAAACGGCATGTAAATGCAGAGAATTCTTGATTTGGGCCTTCCATTTCACAATAAAACCTACTGCATATCATCACAAGTACTTTATCCAAATATCATATGGGTCAATTACGATTTATCCACCACTATTGTTGTTATTGCTTCCTGAAGTATTGGCTTCCTGAAGCGATACATGTGTTCACAACGACCCGATTGACCCGACCGCCGAGGTTATCGGCAACACGCGAACGATCGGCTGAGTGGCCGCTGGCGATCCTCGCACGGGGCGTTAGGTGGACGAGTTCACTCAACGCGGGACGAGGGTTAACAACAACAGGGAAGCAACCATGCAGAAAAAAAAAAGTGGGGTGGGGTGGAATCCCTTGCCTTGTTGAATGTTCTTTTTACTGGATATAGTCAGACCTTAGGTATAAAAAGACATTTCAGCAGAACTTTGTATCTCATTATAACAGAGTTCCAGTGTATATGAAATAAATCCACTCTTTAGAAGTCAGTGAGTGGGTTGCACCCATGAGAGGTGTAGACCCAGACAGACAATGTGCAGAGGAATTAAAACTAATTCATCTGCTGCCATCAAAAAAATGCCTTTTATCAAAACACAAAAGTAAAGTTGTATGGACTGACTCAGATCTAGACTTCACTGATAGAAGAAGTAAATAATAGTAATACTCAGCAAGACAACATAAATTTATACAGTGGTCTGACACTAATTTGGCCACATGATTCACATCTATCTGCATGTTCACTTTCATTGCCATGTCCCTTCCTAACATACTTTTGAATTTGACATGCACTACAGCCATCACATTCTGTTCCATGTCATTCCATGGCGGATGCTTTCAGTGCTCCCTATTGCAATTAATCGAGGGGAATGCAACTCCCGGTGAGCGACACTGCCTATTTTTAGCTGTCAGGTTATCTTCATCAAGTGACTTGGTAAGCGTCAACACTATTATTTTTTGCAAATATCATCATACCACATGATGGATGATGTTTTAGGTAGCTGACTACAGGGGCTTCCTGTTGTACTATCGGTGGCTCCCCAGATTTATTTCGGACTGCAGTAGATGAGCCTGAGTTTGAAGAAAGCATGATAATGGTCACATTGTTGTGCTACGAAGAAGCAATGATGATAGACAGAATACAGCAGAATGAGAGAACAGAAGGAGACGCTACCAGAAGCACCATTAATGGGATGGCCAAATCGATGTCAGCGAACAATCAAGTGTAATGCACATTCAGCCATTGTGCACAAAGACAAACAGCCTCTGAAAGGTGAGCAGGATGAGCCTGTTCATAAATATGAAATGAATGACAGTTCAGTGGACAGTCTATAGTATAACTATTCACGAATATGATGACACTAACACCCGTTGTTCCTGTGATTGAGGAAGAGGGCAACAGGACAGCCATACTGATGTGAGTAAAAAATCGAATGTAATGCACATCTGGCCACCAGGTCATTGGAAGTGAGCATACTGATCTGTGTTACAGATAAAAGTATTCCGTTTGAAGTTTAAACAGTGTGAGTGTTACTGCTTACTTTCCTTCATAGTCATTCAATGCCTGATAATGGTGACCGACATGGGTAGCTGATTTTATGTTAGGAACCAGTGAAATTGCAGATACAATGGCCAAATCGGGGAATTAAACTACCAAGTACCATGCTAAACTATTAAAATTATCATGCAATTAGGCCATAACAGCACAAAACTATGATCAAGATATTTTACAGATTGGGAATAGTCTGTACATACGACCAACCAATCCCAAACCTAAAAGCTATCCCTAAGGGGTGAAACAGACCAAGGCTGTATTAGGTGCCAGACTGGTGGCTCGCCGCCCATAAACTTTGCTTCACACTAACAATAGACACTGCTCATCCCCAGTCTGTTTTAGCCCTAACCCATCCTTATTCCTAACCCCATCCCTTGCCCTTTCTCATACCTACCTAAGTAACTTATTGCCCTTTCATCCACAGACAAAAAGAAAATATATACAGAATTGCAATTTTTTATGAGTTCAAAGTCAAAGTGGTCGGGACATACAGAAGTTGTTCCCATCCATGGATTTACTTTTATTCTTGGCACCCTCAACCTGTTGAACTGGTGATTAGACCACTCAACAGACCATGTCAAAGTGTGAAAGTGTTCCAGAACGTGAATCAAATTAACTCATCGACTCCCCTAAACCAAATTCTCAGTCTCAAGCCGCAGCTGAGATCGGACCCTAAGCTGGATTTCCTGGCTCTGAATTAAAAACTTAAATTATGAAGCTACCAACTGTTGCAATGAAGTATATTTTTGCGCATGCTCGAGGTTGGGTTTCCTGTTTCTTCCGCAAAACGTAAACAGTGAACGGCATGTTGAAATCAATGTTTTTTATTGTTTTTGTTTTGTTTTGTGACACTGTGAAATGTGTCGCCATATCTGTTGTCTGATTTTGATCTTATCTCAAAAGGTTTAGGAGATATCTTCATGAAATTTGGGCAGTGAATTCATATTTGGATCATTATTATTATGTTAAAAGTTGAATGCATTTAGCAGTATGAGCATGGGTAAGTTGAAAAATTTAGATGTAAAAATCTGCTCTTGAATTTTTTATTTCACTTTACTGTCAGACATGTTATTCGCGGTTAGATTTTTGGTTTTGTGATTTTATTTAGGAAGAGCTCCATTAGAACACAATTCTGGTTCGTTTTGTTGAATAATTAGGCTCTTCACTCTGTAAGATGGCTCAATTCGGAGCAACGCATGGTGTTTCTTACGGTAATGATGCGCCAGGTTGTCTTTTTTTTTAGCGATGTTTATCAGTTATCGTGTCCTCAGTAGCATTAGACTAGAGAGACCCTGCTAAGTAAACTCGCCTGTCGAGTTGGGGTGAGGGGGTGGAGTCCCCGCAAGAGCTGACTTTTTTTTTTTTTGTACTTTTTTTTTCTGCTTTTCCCCCCACTCATCACCGTTGCTTTGCTCCAGACTATAAAATTGGGGAGGACTTCCGAATGCGTTCCATAGCTCGACAAGTGCACAGGCATTGTCAGATTGATATGTAACGATGCGAGGGTCTAGTCAGTTTGTATCATTGAGGCCGTAGGCCGATGTTCGTCTGGACAGTAGTCAGATTGACATCAGTATTTATCAGGGAAAGCCGCCGGGGTAGCTATGTATTGTTTTCACTTGGGCTATGGAACGCATTCGGAGGTCCTTCCGGGAGGTCTTCTGCGCCATAATTTTTACCGTTATTAAGTAAAGCCCACGGTTACACATTGCCACTGATATCAATTTAAACTCAACACATGGACGTGAGGGGGCGTGAGGGTCTAGTCAGTTTGTATCAATGGGCGGTAGTCAGATTGACTAATCAGGCGAAAAGGGGCTGGGGTAGTTGTGTTTTCTTGACTGGCGCGGACGGGCGAAGACCTTCCTAATATTGTGGCTAGGATTTTTTTGTCGGGTGTGAAGACACAGAGAAAATCAGTAAGAGCAGATAAAAATAAACTACTTCCATGCAAACAAAAAAGTAATACATGTAAAACAAAACACGACAAATAACTGAAGCAGAAGACGCCCAGAATATACTTTCAGTAGGCCCTAAATACAGAATAGATTTAACTAAGTCACAACAAAGAGAGACACTGTGTAAAAGAAGAAATCATTTAGATCTAGATCTACATGTTTAAATTTTGATTTACATTTTTATTTTTAATTAGCAACTGTCTCGTTCAATGAAAAGGAATAAATAAAATGAACAGGAATAAATAAAAAGTAATCTGGGGCAACTTTGATAATATTTTGACAGGTAGAATTGAACTTTATTTTGATGTCGGTCGGATACTTGCTGTTTTACATAAACACACAACAGTAGCAGCCATTTAATGCTGGCCTAAAATTATGCCAAAACGGGAGTTCGCCCCTTCAGCGGAGTAGTTTGGACTACCTTCTAGGTTCTAGTAGATCTACTAAGTAAACTAAGTAGATCTAATCTAGATTGTTAGTGAAACTAGACTACCATTCACAGGTCAGCTGCAATAAGACCTTGAAAACTTCCAGGCGTGCACAGTGCCAATACTATGTGCCGCTACTTATGTTTATCCACCACAATTAACCGAACATGTACATCGTTTTACCTTTGATGAGGTCGAAAACTGTTTCCTCACTACACAAATAAATTGTGAAGGTCTTGCTAATCTGGAAAACATTGTGAATTAATGAAGAGTATAGCCGACCTCAACACCGGCGAACGAAATCCTTGTGAACAGGAAATGACCCCAGAGGTGAAACATGCGCAGTTCCATAAATATATCACTCCGCTCTTGGCAACACTTATAATCTTGAATTTCTAATTGTCTTTTATAAAAGCATATAAATAGGGAAAAAAGTATTCTAATGCTCATATTTATTCTCTGTAGTCCGCTTAATATTGTCTTATATTTCTTCATGGCTAAATTTATTAATACTTTTAAACTATATTTTGTAAGTGTATCCATACTTGTTTACAAAATTTGCTGGTTGACCCAGCTTCCTGTCTGCGTGAGTTTCAATGAGTTCGATCTTACATGATATTGAAAAACACAATTCACAATGGAAGGCATGGAACTCATTGAGCCTAACGAGCTGTACAACATGCTGCAGCAAGGGACAAATTATTCTTGCCTAAGTGACACAAACTACTTGTTTCTTATAGGTAGGAGACCAGTTTCAACAGACTTAGATCTAATGTTTGCTAACAATAAAGTTCGATCACTTCATTACAGTTTACACGTTATAAAATTGAACACCGCCGTGATCAAGATAACAAAGAGCCCAGCCAACTAAACGACTGGCAGCTCTTGGCAAAAAGAAAATAATAATAACAAATAGATTATCATGACGTGGTTTTACAAAATAGCACGAGGGAAGAAAATATGACTCAAATAAGATAAAAGACATGGGGTAGCTCTGCCAAGGATCAAAACCGCTGTCAAAGCGGAGCACAGCATCACTGCATATATCCAATGTAGATTTGTTTTGGATTTCTGTAGTGTTGGTTCATTACATCAGCTAGGCATTGGCGCAGTGTCGTAACGACTGGATCTACGTGTTTGTAGGGACGATGTTATTCAGATGTGCAAACTTGACGTCATTTCTGTAGGGTTGCTGGCTGGGAGGCAGCAGGTGATAACAATGAGAATTTATTACTGCAATACGTCTGAAATATATTTGTAAGGCAGGATAATGGAATGAAAGTTTGCAAAAAATGGCAGATACATCTAAAAATTAGCATGAAATCAAGCATATTGTGGATGAATTTTCAGATAGCAGTTGAGACTTGTTAAACACTGCAAAAATGGGAGGGGGGGGGGGGGGGAGGTGGTAGATGGACTATAGTTACAATGCATAGAAATATGAAAGTAAAACACAGTTATGCAGAGGAAAAGTAAGTTCTAGTCAAATGCAACAGGCACTTTGTGAAACTAAATGTCACGCACATCCTCCAGACTTGTTATCCTTGTTTCAATTGACAAAAATATCTTTAATAAACTAAAAAAATAGATATTTTACGGACATATAAGGGGAACACTTAAAGAAAAATAAAAAGCCATAATGTGAAAAGCTGAGATAATTACAAATATCAGTAGCCAAGACATGATTTTCTCAGATAACGGGCCGAAACATTTTTGAGACAGCATAGAGGAAACACTGTGTACAGGTCATCATGTTATGTCAGTTTTGTCCTGCTTAATTATGTGGCATGGGCAAGACTCAAGCTAATTGGGAGTCTGTGCAGTTTGAAGGATGTATTCAGCATGAGGACATGCAAAGCGACATGAGGTTATCTGGATAGTTGTATGGAATACTGAATGATTTGGAGTGAAACTGATAAAGGGAGGAAAATGAGGGAAAGAGGTAACACACATGCTTTGCCAAAAGAAAAAAAAAAGTTACAATTTTATATCAGGCTTTCAAACTTGTGTTTGTAGAAATATAAATAGCTCAGCTCTTACTATAAATTGACAACAAAATTTATTTTATGGGCATTTCAGTTACCACACAACGGGATCTGAATTCATGTTTTGTTGTCAAATTGCACACTTGTCTTTTCTATATGCAAGGTATCAATTATTTGATCAATTTTTCAGAAATTAAATATCACAAAACATCATCGACTGTTTTTGACTTCAACTTTTTTCTCTCTTTCAAATGTCTCAAAAGATGCCAGAAAAAAGAGTGAATACAATGAAAGCCACATTGTCACTGCCAAAAAGGCTCCCAAGGTAGGTGATGGAAAGTATGAGGAATTTTTCAGCCATGGGACACAAAAATAGGATGAAGAGGACTCTTGTTTTCAATTTCTTTCCACATCAATTCAGCAGCCTATTTTCCTTTTTTTTTCACAATCAGGAGAGTTGTGGTACTCAATCTTAGCCTCCGGCTCCAAGACATCAACATACAACAGACAAAAAAAATGCAGTACAGTATAGTCTCCGTCTAAGAACTTGCCGCCTTAAAACCCGATCCGCCTTAGAACCCAACCCGCTGTTGCCGCGAAACTGAATTTTTTCACTGTATGCATAAGAACACGCTCTGAAACGAAAAATCCGCCTAAGACCCCAACATTTGACCCAGAGACAAGCACACATTTACATAAAATGTCCATATATTAAACGCAAAATTCTCTTTCAAGTAGACCGGATAGAACAAAGCCACACAGTACAGTGAAAAAGAATGGGTAGGGGAAAGCAAACCGTATAAAGGATGGAGTCCAGTTATGTCTTTCGTTTGCAAGCAGACCACTCCTAGACTAAATTAGCATAGTCATCACCTAACATGTATTGTCTGACTTGAGGGGCAGAATTTTATACGTAATTGACCGTGCGCTTGCTTTGCACGGCACATGTACTTAGGGCTGATTGTGGTTATTACACATTGTATCACTGGGCATCGTGTTGTCTAAAATCGGCATCCGCCTAAGTGCCCAGTCCGCCTAAGAACCCGCTTTTTCTGACTCCCGTTGACCGGGTTCTTAGACGAAGACTACTGTATTGACATATGGGTCTACGTATGTAAAGTTCTCAGAAAGTTCTTTGTATGAGGCATTTCAAGGGTCTTGAAAATGAAATATTCCTTGTTTCATTATGGTCTGTTCCTGAACAAAATTAGTTTTGTCTGGAGACTCAAATAATCTTCCTTTTGCCTTCTTCTATTTCTCAGGGGTTTTAATTTCACCAGAATTTTTGCTTATCTTTACAGAATTTTCAAAGTTTTGCCATTTTCATCATTATTTTCACTTTTTTTTTAACACGAGTCTCATCTCCTCCTCCTCTCATACTGTTTACTATGTGTACTATGTACTATGTGTACTGTGTACTATACTCTGCTTCATCTCCTATCTTATTTTGCTTTCTTTTGTCCATCGGCTTGAATTCTCCCCAGTCTTTCCGGAGTGGGTATGTATTTTGTTTTGTTATTTCTTCCATATTATTTCCATCGCAAAAGAATCTTTACTCTCTGAGTCTAAGATTATGCCAGTATGTTAAGTTTGCCAACAGATCTCTCTTTCTTTCCAGAGTGAAAATGACATGTTTATGATTCCATATGATGCTGAGCTGGAATGCAAGCAAAATATTGTGGTCTATGATAGCAATACAAGTGAACTGTCTGGATTGCGTAAGTTCATTCGTGTTACAAATTGCCATCTATTATATTATTCTACCCCTAAGTCTGACTTCCCTCTACTTTCTTTAGAAATACGATTGTGCTATAATAGCGCACTCACTCCCTTATTGCACCCTTGTACATTATGTAAGATGACGAATCACTAACTAGAGTACTTGCTATGCTTTGTTGAAGTTCTCTAAATCTAATCTAAGTTGTGTCAACTTTTTCTTTCCAAAAAAGATTAGGATTTATTTGTTTTTAGTTCAAAGACATGTTAAGAGGATTTTTGCATTTTATTTGCAAATATTTTTACATTTGTTCTTTTCATGCAAGTTCTTATGAAAAAATTAATTTCACCCTGCTTAGAATAGTTATCTATTGTAGCATCATACAATGAGGGCAGAATTTTGTGGGCTTTCTTTTTTGCAAGAACAGTCAGATTGGTAATCTAGCAGCCATGAAAATAGGCTTGCTGTCATGACTATGTTTTTTTTTTGTATTTGTATTTTTATTTTTACATTTTATGATTGAATAGTTCAGAGTAGTGAATTTCTGCAGATTCATATTTAAATGAATTATATAGGTTTCCTATTCATATTCGTCTTATGATAATGTACTTTTTGTTTTTCACCAGCACCTGCTATTGAATGTGCAAAGCTGTTTTGGGATGTGGGAAGTAGAAATATGGTCAAGATACTCAAAGGTTGGAAAAAATGCATTTTACTGGCAAGATTATGAATCCTATTAAACATTGTTATTAATTACTGGAATTTTATCAGTTACTGAGTTACATACACCTACTTTAGTTTTATTACCATTTATTGTGTGACAGGTTGCCTCTCTGCCTTAGTTATCATCATCATTGTTTGTTTACTCACTGAACGTTGATGATAATGTCGTATTTCAAGTTAGACATGTTGCTCTTGCATTATTCCTAGCCGACATCAATAATTACCATAATTATCTTTATGTTGTTTGGAAATGCAAACCTTGAGAAGTTTCTGTGTTGTTTTTTTTTCATTATCCTGTGGGATGCTGTTGCTGGAAACAGAAATAATTTGGAAATTTACAAATTGATACATGAGAATTTTGAGACCATATTGCTTCAGTAATTTTATTACCATAAAGTAAATACCTCATGAAAGAAACATTTTGTAACTGAAATATTTATGTTGGTTCAAGGATGAGAGAAAAAAAATTGCTGTTGAAACAAGACAATGACATTTGTTCAGATTACGTGGCTTACTGACAGTAAAAATGAATATGAATGGAAAAAGACATTGTGAATTAACTGCTTGGATGGGATGGTTTATCATGATTTCAGTAAGCTCACAGAGTTTATTTAGTAATGTTCTGTTTTCATACAGGTGGCTATGAAGAATTCTCTGCGCTTTATCCATTTCTGAGAACACAGAAAATTTTATTTACTCCCAGGGTAAGTTAAATTATTTCATACAAGCCACATATTTTATTGGTAAAAACAATGGATTAGAATTCTTTGATTATTAGAAAATAGTCTAATAGCAACATTGCAGTTCTCTGAAGTTAATACTTCAGCTACCAAACATTTCGTGTTATGATGGGCCTTGGTTCCTTCCTTTACTGCTTTGTCCCTCTTCCTTCTTTTCTCCCTCCTTTTCTTCCTTGCTGTCATTGCTTTCTTTCCTTCCCATCCTGCCTATCTACTGGGTACCTAACATTTGTATTCTGCTCTCAGTTTCACTTCTTCAACTGTTTTTCGCCTTTTCTTCATTCTTCTTTCCTTTATTGTACATGAAATCTCCTCAGTGTTTCTGCTCATTTGAACTCAGTCCATCATTCTCTGTAATTTTTAAAACAAATTCCGTCCTCATCCTCATTCCTTAGTCACTTTCCCCACAATTTTCTCCACCAATCACTGTCTTCCTGTTCATTAATTAACATCTCTGTCACAAATTTGACAGGAACTGGACAACCTCAAGCCTTATCCTATTGAGATCATTCAGGGTCTGCTCTACCTGGGTGACTGGCGGCAAGGAAATGCAGCGTACATTCAGAAAGATCTAAAAATCAGGACCCATGTCAACTGCTGTGTGGAGGCAGAAAAATTGTGAGTTATGATTGAAGTCAACATGTGGCGAAAAGGAAATAAATTGTATGGAGCAACTTTTTAACTTTGCTACATGTAACTTTTTCTGTTTGCCATATTTTGACTTTGCTGTACCCCTCAGATTTCCTGTGTTTTTTTAAATTATATTTTGTCAGTGAGTTGTGACTGTGCATCTGTTGCGTAATGAAAGGCTGATGAAACTGTGATCTTTTGGCTGACTGACATGCAGCATCATCTCATTTGTGCATGTGTCCTGTTGGTAGTGATAGAGTGGTGAGGGTTGTTTGACAGAGGCAGAAAAGTTAAAGCAGAAATAGGCCCATTGCAAATGACATCACAGAGTGTTTTTGTTTTGAACATCCCACACCTAAAATGGCGGGTGGATCAGCTGACGAGTGTAACTTCGAGATATGTCTAAGCGGTTAAAATGCCTGCTGGTTGCATTGCAGTTGACTATTATGACAGGGGTGGAAAGGATGGATCCAAGCTGGTCAGATTCCCTACCATCCGTGTAAACAAGGGAGAGGAAATGAAAGAATTGACGGAACGTCTCCCATGTGGGTGAACACATGTGTCATTGTTTACTGTAGTGAACTTTTTCTTAGCTCGCTGCTGATTGGTTCGCGACGCCTGAAGTGCTCGCTGTGCAAATCAGCTAACGAATCAAAATCAATGCTACCATCGCCATGGTTATGCACGGGCTTGACAGCTAAAATGGCCGATATCTGCAATGGGCCTATACAAAGAAGCAACAACATGAATTTAGCAAAAACAGAATTGCAAAAGAAATTACAGAGGTTGGCTAGTAGTAAACTTGCAAATGGTCGATAACATCCATTTGTGCATCAAATTAGATTCTTCATTCTTTCAATCATTCATCTTTCATTCATTAATGCAGCATTTATTCACTTGTCAAGACTTATTCGTTCATATAGTTTATCTTTAAAATATTTTATTCATGGTTCCTACACCTGGTCATCCTTAACAGTTTCTCTGAACCCTGTCCAAATCTGCTACACATTCAAATTGACGATGAAAATGATGCAGATGTGTACAGTCACTTTAAAAGTGTGTGCGACTTTCTAGGTAAGTTTCATCAGCTGCAGATTGTGCGCTACTTTACATGTGGGTAGTGGTGTCATTGATCTTGCTGGGATCTTGCTTTTGTGCCGGAATTTACTAGAGTAAGGAATAACATTTGTAATACTTGGAGTTAAAAAGTAAAAGGTGAGAGAAAAAGGTTGTACGTTGCAAAGCCCCACAGCAGAAAATAAAAAACAACAGCAAAGAAACCATAACACAAATCAGCAAAAGCATTGGGAATGAAAGGGAAGACTTTAAATTGGGGAATGGGGTTGGGAGTGTGTGTGTGTGGGGGGTTAGGGGGGGGGAGGGTATACTTTGATTCACTTAACTGTTCCATTTTGATTTATATTCAGATCATTATTTTGAGGAGGAATTTGCTACTTTAGTATTTGGCAATGGCAACGTCAGTCGAGCTGTGGTCCTGGTGATTGCTTTTCTCATACATCACAAAAAGTGGACGCTTGCAGTGAGTATTTATACCTATATACAGTCTACATTTAATGAAATGTGTAAAAAGAAGCTGTGGGGTATTCAGTCTCCAGCAACCTCAAATGGTGGAATTTTGCTTTCTCTGCTCCAGTCCCTGAAGTGTTTTGAACCATCAATTACGGCCTGATTCCTTGAGCAAAAAAGATTGTAAATGCTAATAAAATGAGCACACATGTAATTGATTGAATCATACATACAGTTGAGTCGTTCTAAAGTGAACTCGCCTAAATTGAAAACCTGGCTTAAGTGCGCAGATGCTTCGGTTCTGATTTATTCTGTCTTTACCATCAGTGATATACTGAATTAAATGAACTAATTAGAATTAATGTTGCTTAAATGAACTCTTTAATATTACGTATTTTGTGTGAGCTTAATGGAAAATAACACAGAAAAATAACAAAAATGCCTAATAACACAAACAAAATAAACATACAGCTGAGCTGCTCCAAAATGTCAGTGGATGGAACAATAATATATTATGGCCCAAATAGGGGAGATAATCAATGATATTCAACATCTCTATCATAATAACTACAGTGTACATTGTCATGTAATATGCTTTCCATGAAAATGGTTAAATAAAGTGAATCTGTCCTGCGGTGAACAGATATTTTTCAGATTCCTCGGAGTTCATTTTAGAAGGATTCCACAGTATAGGTTTATGGGGCAAGAATTTTCAAAACTTCACAGAATGTGCTGTATGTTCAGCATTTTCTTGGAATGTCTGCATGTTGGTTATGTTGCCAAGTTGGATTTTGTTTGCACAGTGAATTATTTGGGAAAAACTTTTGGGTCAGGGGCTAAGACTAGGTTTAGCTAATTTGCCACAACAGTGTTTTCATTGATGACATGGCCACAGTAATTGTTTGGTGATGATCAGATGACAATAATAACTTTTTGTTGATGATATGTCCACGATGACTTTTTGTTGATGATATGTCCACGATGACTTTTTGTTGATGATATGTCCACGATAACTCTTTGTTGATGATATGTCCACGATAACTTTTTGTTGATGATATGTCCACAATAACTCTTTGTTGATGATATGTCCACGATAACTCTTTGTTGATGATATGTCCACGATAACTCTTTGTTGATGATATGTCCACGATAACTCTTTGTTGATGACATGGCCGCAATAAACATTTTGTTGATGACATGACCACAATGACTTTTCGTAAACTGATGACAAGATGGTAACAAAAATCCTATTGTGAGTACACATATACTTTGGCTATATGGGCCAGACTTTACCTTTGATCATTTGGTTTTAAAGGGTGATAATTTTTATTCAGACTGTCGTCAAAAGACATTGCTAGGTTTCTGTTTCATATCTATCTGTGTTCTCTCCCCCTGACCAGGAAGCCTATGACCATGTAAAGATGTGTTCCAAGACCATGAGACCCAACAGAGGTTTTGTTGAGCAGTTATCACGATGGGAGGAAGAGGTCCTAGGGGAGAAAAAAACAGATATCAGTGATCCTAATTTTTAATGAGGCGGGCTTGAACTGGATTCCTTTTGTTGTATTTATTTTAATTTCAAATAACAATGAATGAATGTGTAAATTGTCCATATTCTGATCAGCATTGTCTGTGATATTGAAACTGAATTTTGTTTTATTGTCAAACCTGCAGTAACATAATCTCATCTCAAACAGACATACATTTCATCTTGGCAGGTAACTCTGATATTTACAGTTCACAAAGAGTTATAAGCTCTTTGCAGTTCACCAATATTTTCAGTAATTTTGATAGAGCAACAAACACCATGTTTTTCATGTATTGGAAGCAACAAAGTAAATGTCATACCTTCTCTTTTCACATCAGATGTTATCTTTGTGTTTGGGGTAGGTTTTTCTGACTTCTTGATATATCTGGTGTATAATTATACATTTTGATGACATTGCCAGTTTCTACTTGCGTCATATTGCTGGAGCACAGAAAATGTATTGCCATGAAACTGTAATTTGCATTTCTGTATTTGACCTGAATAAATTGATGATATCATGAATATCAGCATCTTAATCCTATTTCTGCTAATTATGAAAGTTTAATTCATAGACTGGTGGAGTTCAGATCCATATCCTCATGGACATAATGAAAAATTAAATTAAGGACTATTTGTAGAAAGTTATACAACCACCGTTCTATCTTACAGTATGGCGTGTTTTTATTGTTGTTTTTTTTTGCACAGATTATTATGTAGTATTTAAATAAGTACCAGTAAGGAACTATTTTGTGCCAGTAATTTATGTATTTGGATATAATTAAATATACATATATATGAAAATGAGAAATTATTTTGTGGTAATACTCAGTAAGAATTGAAATTCAGATGACTGAGTAACAGCTAAGTTGTATGTAACATGTTTATAAATTCTAGAAAAGGTGACCAGAACTTCAGTGGAAATAATTTGTTTGAAACAGAAATACCAATTCACCATGAGAATCACATCTTAACTGTATAGGGGTGTCTTCTGACTTCTGATACAGCATTGGAGGCAAGAGGAAAAAAAAAATTGTTTGAACTAATGGTCTGTGTGTGAGGACAAGAGGGGATGCAACCCACAGAAAAACAACGTATTGTCCTGAAGAAAAAAAACAGTGAAAGTACTCAACATTGGCCATGTTGACATTCTCATGTGCTTGAAATTGAAAAATGTTGATACATAAATATCTGGAATATATAATGGAACAAAGCAGTATTTTCCCCAATCAATTCACAGTTTCTTCAATATCCCGTTTGCTTGTCAAAGTCATGTGCCTTGAGGCAGATTGTCTGTGCTAGTTATGTATGTGTTTTCCTTCACCACTGCAATGCTGAATTGTGTGCCACTCTGCCAGATAATCTCTATGAAGTGCAATTTCCTCCTTTAGAATTATCCAAAGTTTGCACATTTACTGATTGTTCCCATGAAAACAAAACAAGAATCATGGACACTGTGAAGCTTCAGCAAGATATATTTATATTGCACATTTTGTCAGTGATCTTAACTTATTGGGAGATCGCTGCTATATTTAGCGTGTCATTCTTGAGTCTTGTGGGGCTTTTAGCATTTCTGCTTTTATTCTGTGCACAAATGTGTTAATGTGTTAAAATACGCATATATGCCAACAGATAAGAGGCAGAACTGAAAAAAGGGCTGTGACAATTGTGATTTTCACTGTGAACATCTTTTGGCAGACCATTTAAAAGGCACTTGGCCAACTGGTTGTGTCAATATCTTGATTACCTGTGACACAACATTTTCAAAAACGGAAAATAAAAATGCCCATACATAATCTGTTGTTAATTTTTTTCTTTTAAATTTCAACTACCTACTTGAGTATTTGTTACAAGATGAACTAAAAGTATTCCCATTTTAAAGAGTGAGTGTGGAAACAGAACTTTTTAAGGTGTTTTGGACTTAAGTTTTGAATTTGAGTAGACACTTGTGAATATTTTTAGTGTGAAACTAACTCACCAGATACTCAACACTCAAGTTGAGTATCAGAAATATGATGCTCAGTGAAGGAAACTTATTATAGATTTTGACTGATAGTAGATACTGAAGCCATGGCAAATGTGGGTCACCTGTCTCTGGGAGTACAACGTTTTCCCTCATCAGCTGGTGCAAAAATAAAGAGTGATTATTACCGTTGTTTTTTTTTTCTAAACATTGAAATTTAATCAAAGATAGTAGAGACCTCAAGTATAACGAGATATTTTTTATTAGAACTTTATATCTCGTTAAAGCAGAGTTCTATTATTTCTGACTACAAAAACAAAGAAACGGGATGAGTTGTGATGTTCTTGATTAATGGTCATAAATGAAGAACCACACAATAAAATTTGAGGGTCCTTTTGAGCTAGAGACTTGCAACACATGGGCACCCGTCCCCTCTGTCGTCAGTATGGATCAGAGTGTGATAGTATATATTATGTATAATCGTTTGAGTGAGTTGTTATGGGTGTAAGTACTTAGACCACCAACTAGGCTCTGACCAGTGGTATACAGTCGTGATCATCCCATCAGGAATATCGCCGACCTGAACATTCTAACACATAATAATTGCAATTATTTCTCAGCATTGAAAATACGGTTTATTTGAAGTACCGAACATTATGCATGTGAACCAAAATCGTCGGACGAAACGGGGAGGAGGAAGCACCGGTATGCATGACAGATGTGCAACAGTTTCCAGCAGAACAAATTTTGCTGCTGTGTGATTGTTTGACAGTGTTTGAGTATCCTGCCAAGAGAAAGTTTCGCCCACGCCTGTATTTAATTGTTGAGCATAGATTGAAATATTGCCTTACAGGTCTGACTGCACACATCTGTTTAAATGAGTATAGTACAGTACTGTAAGAGGCTATACAGAACACTGCTTGCCAAGCCCTATCATAGGCCTATTGAAATTTGTGAAAATTGTCAGAAAATTTTGAAAGCAAAATAAGGTTAATAGAAATCACATATCGGCGTACGCGCCGCGCGCGCGCGCTCACACGCACGTGCGCAGGCACATAAAGCAAGTTTGAGAGTGTATGCCTACACGACACAAAGACCAATAACTGCCCATGCCATAAAAGTACAACGTATGTGTTTAGGTTGATCTTTACTTCAGGAGGTTCGCTGCCCTTGGCATTTACACCTCACATGGAAGATCTTTTATACGAGTATGAAATCAATTCCCCCGAGACATGTAAGTGGTGTGTGTGTTGGGGGGGGGGCACATATGTGTAGGTATACATAGGGAGAGACAGAGAGAGTGAGAGGCAGAACAAATAAGAAGTGCAATAAAAAATGAGGGTGTATATCGATTGTTTTGTCTGTAAACGACCCAATAGTTTACCGCATTCAATATTACATCATAGCATATAACTATGCACAGGACAAATTAATATTAAATATTGTAACTTGGGTGAGACCGGGAAACTGTTAACCCTCAGTATCGGGTATGTATGGAAAGATTGCAACTAATTGTTCCTCTACAACCACTTACAACTTTTTGGCAAATAGAATGTTCCAGGTAAGTGTTTAAAAGCACCTGTGGTTTTTCCCTTCTTAGTTACATGCAGAGAACATAGGTTACAGAATTCCATACCTGGTCCAAACGGTGGCTCCTTTCGCATGCTGTAGGCATTCAGAACAAAAAAATCTTTTGTCAAAATATTTTGTCAGTATTTACTGCTGGTCATTGTGGGCTCTGCAGTCGCCAGCACGCGGAGCCGGTCACCTGACAGTGCAGACCAGTTCCCCACACAGTCGCCCAGGCGGTGAAAGATTGGGGCGTCCGTCACTGGAATTTCACGTTGGAGGGTATGGATTCTTCTTGCCGATAGGTCAAGGAGGATCATGCCAGTAACGTTGTCTTTCGTATTATTTTAGTAGCAGGCCTACCTTTGGGAGGTAGGTAATTCTGATCAAAACAAAATCTAGCTAATTTATGAAAATAGAAGTGGATACTTGAATAGGCATTTTAAAAAATGTTTTTGTTTTTTTTTTAATTTACAATTTTAGTCGTCTTTTGTTTTTATTTCACTGATCTGAATACGAAAAGCAAATTCACTGTCACTTGATCAATACTACGATGGTCATTTTCATGAATACCAGTTTGTTTGTTTGTTTTCTCAGGTTATAGTACTGGGTCATCTTTCCTCCTTTTTGACTGACAGGAAAACTGAAACATAGATAGGTCATAAATTCAGAGTGCTAATTAATTTAGTTTTAACTATTTTGTATTTTATTTCACCCGGACCATTAAAAGTGTGTCATCACACTCACAGGTAAGAAACTGCGTTTTGTGGCGATGTTTGAATTGTCTTCCAGATTCCTTAACTTTAAATGTTCCTTTTAATTCGGATGGAATTCTACTTTTCATTTTAAGGTTTTCACCAGACGAGTATTTTTTATGTGTGTTCAGAAATGTCACTGACATCGTAATCACTTTACTATTTGTACAAGGCACAAGGTTGTGGGATATAGGAGAGTTGGAGCAGAAACCCTGAAGTAAATTCTAAACATGTTTTTTAAGCCACACGGAGATCTACAGAGCTTGGACAGTTAACTATTGACATTTATATGATGACAACACCCACCTACAAGTATACCCACATCCGTGCAAATATCAATGGGCAAAAAAGACTAAGAACGAAAATTTATAGCGTTCAGCTTCTTCTGATAGATTCAAACTGTATTTTGTCCAGTTTGGTATAGATCACATTCAGAATGTTCTTCATATATGTAATAAAAGTACGAAATGGAAAACTCACTAAAGAAAAGTACACACCATCACAGACAACTCTGTCTCAGTTTTGTCCTCTTATTCTGTCACTTGCAGTCTCGCGCCATTTTATTTTCGGGGGTGTTTGGGGAGTTAGGTGAAATATTATTGTATGTTTCAGTTCTTCCTCGCTGGCTACTGTGTCCCGTCAAAGTTCTTTTGAGGAGCTCTCTACTCAGAACGGAGAGAAACGGATAAACGCACGCACGCGCGCACGCACACACAGTCTCCTGCACACAAAAAAAGTATCATCACTATGGCCGCTACCCACATCATCACCACCACCACCAACAACTTTCACAGACACGAACAATAAAGAATTTAACATTGTGTATACAGGATGAGTTTCATGTAGCGGGTCTTCATTACTTGCTAAAATGTCTCGGGCTTTTTTATCTTTGTATTCAATTGGCAATAAAACTAAATCACGCGGAAACAACTCAGCTGACTATGCGAGTGCCTTGTTGTGGACATAACGGGACGTGTGTACCAATAGATAATGACTGTCAACATGTGCGCGGAAGTAAGTGAACACAATGCTAGATCGATATCATAGACAGCATCATTGGAAACAACGGCAAAGGCAGATCGTATTCAGTAGACGCATATGAATGATAATATCTGATGTGCCATGATACCAAATTGAAGTGCTGTTGATTGAATGTGGTTACTTCAAAATCGAAAGAAAAAAAAAGTAGCCAAATTGTCCGAACCAATTGGTACGTTATATTATAAAGAATGTTAAATGACGTCTTAAAACACTGTATCTCAAAATGGTATCTTCAATATAAGTTAGCAGCCAGCTCTGTTCCAGTGCAGCCCCACGTCTAGGCCTATCATGTGGTTCGATTTCATGCCAGTTGCCTCAGTGGGCCTGTAGAAGCTGTAGAGTTGCTATTAAGTTATTATATCAAAGTTGTTATACTTTGTCTCTTCATTCTGGTGTCGGAGAACGATAGACCCTGGTCACTCTTCAGTCAGATAAGTCCAGCGTCAGAAGCGAGCAGACAAGACATAGGCCTACCTTATATCTGTGAATGTGACATACATGTAATTTGAAATAACACAATGTCATTGCTCCCCCCCCCCTCCCCTTATTTAAGAGTTAGCCAACCGTTGTTGTGGTTATTCCTGCTCTCCATCTTCACGGCTTTTCTTCGTGTCAGTTTCTTTGTCATCACCAATGCAGTCTCCAACTCTTATTACTGAAACTTTTGAAAGACAAATGTTTATTGGCCACGTACGCGAGTGCTTTTGTTTTCATTATTTTCATTTGTCGAATTGTGAATGGATGAACATATCTGTGGAAGGGTACATTTCTATCACATCAGTGATGAAGTACTATTGTATTTCTCCTTTCTACCGGCATAGCCACCTTTCAGACTTTCACAACGCTGGTGGAATTTTATTTGTGCGCATTTTTTGTCGTTGTTTTGTTGGCATGCCTACATCACGCTGGGTCGACGTCAAGACCAAATTCAATATTTCTGAACTATGAGGCCTGGGTATTTATCAATAAAAGAACCCTCCCCACCCCCTTTTTTGCGGGGAATATGGAACATGAGATCGAAGACAAATTACGGAAAGTTGTGTAGCAGGGCCAAATTGGTATCGATCTCCACTCATCCTCAGTAGAACTGCATGCAGGTGTGATATTGTTGGCTGATTGGACACCAGTCCGGCCGTGTCAGGTTTCTTTGAAACGTGCCAGCCATCACGTGCGAGCACAATAGAGGTTTATCTAAACCGTTTCCAGGACGAAAGTGTTTCATCTCCTGTTGGACAGCTAGAGTAGGCCTAAGTTGTTGTTGTTGATGATGTTGTTGCCGTTGTTGTTGTTTTAATCGACCGCCACACACAGTATTAAACATGGGTTCTGGAGCCCCAGCCGTTTCTGAAGTGTCTCATTATCTGGACGTGTCAGAAAATAAGCGAAAGTTACATTTTTTCTTTTGTCTTCCCAGCTTATCATAGACGATTTGAATTATTCTTGCCAGCACTTAGATCAGTGGTTCTCAGCCTCTTTCAGGCAATCGCCCCTTAGGCTCCAAATGTCGTTCATCGCCGCCCCCAACCCCTCCCCCCGCCCCCCCCCCAAAAAAAATCAAACAATTCCCAACTCAATTGCTCAAACCCATCAGATACATTTCACAAGAAGATACACATTATGACATTAAGTTTTTTTACAGTTGTATCAACGACAGTAGGCGTGTTGATCACTCGTTATGAGGCAAAGCATTCTTTATCAAATGCACTTTTTAAAAAAAGGCCTTTGCTGTTCATGAAACACATCTATGCGTGCTCTTGAACAAGTCAGTGGATGCTCTGTATTTGCCCCCAAATCGTCCTCAGTTAATGTTTTCGCACCTCTGCCACCCTTTTCTTCTTTTCAGCACCCCTCCCCGGGAAATCAAATCGCCCCCCCCCCCGGGGGTGGGGTATCGCCCACGTTGAGAACCACTGACTTAGATGATAGCACTGAAAATTTGAAGTAGAAAGTGTGGCCAAATCTCCAGGTTACAGGGCTGTTACTGTAGTGGAAGACTCACTTAGACTGTAGGTACACGGAGAGTCAAGTCTGTTTTGTCTCCGGTTTTAATGTGAGATGTGGACTTTGAATTTAAACAGGACTTCTCGCACTGGCGTGACCGAAATAAGTCTGTCTCACTAGGTGGGCCATGTCAAAACTGTCTTGAATCAAATGGCGGAAAGACAGAATTAGCGTGCCGAGTCAAAACAGATGTAGGCTAATACAGACTTGGCTCAGTGTGCCACCAGTCTAACAAGAGTTCGGGTAGGCGGTTAGTCATATTAAAGCTGTGTTTTCATGTTTACAGGTGCGGAAACGGCAACGAAAACGTCAAAATCCATCAACTAGTAGTAAACAGAAAAAGTGTTTCCAAGAGTACAGAAACGGCGTTTCCCTACACTCATGAAAAGATTCTGTCTGTTTCACTACTTGAAGTTTTTTTTTTTTTTTACATTTCTGTTGCCGTTTCCTTTTCCGTACACGTGAAAACACGACTTAAATTTGGGAGAAAGTCCGCAGCGGAACAAACAAATTGTTGTGTGTGTTGTTTTGTTGTTGTTTTTTTGTAGGCATCTTTCCATGAAATTATGGAAAGGAAGGGGAAAGGGGCTTTGGGACTGAGTTTGAGTTTGAGTTTAACAGCGTGTTGGCACAATATCGGCCACTTTCTTCTTTCACGGCTTTTTCGTTATCTTACTTTGGGCTGGTTTCAGCTTTCAGATTCTTGTGAATAAGAGCAAATGAAGGTGAAGTTAAAAAGCAATCGAGGACATTATGCTGCATGTAATATGCACGTTGTAAACATGATAAAAATCTGTTAAATCAACTTGTAGATTTTGGCCTTCTTCAGAAACGACGAGACGAACTGTGGGTCCGAGTCAGAAAACACATGTAATTCTTTCATGGATCCATAGGTGGAAGAAAAATGAAATGCAAGCGACCGTTTACAATAAAACATAACGAACTGCTGAACTTCAAGATTAATTGTACTTTGTGGACACAAAATAATAAAACTGTATGAAAAGGGGTCAGATTTTATAGTCACGAGTAAAGCCGGGTGGGGGTGAGGAAGAGACATTTGAGTGGTGCTATATGTACAAACGTTGTTGGATAATAATCGGGCAACAATACCATATAAACTTCAAGCTCGGAAATTCGATCATGCATTTTATCACCGACCAATTTTGTTCCAATACTTACCTGGGCATTGCGGTGGGAAGGGGTGGGCTGAACGAGGGGGAAATGTAAGCCACGCATCTATGATATCCGGTGACCTATACAATAATAGCCCGTCACTGATGGTATCCGACACGTTTGTTTACCTGGCAAAGTATCGTCACCCCCTCTGGTGTTGCTGCCATTGGTTCTATAATAGTTCTCTTGTATGATGTGTTTGGATAAGAAGTGATAAGACGTCAGTAGGGCGTTGTAATGTTAAATGGCGTTAGAGTAGCCAGATAAGCTACCTGCGTGCCAAAGGTGAGAAACTGACTTTCTGGGGTATAATCAGGTTAACTGGTATTTGAAAATCGTGCAGGCATGATCTTATAATGTAAGGCAGTGTCAGTTAACATTTTATTTGACTGTCATATACCGTACGTGGATCTGGATGGAGACTTTCAGTTGATGTCCAGCGTTAGGCCCTAGCGCGCTATATCGAGTCTGTCTTGCATGGGTTTGAGTATGAGATGTGTAGGCCTACTATAGAGTTAAACGGGGCCTCGTGAATTAGTGAAACCGAAACAGGTTTGTCTCGCTGGTTGGTTCCAGGCAGTTTAACCCTTTCAGTACTGGAACTGTGTCACCGTTAACTCATTACTGCTCTGCCAGTTTTAGGTTTTGTTTCTCCACCACCAGATTTTAAATACAGATCAATACCCTGGTTTAGGTCCATACCTACCATTTAAAATAACTGAAATAAAAGGATCTCAATATAAACTGGATTCGAGAAAATCTAGCTTCCACGGCGCCAATACCGGTTAAAGGGTTAAGCCTGCGTCAAACCGACGCAGAACAGACCTATCTCGGTGCGCCATGCCTCCCAGAGTAAGAAACAGTTTGAATTAACAACTGACCCTTGACAGCTCCAAACAAATGTATCATTTTCATTTTAAGATTAAACATTCATATGTGAAGGGTGCCCCTTCGTGTATCGATCTTTCAGACTTTTCAGGAAACAGTCGGGCCAGGATCTAATTAATTTAGGATTTACTCCATCTTTTTTAACTCAAGAAAGCAGGGATCAATGGTGAGCCAGAAGAGTATAAGGACTTGTGGTACCACACAGAACAATATTCACAAAACGTTACCACCATGAGAAAGGTCGGTGTTCATGGGCCAGTGGTTGGAAAACACTTTATCATTTTGTCCACCAACTAGTCGCGCAAGATTGAAACTGGTTAATCAAATACGATAAAATACAATAAAGTATGAAAATTATGGCTCATTCCAACTGACAAAATTTTGAAATTGTATTACCGCGGTAAACGTGCTTTAAGAATCATTTCAGTATGAAACCCATCTAACACCCATATTTACACTCAGAAAGCCTTGTCCAGAAGTTATGAAGCAGGCAAATCTTTTTCAAACTAGTCAAATAAAACGCAAAAAATATTGAAATAAATCACGAAAACTCAGATACTGATAAATTAGAAATTGTATTTAAAAGAAGAAAAAAAAGTAGGTTATATATCACGTGTTACAAATAAATATGGTGTACTGTGCTAAAGGGTTCAATATAATGAAATTATTAAAATTATCTCGGCCACCAAGCCTGACCCATAGAATTGACGTCAAGTTTACTCATTGGAATGACATTGTTCTTACGTAGCTCGGCTGGTTACGACATCGCGCCGGTGCGGGTTTGATGCAGGAACCCCCCGCTAACGGTTAACGTATCAACTCTACGGCTTGAGTTTGAGTCTGAGTCTGAGTTTGGGTTTTACGGCGCGTGGGCACGTTAACGGCCTCTTTGCGCCCTTTACGGTCTATTTGGGTGCACGTTCTTTATTCATGTTTCGTATTCAGAGCTCTGAAGTTTAACAATAGAATTAAATACATTCATATAATTTTATCACATTGGTAAAGTTCTCAAACGTTGTTTTGTATGATCTGAAAACAGTTTCGTAAATGAGTATAAATGTTTTTAAATCAAGTTGTAGATCTTAGCCTCTCTCAGAAAAGACAGGATGAGTTGCGGGTCCACGTTAGAAACCAACACTACGTCTGGACAAGTCTACGTAGAATTGACCTACGCGTTCTGGCTGACATAATAATGATTAAAACGCTAAGATCCTGGACATACGCCTGTGCTGGCATTGTTGCCACTGATAATATTGTGCCGTGTTGGGGAAAAAGACCATTTGCGCAAGTGTAGATCAAACTCACTTTCTGGAATGAAATATACTAGAACTTTCTATTGGGGTTATAACTTTGCAGCACTAATACACGCAGATTCTTTTTGTTATCATGAAATGAACTTTGAGCAAAATAATTGTAAAGTGGGCTGCAGTTTTTGTTTTTTCCAGTAACAAGGCAGAATTGCTGCGCCAAGCCTCTGCCATAGCCACACGCATTTCCTCTTTTCGCCCCACATGCATTGTCTCTTTTTACCACACATGCATTCCCTCTTTTTCGCTACACACGCATTCCCTCTTTTCGTCAGTAATTTCCAGTCTGGTATACCTGTATATGACATGACGTTACGATGCACTGTAGTTTCTGGACAAACATTAAAATTTTGTAATTTTCCTAGCTTATGTCCTTTCGAGATGAAGTTACGAAATGGCGGAATTTAAACATCCATCACCATCACTGTCGTTATTCAAATTATTCAAAGTACTTCCATCATCCTCTAGGTGTGACAGTGGGGGATTGGGAGGGGTCTCACTGGCAGAATAGCCTAGGGCCTCCCAAGACACAGTACAGTATATCTCTTCATCTAAATCCGGCTCTGTCACCATCCAACTGCCGGCCGATTAAAATAATATAATAATAATATATTATGCTGGCGCGCATGGGCTAGGCCTAACCATGGAGGTCAGATCTTGGACTTCGCTGAGTTTTGCACTGCATGGCGTGAAGGCCGGGGCAAGGCAAGAAAATGTGTGGTGTGAGAGACAGTGACGTTTTACATATTTATTGAGTCTTATGCGCGCGTTTACACAGAGAGACAAGACGTGGCGGTCATAAACACCGAAGATAGGTCTAATGGAATTATAACATCCAATAAAGTTCGGCTGGAAAACGCCTTAGAGCCATATATACAAAAATCGCTGCGAAGCTTGGCCGGCTGGTAATTCTGCAGACAGGCAGACAGATAGATAGATAGATAGATAGATAGATAGATAGATAGATAGATAGATAGATAGATAGATAGATAGATAGATAGATAGATAGATAGATAGATAGACAGACAGACAGACAGACAGACAGACAGACAGACAGACAGATAGATAGATAGATAGATAGATAGATAGATAGATAGATAGATAGATAGATAGATAGATAGATAGATAGATAGATAGATAGATAGATAGATAGATAGATAGATAGATAGATAGATACAGAGTTAGCAGCCTACTAGTCTTAGCAAGGCTTTTTGTATAATTATGGCCAATATTGTTTGCACATAGTTTCAAGTCAGTTTTTTCCCCTCTTTCGAGATGCAAAGCCGAGTGCTCTAAACAAAAAGATCCCGTCGCGAAACTGATATTGATTAGCTACAGACCGTTCCACTCATATATATATTTTTTTTTACATTTTCTTCCACGACAGGGAGTGCACGTTACCAAGGCAACCGATGGATCCATGTCTTGACAGAACTAGGTAAAACGATCATTGGCTGTGATCAATGTCCGGCGCTTCTGAGGAGGCACTCCGTGGCCCGCGTTGACCTGTCTCATGCACTAAGGTAAATCATGTTACACACTTTCCGATTATTATCTTTGTTGCCATTGACGTTTGTATTTGTAGGCCCTTCGATGCTATTTCCTTTAACGTCGTCTCTGATTTGTTGTTGTAGTTGCTATGGTGATTTTATGTGAGCGATAGGATTTCCATAAATTAGGTTTTACCTCAGATTTTCCAGCTTTCACCGTGACTACAGTTTTTATATATGGCGAGCCTGCTATAGAGCCAAATAATTAAGCAGTGGTTTCATTGTGAAGAGAAGATATTGGTGAGTTGATAGAGTTAGCAAATATCTGGTGCGTTCTCTTGAAATGCGAATTGGAAAGAAATTGACTGACTATCATAGGCCCCCCTCCCCTTCTAAACAGCAGTGTTCATGACCTGAACAAAGGGACTCATTTCTGGCACGTGATATCAAGAGGCACACACCAATGGATGGTTGTTATACCCAAGGCCAGGAGACATGGGAAGGAAAAAAAAGCCTTTAAATACTTACAAGATTGGTTTTGTTTGCAACTGTTGATTTAGCGGGGACAAGGTGGTCTAGAGGCAAGGTGCTCGCCTCTCATGCCAAGGGTCCCGGGTTCTAAACCCGGGCAGTGCAGGCATGTTGGAAAGTGGATTTTTCTCATATTTTCAAGTCCCTGGTCCAATTGGGGGGTAGGATCGAGTAGTTCTTGGAAATTGGATTTTTCTCATATTTTCAAGTCCCTGGTCCTATTGGGGGGTAGGATCGAGTACCTAGTCTTCTCGGATAAGGACGAAAAAATTCGGAGGGCCCGTGTGCACGTTGCGCACGTTAAAGATACCTTGGCAGTTGGAAATCGTAAAGAGCAGGCCGAAAGGCCGCTGCCCGGGCAAAATTGAAATTAATAGATTAAAATGTATCCATATCATCTCCCCCCCCCCCCCCCCCCCCGCCAGAACAAGAAATAATAAAACAAGTAAAGTGAGGTGTAAATGCCAAGGGCAGCGAACCTCCTAAAATAAAGACCTCAAATCAACTGTTGATTTAGCACACGAAGTATGGCACACCAATACTTTACATATCAAGTAGAAATGTCTCACTGATTTCATTTTCCTTCACATTACAGAAAGACAAATCAGTCAAGAGTAGACAGTCATGGCTGTATTGTTAACTCAGCCGCAGTCATTGACAGCTGGGAATGAGGCTACTGGTGCAGAGTCTGTGCCACTTCCAGAGGTCACCGAGACAGGTCATAATGTGGTCACCAAAGGTGAAAGGATGACCAAAGGCAAGAAATGCACAGACACACCCAAGAAAGTGAGACCTGCTCAAGCAAAGAAGTTGACCAAACCCAGTCAGCGCTCACAGAGCAATCTACCCGGCCAAGGTAAACGGGTGATCTCCAGCAATTCCAAAGCATCGCCAGACAAAGAGAATGAACTTCAAACAAACGAGTCCGGAAAGTCGGTCTATAATATTCGTGATGAAAAATGTGATGACCATTCGTCAGCTGCCTCCGGTCCTGTGGCGAATCTGAGTGGCTTTCTAGAGCCCAAACCTCCGCCATTTCACCAACGAAAATGTCAAATACAGCCTGTTGAAAGTGATGGAACTCCACAGTCCACAGAGCAGCCGTCAGCTACCGATCTGCCTGAGACAGATTCGCCATTGCCTGACAATAGACTTACCCTGCCAGACGACGAGGATATAAGTAGGTCTTTACTGCAAGTATCGGATCTTCCTCGCCACCATCTCTTCGTGTACCCGCCTGGCTGTAAAGACGACCCGGGCACATTTGATGCGTGGTTTCCAGTCTGGCCTACGCCCTGTCTCAAAGACGTCAGTGTTGGAAAGGCTGGCGACAAATCCCGTTCACTTGCATTCCTGCCCAGAGATTCTAGCCAAGTTGGAGTGTTTGATCGTCTGCAAAGCTTAGATCGTTACCGATATTTTGAATTCAGCCATTACCCGAATGAGACCGGACGATACATGGAGGAGTATCGCGCTATACATACAGTGGGTCGTGTCGGCCTCAGGAAAAGACGAGTGCCTGTCTTAGGCGTGGACTTGCCAGATCCTTACGCCAAGTTAGTCAGGAAACAAAGAAAGTCGTGAGTATAATTTAGTCAAACTTCTTCACTGTTGGATGACCTAAGAAGATGTGGATAATTTTGTTCAACTATTATTTTTGGCTCTTGTTACTTGTGCGTACGTTCCCCAAGCGTTTTGCTCTGTAGGCGCGTCCGTAGACGAACCTATCCCTAACCCCGTCCGTACCCTCAGTTCTAAATCCTATCCAATCCCTAACCCTGTCCCCTACCATTTCAACCAAAAAAAAAAAAAAAATCTGATAGAATAATTAATTAAGGCTGTTAGTAGGAGAATTTCGGGAGGAGCTCTCTAGCCCTGGAGTCACAAAAGGTATTAAAATACGTACCCCTAGCCCAAAATCCTTGAGGTACGTACGTACAGGTAATAATGACAATCATTTTTCAATTCTTAGGGTTGTCGAGTGGCCCATTGAGAAAATCTCTTTTGTCTCGGTTTGAGTGTAAGATGTGGGTTATGGAGTGAAACGTGACCTCGCCTACGGGGGGGGGGGGGGGGCAGAAACAAGTCTGTCTCACAAGTTAGGGGTGCGTCAAAACTGTCTTGAGTCAGCTGGCGGCAAGAGACTTTCGCCCACTGAGTCAAAACAGACGCAAAATAAGCTTGACGCAGTGGGCCATCAGTCTGACGTCAACCTCTGACTCTGAAATACTGAAATGTCAACAATAAATGCTGAAAGTGCAAAGAACGGGACTGAAAAACAATGTGTGTAAATTTTGTTCCGCACATGGTCTCCACTACTATACCAAGTCAGGAAAGCAGTTGGGAGCAGATGGGCGGGGTGGGTTGATAGATTTATTGCCCTTTTACAGTCGCCTCCACCAGGCCACCTGGTAATTAGATACCGTTCTACCTGAGCGCACACAGGGGATGATCTGCAGTGGATTAAAATTTTGTGTCATTTTCGTGTTTGATTTTGAATCCTTTGGCAGCATATTATGAGCGTTTGTGAAGAGCTATCCAGGCAGAAAGTTGATGAAGAAATTCACGAAAAATAGTTCTACATGCTGATATAAGATTCATAAACAGGACACTACTGTAACTATTCTTACTGATCATTTTTGCATAAAAGGTCAGGTTTAAGGAAGTCTGATGATTTAGTCATGTAAGTCATATAAACTCAATTATCCAAGAATTAGCACTTAATTCAGCATTCTGTTTCCCATCCACTTTTAGGGCAATTTAAGCCCAGTGCAAATGTCCAAACATCAAATTCGTTGTCTTCTTATGTTGTCTGATATTATTTGTTTTGTTGACACACCGTCAGTTCCATTTCAGCATTTTCAAGCTTTTGCATAATAAATATTATGTATATGATTGCTAGAAACATGCATGATGCTGATTGGAGTGTTGGTAGCCTAACTTTAAGTTGTAGCTTAGAACAAATCTTGTTAGCCGATTATCTTAGTAGGAGTTTACACATAATTAAAAGCAGACAACATATCATATTGTTTTACACTCCCTCTCTCTCAATCTCTTTATTTCATTCACCCTTCTCTTACTCTCTCCCAGTTTTTGATACATTCAACAATTTCACATTTTTCTTAGCTAGCCTTTACTTTCATTTAACAGAATGCCCATTATTTGGTTTTCAGAAAAAAAAAATCAGTTATCATGGAGCATACACTGGTCAGTCACACTGACCTAATCAATAAACTCTGCCATGTTTGTAAATATGTTTGTGGCCTCCGTGTACGGAGCTCTGCTGATGTGAAGGCAAATAAAATGCCATGAGACTGTGCATTGTTTCGCAAAGACTTACTCCTATATTTTGGAATAGACATTGAATCAGATGACAGTACTTTAGGCCCTCTGCAAAAATTTGCCACAAGTGTGAAAGCCGTAATCATTGTAAAAAGTATTTAAAAGCAACTGTTTTTCACAACATTACAGAAGAAATGGCCAGAGAAGTGAAAAGATGCACACCACAAAAAAAGAAATCTGGAATCGAGAAGCATTAGCCGACAAATTTAACAAGCTGAATGGTCTTTTTGCCACAGTTGACAACTTAATATCTCAGAGTCATCCAGTCTCCCCTGAAACATTTCCACCGATCCAAAAATCTATCCAAAACAACTGCACTTTTTGCATGCACAAGTACAAATCAAAATGTTCATCCAAAATTTCACTTCCTGGAAGAACATTGTTTTCCCTGGATTAGATATTGTGGCTTAGGTTTAGGATTTCACAGCGAGCAAGCTGCAAAACATCTTCACAAGACCATCCATGCAACAGAACACCAGATACGTGGAATAATGCACACCAAAGATAAACTTCACACCATTATGATAAAGCACATGACGTTGACATGCTCCGATCTTGCTTGTGACAAGTCGTTCACTCCATCACGTGTCACAAAAGGCCATATTTAATTAATTATGAAGTTCTAACAGATATGAAGAACTTTGATCTAAGTTATAATCTTTTGAATGTGCATTAGCGTTTTTGATTCGACATGTTGAGTGTGCTAGCTTGTTGTTCTTCTTTTAAAGTATTTATGCCAAGACACTTTTTTTTTTTTTTTGGTATTGTTTCCCAGATTCTGGTTTTGCTTTTCACTGTATGATACCTGCATACATGAATGAGTTGTAACTGGATATATGTAATAGGATGGGCAGACGGAGAGGAAGAGTGATAGAAAGAGGGTGGAAGAAAACGGGAGAGAAAGAGAAAAAACAAATAGATCGGGGCAAAAGAGCAGAGCTGTGGCTTGCTTTTGGTTAATGAGTCCCTTCACAAAAGTCTTCATTTCTCCTTTATTAAAAAGACAACATTCTAGAAACTTTGACATTATGATTTAGCAATGGTTAATTGCAACTATAGTGTCAGTCTTTTCACCAGGTTATCTGCTTTTTTGTAATAATCAATAATTGAATATTAAATTACTATTTTTCTTTCAGGATTTGTGTGTCTTTCTTTGACGCAGGATTAAAGTACTATGTCCAAATTGTTGCCATCATTTCATATGTTCATGTAATAGAACACATCTTGAACTTTGCTTGCACATGTCACATGTTGTTGTGGGTAACTTGGTTGTTTAGATATTTGATTTTAAAGTCTGCCAAAATTCACGAAATCAGACACTTTCAGCTGCTTGCTGAATAAAACTGTATCCAAAGTGCGCTCAGGTAGAACGACTTGAGACGGCCTGGTCGTCTCCTGACACCTGATAGCCTCGGCCCCACCCACTGCTCCCCAACTGAGTTGAGAGGTTGGACACCATGTGTCCGACAATGTCCTGGTCGGTGTTGGAAAAAGAGAGTGATATCAGTCAAAATAAAATATTATTCAGTTGTCTGTGTCTTTTATTTGTAAATTCATCACCATATTGACTCTCTATTACTAAGGTATATAGGCCTATTTCGATGACAGTTTGACACACGTGTGTACCCTTCCTTACTGTAAGGTGTCCCAAAATAACGCCCCTTCCTCCCAACTTCGTGACAACTTGTTAGTTGAAGACATCATGGGGGAAACGGACAAGCTGACCTGGAATGGAGAAATCAGAGAATGTGCAGGGTTCCCGCTCCAGTGATCAGGCAGTGTAGACATAGTATCTTTATTTTGTACTAGGTAGACACGGCTTAAGCTTGACCAGCGCCTATAGGTCTGCAGTAGCTCAAGCTTGTCCAGCGCCCAAAGGCCAATAGTGCCGAAGCTGGCCCAATCAATATTTACCAGGAACTGCGAGTTCTGTTTGATAATGTTTCATCGGAGAATAACTTTCTCGCTTACATTAAAATTTTCTTGTGATCCAGTCATATGAGTGTGTAGTAATCACTCTAGTATGTAGCTCAAGGGATATACTGGTGATTATTAATAAATAATTATGGACATGTTGCAGTGCACTAGAATTGATTTTGACATTGTAAGCTAGAAATCAGTGACGGATTTGCCATTTAGCTAGGTAGGCTGAAGCCTAGGGCCTCAAAACCGAGGGGGGGGGGGGCGAACTGCATAATATTTGTGACACGCGGAGCCTTTTTTTTTTTTTTTTACATATTATGTTACAATTCACAGTTGTTTCTGAACAAAAATTTCCTACCATAATAATACCGGCATGTCCTTTCGAGAAGGAATTGCGAAGTGCAGAATTTCAAGCACCTGTCATCGTTTTTGTAGCCCAAATTATTTAAAACACGTTCATCTTCCTCTGCGCTTGAAGGTGGGGAATCTGGAGTGGCCTCACAGCTTTAATAAGCTAGGGTCTTTCTTAACCTTCATTTACATCCGGCCCTGCTAGAAATTGTTTGTACATCTACAAGAGAGTGCAGGGGTCTATTTTTACTGTACAAACAACAACAACAACTACTACTGAAATTACCAACAACTATATTTACGGCAGGAAATAACATAAATGGGAAAAATGATAAAGTTACCCGAGCCTTACTCTCTTCGCAGTTAGTTCAAGCAAGTTCCTTTGTGAAAGTGGCGTGACATTTCGGTCACGTGGCGTTATTTTAAAACATTTTTGTGTATGTGTTATGTATGTGCATGCGTGGGCGCGTGTAGGTTTCTTCTTAGTAGTCTTGTCCACGGCATCCGCTCCGCCATTTTTATGCGGGAAATGACGTGTGAAAAAACTCTCTTTGCCTCTATAGCGGTGAGGAGCGGAGCGGAACAGATGCGACGGATAAGTATACAGAAGCAAACAGTGTTTTACTCTTTACGACCACATTTATTTTTCCTTAAAAATAGAGGTGCGGATGTTGTGGTTACGGGACAAGTAGTTACAGATGATGTTGTGCTGAAAAGATGGTAATAATAGTATAAAAACATTTCCTACTCGTTCGCTCACAGCGTAGTCGTCCGGTGCATAATTAAGCTTAATATTTGCTATATTTCAAGCTTTAGTTGCACGCTTTCTCCCATTATAGATGCTTGGGCCAAATATTTGGAAGAGGGATTGCCTTTTTAAAATAATCTTAATTTCCGGACAACGGGTTCTTGACTTGGGCGTACCGTACGTTCCCCAACCGTTTTGCAAGAGGGGCACGTGCGTATACATACCTGTCCCTAAACCCGTCCTTATCCTCAACCCTAAATCTAATCGTATCCCTAACCCTGCCCACCCACCCACCCCACCCCTTTCAAACAAAAAAACAGGAGGAAAACAAAAAGGAAATCTGAACGAGTAATTAATTTAGGCTGTTGTTATGAGTATTTGGAGGGTGGGGCAGTTCTCTAGCTCTGGAGTCACAAAAGGCTTTAAAATACGTACCCCTAGTGCAAAATACTTAGGGGACGTAATATGTATGGGTAACAACAATGTACATGAAAAGTGAGGTGGGTTTTTAATTTTTTTATTTTTTTTTTAATTTTGAGATTCAAAGAGGTTTTGTTCTCCGAAAATGCGTAAATGAGAAAGGGCTAGATGAAGAGAGCTTATAGACAGACATGCAGGCAGACACAGCCAGCCAGACCACACGGAAAGTGGGAAGCGAATTGGTCCGGAGATTGTGGCTGCTGGAGCACTGGGAACAAATTCTGAAACAGATCAGAAAACAAAGCAAGTCGGTTATTCCATTTCTCTTCTGACTGCCATATGTCATAATGCAAGGCGGATAAGACTAGGATTTGACCAGTGGTCATCTATTGATTCCATTGGCCATCCACTGATTCTGGCCAGTTGCACGTCAGACACGGGCCTACACTTGATCTTCGCACTCCAACCATGCGCCATTTTGTGGGGATGATTGTCCGGTAACTCGTTGGTCAGCTGGTCAGCTCAGTGTCACTGTTACTAGGATAAATGTCACTGACAGGCGGGGTGTGTGCCGTCAGTACTCATTCACTCGCTCACTCGCTCACACGTACACTGGCACACTCACAAACAGGATCTGACCGTTGTAGTCATTCACTCACTCATACATACAGAGGCACACATGCGCGCGCGCACGCACACACACACATACTCACACGATCGGACCTGACGCCAAAATGGGGGAGGGGGGGGGGCACAGAAATCAGTGCGGCCCTACTGTCTGGTTACGCCCATGTCAGACATCATAAAGATCCCCAGTACAACGGAAGAGAAAGAAGGACAGAACGAAGAAAGAGGAGAAGAAAAACGTGTGGCTAGAATCTGTAAATTTCCCTCACGTGGCAGAGACTTACTGCATCCAGGTGGGCTGAGGATAATGGACTACAGAAACGTCATTCTCAGTAAACCAAACACATTTCTGTTGTAGAAGGGCGTGGATGACTTGAGGACAAAATGTTGCACTCCTTGCATTGATAAATTTCAGAGCTTTGCTATTTTATGTGAATATTAACGAAATCATTATTCAGTGTGTTAACCCAGGTTAGGGTAACAAGAATTTCTATTGTATTGTCGTCATATTGGTGGTATTGAACTATCTTGTTCTCAAGCTGTATGTCACATCACATACAGTGTTGAAACGTGTACATCCTGTGCTCGGAATTCTCATTGCCTGAAGTCGGGCTGCCAAAGGCATGAATTATTATTGTTGTTCGTTTTTTGTTTTTTTTTGATAGGCTATATAGAATCTTTTGAATTTGGATTTTACAGCGCATGGACACGATATCGGCCACTTTGCGCCTGTCAGTCTTTTGGGTACTTTTTAGGATAAGATATTCTCGAGACACCTTGCTGAGTTGACAAGATTAAAAATGTCAGACAAATGTCATTAAATAATACGAAACATTTGTTAACCAGCTACCGTAGCAAAGTTTTTACTGTCGGTGTTATAAAAACATCAAGAACAAAAATGTGGGGTAGGAACAGGGCTTTGAAGCGCCGTCAAAATGTGGCTAAAAGAACATTTTGCATGTAGCAAAGCCTCGCGTAAAAAATAATACAGAAACGATGTAAACATGAAAATGAAAGATAAATCAAGCTTTGCGTCTATAGACCTTCGCCAGGAAAAAACATTATTGTTCTGTTTGTTTCATTTTCCACCCTGCTCCATTTTTTTTTCATGAAGAAGGTCAATATACACAAAGCTTGATTTTTCATGCTGAAGTCTACGGTCCACCGCTGTGTGTGTGGGGAGGGGGGGGGGGCTTACTCCAATGAACGGGGTGAGGGGAGAAAGGTTGGGGAACCCAACGACAAATACCTATGCCAATATTTCTTAATATCAACCCTCACTGTAACACCAGCTATATGATTCACAACACTTCTGTCACTGCAATTTCGGGTTGTCATAACCGGAGCGCGATCCCAGCACCACCCCGAACAGATAATAAACCGGGCGCTAAATTATCAAGTTGAGCCTGTCACCTTACACCCCATTAACTGCAGGACCTGGGTTTGGACCCTCTATTAAACAGCAATAACTCGGTGGGTGACAGGTTCATAAAACTGTCTCTCCAGATTGGTTCTGTTTGACTGTGAAGTTTGGATATCACTCAGATACCAGCTCTTCACAAAGCCAGGTCAATTTTCAACACGGCTATAACATTGTCAGTCGGAGGACTAGGTGTACTAAAGTCAGTACCTACAGGTGTTGAAGTGTCGGCATTGCAAATTGAGTTAGGCAAAGATGTGAGTAAGGGCCAGTTATAAAGAACATACACTCGATTTTGTCCACATCCCTCCTTTCACCCATGAATGTTGTTACAAGTACGTACATCCCCCAAGCGTTTTGAGCTAGGGGCACATAATTACTTTTAAAGCCGTTTTGTGATTCCAGAGATTGAGAGCTCCTCCGGAAATACTCCTAACAACAGCCTTAATCATTCTTGTAGATTTTCTTTTTGTTTTCCTCCTTTTTTTTTTTTGTTTGCTTGATGGGTAGAGGGCAGGGTTAGGGATTTTCAATAAGATTTAGGGTTGAAGATAAGGACGGGGTTAGGGGATAGGTACGTATATGCATGTGCCCCCAGGACCGTGTTAACATCATGATGGGCCACTGGGCAAAGCAATTGGGATTTTCTTCCCAGTTTCAAAAGCCAATGCTAATTTGCATGCATGGGGCCCGCTAAACCATTGAGGCCCCTGAGCAACTGCCCGGTATGTCCATGCGTTAAGACGGCTCTGACAACACCCAAAGATAACAGAAATGTAAGTCTGATGCAGACAGGATTCCATAGTTTTATACATTCAGATTTGGTGCCGGAGAAAAGCCACGGATTTGTGACCCGACTGTTTGTTTTGAACGAGGCTGAGGTAAGGGGCCTGGGGCAAGAGCCTTATGGCGTGATTAAGCTGGCATAAGTTCTTTTGATATCTTCGCAGTCTGAAGGCATCTCGAAATACTGGGCCACTGTGAGTTTCTATTATTAGTATTAAACGGGGGAAAAGGCGTGTCTTTGTGTGTGTGTGCACATGTGCGCGTGTGTGTGATGAACTTGACAACTAGTAAGTGGGTTTTAAAGAATTCCATGCTCTTTAAAGCATTTAAGAACTCCCTGGTCACTCATCTGCATTAATGAAAGAGTCAATGTTGTTAACAAAAAATTGAAATAAGTAAATATCGATTATGTGCATGTCATATCTGTTGTGAAACGAATGAAGACAGTTATCCCCGTCAACGGATAGCAGACTATCCACTAACGGATTCGGTGACCATACCCTGCCCCTCTCCCCACAAACACCAGCACTATGTGTTGGCAGCTATAAGGTAAGGGAAGGGTTTAAAGTAAGCCTGTTTGACTGGATATCAGAAGAAAACACCAGACTGAAGTTCCGATGAGGAAGAATTTTGTTGTTGTCGTTATTTGGGGAAGGGATATGGGCAATACCCTGATATGGCTGTCTAAATCCTGTATTCATATTTTTCTCCTGGATCCACTATAACCTTGACCCGAGTAACAGTGCCAGAAACTCGATGAAAACTATGGCAACAGGTAAATTTCGTTATCATGCACGTGAAGTAGATCATTTTGGGTGATCACAGTCGTGAATATCAGCCAACCCAACACAGTTCTGACTTCACTGTTTAAGAGTTCGTGTTGTCATACTACTTTTATTCCATCTTTTCATGGTCCACCCGATACTTTCCTGCCCGCCCACCTTATATGAAAATTTGTCTAGGTCAACGAAGACGCAGAAGTCTCTGACTGGTCTGGCCATCTCTCCTCCGCCATTCGGCTCACCAAACTCACTTGGCCTTTTCCGTGCATCTCTTGTCGTCCTCGCACTAGGCGGTCCTGGTCACTTTTTCTTCATGGGTCTTTTCGTCGGCCATCTCAGTGGTCAACTGCAATCGAAAAAAAAAAAAGAAAATTAAAAACAGATATATGTGAGCTTTTTTCTTAATAAAAAATGTCGACTGGAATATTTGAAGGCCATAAGGTGGACAGGTCACATTAGAAGCCGCAGACAGAACAGCTGGAAGCAGTTAGTAAAGCAAGATCTGTCATTGTTTGGAGAGTCGCTTATGCAGCAGTCCGAGGCAAAGCGGAAAAGAAGAAAGGCTCACAACCAAACAGACAAACCGGTGTCATGCTTTAGCTGCGCCGTCAGTGGAAGGGTCTGTCACTCCTGGACAGGCTTGTCCGGCCACACAAGACGCTGCACCAGATCGAGACATACAAACATCCAGAGCATAAGCCCATAGACTTTCGAGACTGACGGATGCCTGCCATAGGGTGGACACAAACAGAAGTGACAGGCAGTTCTCTTCAGTGCCCACTGTTGCGCACCTGCTTAGTTGGTATTTACATACAACATGGAAATTTAACCCGTTTACTGTGGAAACACTTCAAAGACGTACTGCATCCTGCATTGTACCCAAGAATCCAAAGTAATATTTCTAATTGTGACCAATGTCAAGGAATAGTAAATATGTTGTTGTTCCACATTTCTCACCTTGATGAGGTCATCGACGTCCTCCACCCCATCGACGATAGATTTAGCATCAAACACCACCGCCAGCAACGTCTCGTACAAGTTGTCAGTGGTACCTGATTGGACGATCTCCGCCAGTTTCTTGCCCAAGAGGTCCAGGAGAAGGATACTGCCTTCAGACGTGTAAGCCTCCAGCTTTAGTGGGTCTGTGGTATGTCAAAGATTCGTTAGAAGTATGTTCAAATTATATTCCTTTTATAGGCCTAATTTTAAAAAAAAAGTAAATATTTACCCAACTTGTAGAAAGTGGAGCTAACAATCAATGGTGCAAATATGGAGTGTTCCTCGATCTTTTCACAGACACAAACACACTCACACACGACTAGCACAACAATATGTCAAACTTTTAGATAATTTAATGCCTCGACGTGAAAAACCAAATTAGAACTCGGCCGTATCATCAGATGGCAAAATTAATGTATTCATTTCATGAATACGAACTTTCTGCATCCGACGTCTGTGTTTTAGAAGACGAAGAGGCGCATTTTCCAAAGATTTCAGTGAAGACATGGAGATTTGTATGTCCGTTTATAAAAACGTGAATTTAGACATCATAAATTTCGTCAGGCTAACATCGGGATGAGTAAATGAGGACATTTGCTGCAGGATTTGCAAAACTTGTAAATAGACTCACTATCGTTGAACCCGCAAGATAGAAAGGAAATGAAGAAGATGATGAAGAAGAAGAAGAGGATAAGTAGGTTCTAATTTGTCACATACTTTTGATATCGCCGTTACCGGTAGCCAAGGCCTCAGCCACCTGTTCAAGAACTGTCATGGCCTCCTCCTTTGTGACCTCCACACCAGCGTCGTCTATGATGGTTTTGGCGTCTATTGCTATCTGTGTGGCAGCGGTTTCCAGATCACTAGCGGGTATTCCCTGGTGGAGCATTTCCAGCAAATCATTGATGTCTTTGATCAACTGCTCTACCGCAGTTGTCCCCTCTTCTTCGGCGCCAGTTCCCGGTCCGTACGCAAGCAGCAGTACAGCTGACACAAATAATATTTTGCTTCTCATGGCAACTAAAAAGTGAAAATGCAAGCTTAAAATTTGGAATGAGTCGACTCGGGTTTAGTTATACACACGTAAAGCTTGTCAGCTACGTGAATGTAGGTTTTATAATAGGACTGTGTTGTATTTTGCACAGCGATTTCCTGGTTTAGGAAACGAGCTGTCTGGTGTTGGCGGAAGTCACGCGCGATCTGATTCAGCACTTCGGGGACAAAGACTTGTAACTCTCGAAACCATCATGTTAATCAGCAGAGCATGGGGAATTTTCTGTTGCGCTAAAACAATGGTTTGTCACGATACCAGGATTGTGTTCAAACTAATCCATACTGAAGATCAACGGTCTAAGTGGTCTTGTCCACAGCATCCGCACCGCTCCGCTATTTTTACTGGAAATTACTTACGAAAAACTCTCTTTGCCTCTTTAGCGATTATGCAAAGAGTGTTTTACTTTTTCACACGTCATTTTCCATATAAATAGCGGAGCGGATGCTGTGGACAAGACCACTAATCTGTTCAGACAGAAATGAACAAAAGGAATTTGAAACCCGAAAGGCGTTATACTTTAAAAACGGTGCCCATAAGTTAGTCCAGCCACTCAAATATTCAGATTTTGCTCGATCTTTCTTCATTTCAAACTCAAAGCAAATATCCAGCATACATGTCCTTCCTTACGGCGTTTCTACCTCTCCCTGTGCATAATGGTTTCAATAGAAACACGATTTTTACGTGCCTATTCCAACAACTTAATTTGCTGGGGAAAAAAGTATTTAAAACCAAATCTTTTATGCCATCAAAATGATTCAACACTGCCCTTCCCCACGCACGCTTTTCATACCCTGGGAACCAACCCCTCCCCCTCCCAGCGTACCTAAGTCATGGATGGCTCCCAGTCATAGCCCTTTCATATAGCCCTTTTTGTTATTGTTGTTTTCCTGAGGAAAGCTTTGACCGAAATATCGGTTTGGTTTCGTATTTTCTTTGTGTTTTATTGTATCGTTTCGGTATTATTTCTTACACGAGACTTTGCTGCATACTACTTTTTCTTCTTGCTTTGTTTTGACCATGAATGTGTTCAGGATCCCTGTCTTCTTGATTATCAAAAAAAAAAAAAAAAGGACTTGATTGAAGTCACTCATTATTGCATTACTTAAAGAGAACAAAATGTTTGGCACCACTAACAGCTTTCAAATTCCTAACTAAATTTCTCAGCCCTGCGAATTCCACCGTGGTGACCTTGTATTTTGTCATAACATTGTCATGTTGTGTGAGCGACGTTGATTTCAATAGATAAGCTCAGGAGAAACATCCTCCATGCCGGAAACAATTTGCAACTGATTATGAAATGAGCGCCATTGCTGAAGGTTTTATCACCCAGACACGCTCTGGGATGTATGCCGTGTGAGATACCGCATAGTTTAATTTCCTTGTCCTGAGTCAATGCAGCCAGGCAAACACACGATGGAGTCAGGTTAATTAATCCACTGTTTTCATGCCCAGCCTCGGTAAAACCAATGCTTTCTAGAGCTCCCTCAATCAGTACTCCTGTCCATGGAGATATTTTTGCCATTTTTGAGGCCAATTTTTGCCAACGTTTGCCACAAAAATTGTGGAATTTTGCCATGGAATATGGCCTAATTTTGCCATGGAATTTTGCCGAGAAAACAAAATCGTGCCGAAAAAAAATTTGGCACGCTGCGCGCACCACAAAAAGTAACATTACAAGAAATTTCCAAAGACAAAACTGAGCTTCCCGTTTATCAATCATTAATACACTAAATCAAACACACGGGTATATAATTATGCATGTAAAATTACTTCATTACAAAAGGAAAAAATAATCATGGACATATAACTGTGAAAAGATGACTCTTCAGCTGATTATATCTAAGTCATAAACTTTTCAGTTCAGTCATAGACGCTATACTAATCAGAAATATCACTAAAACTATTGGGAAGGGCTATGATTGGGAGCCATCCATAACTTACGTACCCTAGGAGTGGGAAAGGGGTTGGTCCCCAATGGAAAGCATATGTAGGGGTGGGGGGTGGGGGGGGGGGTTTAATCATTTTAATGGAAAAAAAGATTTGGTTTTAACCCTTTGTCTACTAACGCCGTGGAGCCGGATTTTCTCAAATCCAGTTCAAATTGAGATCCACTTTTTTCAGTTAGTGTAAATGGTAAATATGAATCTATATCAGGCTATTGATCTGTACTTAAAAAGCTAGTAACAGAGAAACAAAACCTGTCACTGATGGAGTACCCATGATATGAGTAAAGAGCAATGCTGTTTCAGTATTGAAAGGGTTAAATACTTTTTTTTTCTCAGCAAATTAAGTTGGAAGTTACATGTGTCAAAATCATGTTTCTAATGAAAAAAACAACAACAACAACAAACAAAAACAGTTGAGAATACTGGTCCATATACATGTAAAATAATTACTAAGTTCAGCAAGTCTAGGCGTTATCATGGACATTCACCAATTTTCTTATGGCTGTGAGCACGTACAAGTGGGTGGGGAAGGGTGTTGAGACCAGGCGATCAAGCTTATGAAAAGTGTACATAGGGAAAGGGGGGGGGGGGTAAAATTGAACTGAATCGTGCAAGAACATTCACATTGCTAATTAGTCACAGTCAGCAAGCGGCAGACTGGATGAAATGTAATTAAAGCATAGTTACTAGCAAAGCAAAATCGTAAACAAAAATTCGCGGCCTAATAAAGTCTAATAAACCTGAAATTGCAACCACTTGGTTCAACAAAATATGAAAGAGTCCTGAAACGACAGTGCTGACAGAATCAAATTGTCATAATTATTCCCACAATCCCAGTCATTGTTTCCCTTCACCCATGGACCCCAGAAAAATTCCCCAGTTTTTCCAGTCTCCAGTTCTCTCTCTCTCTCTCTCTTTCTCTCTCTCTCTCTTTCTCTCTATCTCTTTCTCACTCTCTCTCTCTTTCTCTCTCTCTCTCTCTCTTTCTCTCTCTCTCCTTCATTTCGCATCACATCTCTCTCTCTCTCTCTCTCTTTCTCTCTCTCTCTCTCCTTCATTTCGCATCACATCTTATCTTCATTGTTACCTTCAGCTCGTCCATCCTCCATAGACATGAGCGCCCCCCCCCCCCGAACACAAGCTTTAGCACCAAAAATGTACTAACTTTTAAAATTTCCTTTCTCGATAAAAATGGTTTCGGGGAAAGGCAAAAGTCTGAATCTGAAGTAAGGCCAATGTGGCAACCCCGAGCGAATCAGTTCTAACTCAGAAAGTGCACATTGAGCCTGGAACTACGCCTCTGCATGCATCATTAGTGATTTGTTTACCTGCTGGATGACGGCATTGGTTATCGATGGTATTAAAGAAGGTGATTTGGTTCAGCGCTATTTCCTGTTGTTACCATATGTTGCTGTAGCTGTCTGAGCCTACGTTTCGTTACATTCTGAATAATACAGGATGGATGGATGGATGGATGGGCGGGTGGGTGGGTGGATAGACGGCTGGATGGATAGATGAATGGTGGGTGGGTGAGTGGATGGATGGATGGATGTGGGGGCTGACGGGTGGGGAATGGATGGATGGATGGATAGTAGACGGGCCATTATCATTATAATTTTATGTAAATGGGGGTGACGAAGCATTGATTTTGGATCGATAAACCTGTAAACAAATGAACTACACATTTAATTTTAAACAAACTAACGATGTCTAATTATCGTAGTATTAAAGCCTCTGTTGCACATTCCTTGTTACTGGAACACGTAACAGAATGTGTTACGAATAACCTATTGAGAATAACCTATTGTAAAATCATATTACATGTATAAGTCGTATGAAACCCATTCACATTACATGGGGCAACATGTTTTATAGCAGTGTGAAATTTCAAAGCAGAACAAAATGCGAAAGCTGTAATGCTAGTGGCTAGATTCCGTGCGTTCCAAGAGAACTGCGTTCACTGAACGCTCACATAAACCCTCTCGCGCATCAAGAATTCTGTTTTTGTACATTTTGCGCATTATTCCTCGGTCGCAAAGATCGATCCTCTAATGTAGCTCTTTTGGCCCGCAGCATTATTTCACATGCCAAATTCAGAAAGATCCGTTCAGTAGTTGTCGAGCCCCTTGGTAACAATGGTAGTTTCCTTGTGTTTTTATGTAATACGTATGATAATGCACATGTGTGTGTTTGGAAATGTTCCATTTCTGCATGTGTTTTGTAACAGATGTTTTGTGTTTTGGACACAGTGCGTGTCATCTCATCAGTGGTTGACCTGTTATTACATAGTAGTTCCTGTTACAGATGCTGTTGTTCTGAAAGGAGAGATTTATTTCATTTTTTTACCGGAAAGGGGAAACATTAATTTATCCTGCAGTTGAATGCTATTTTAATACATCTTTAATACTCTCTCTCTCTCTCACACACACACACACACACACACACACACACACGCGCGCTCGCTCTCTCTCTCTCTCCTTTTCCAATAAGGCAATTTGGTATGTTTTGCTCTTAACTGACCAACAAACAAACCTCGAAGACATGACCCACGCACTCTTGCGAGCGAATTTTTTGTCATTGTTTTTCATCAAAATCTTAACTTGTGACTTTAAGTACACGTATTTGGTGAAAGTACAGCCATCTTTATTTTGATGTTAAATTGTTCCTTTCAGTCACTTCATGTCAACACGCAAAAGTGCCCCGTTGGTTGAATTATGCGATCTTGCCTTTCTGCCCAACGGATTCACAGGACTGCCGCCTCCCTGGCCGTTTTGTGTGGACTGTCGAGCCAGTGATATGTCAGCGTTTGTCTCTATTTCTGTTTCCTATGTTCTGTACACGCATCTTTGCCAGCGTGTGACTTGCATAACTAACTACACGGTTAGTCATAATTATATCCAAAATAAACGGAATCAGTCTTTTTCCAAGTTTCTTCGTATCGTTCCAAGAGATCATTACCCACTGGCGGATCTACTTCTACTATCAAACTAATGAAGCTTAAACTTCAGGTTCCCTAATAATCCTGGAGGGGTCCTGAAGAAACTTTTTTTAATGAGTAAATTTTGGATGTTGCCCTATTTCATGCCGGTTGCGGAGGGATCCCATAACAGTTCAAGCTTCAGGGTCCCCAAAATGTAGGTCCGCCACTGTCACAACCTCAGAAAGGTTGATAGGTTGTTTTTTATGTACTTCGTTATTAATCAATAAGCATTTACTTGAGATGTGTTATTGTCACGAAGACACGACCCTCAGCAAACTGTAAAGATACGTCCATGTTTCAATTCCGAAATGAGGTGGATAAACATACGGGAAAACAGGTTGCAATCTGTCGAGGCGTCCCCAAGAATTCTGGTAGAAAATAACAACAACAGCTGAAAACTGGTTCCGTTTATTCTGGACGTCCAAGGCCCGGCGTGCACTTGCCGAGTTTGATTGGCTGACTAGTTGATGGTGACGTCACGACATTGAGTTTCGATTAGTTCCAACTAGTTGGCTGGTGGGCGAGGTTACATTGAAACTCATATTTTGATGTCATCGGCCAGCTAGGTGGCCAATCAAAATCGGGTAGTGCGTGCCGGGCCGAAGACGGTACACTACAATAATTATGTGAAAGGCACTTACAATACACAGTCTGCTTCGTCCATTAGACATCCAGAACACTCAATCCAGCAACGCCGGAGGTCCAAAGGTTTCTTAAGTGCACTCTTCTTTTAAATTATGATTTCGTCTGTCTTTGATTTCCCCATCGTTCTATCTTTCATTATCGTTTTGCTCCACCATCACATTAACTCACAGTTTTTCATTCAGCATTGCTCATGGAACGGTGACCAGTATTAAAAATCTACCCTTCGTCCATCTGAGGTTCAGGCCAGGGGAGGACGGGGGCGGGGTGGGGGGGTGGCTTTGGTACTAATAGGATATCGATATTGTAAACTGAGTACTATCGTGACATCGTAAGCTAGGATATTGATATTGTAAAGAGAGCAGTATTGGCAAAAATAAACTTGATGAGCAGTTTGAAATGAGGGCCAACATTTCCCACCCTGGACCTGCTCTGTATGAGCTTCCTCACGTACTGGGGTTGCAACACTTTCTCATTTTGCAGGTTAGCGCTTCAAAGTTTTGGCCAATTTTGTCATTCTTGAATGTGGCAAAAACGTTTCTACTTATATAACTGTAAAACCAATAAAGATCCCATACGTCACTTTGTGAGAGTTTTTATCTAAGATTGTTGTTACCGGTACGTGGGTACCCTAATTTAAAAAAAAAAAAAAAAATTGTGCTAGGGGTACCTAATTTAAAACCTTTTGTTTCTCTAGAGCTTGAAATACTACTAACAACAGCCTTAATTAATTATTGTTTCAGATTTTGTTTTTATTCTCCTCCTGACTTTTGGATGAAAGGGTAAGGGGCAGGGTTAGGGATTCGACATGGTTGAGATTTAGGGTTGAGGATAAGGACAGGGGTAGGGATAGGTACGTATACGTATGCGCCCCTAGCGCAAAACGCTTGGGGCACCTACGTTCAAGTAACAACAGCCTTTATACAGCTCTCACCACGAGCAGTGATAAGGTAGTAATAACTCAAAACCACCAAAAATCATGGATACACCAGCAGACGAGATTGGGGATGAACATTAATAACAACGCTAGTGTCACGAGACATACAATAACCCATGTCTTGTCTTCGGTCACGAGTATGGATTCCCACTTGCCACACCATTTCTTCTTTCTTTTTTATAGTGTGTGTCTTTTAAACAAAGTGCGGGATCAACACCGATTTTCTCGACGAACTCTGTTTGTTGGGTTTATTTAAAATTTTGCATGGGCGTATATTTCACGTAAAAATCTTTCCGAGTTTATTTTTCTGGTTAGTCTGTCGCCTGGTTTTGAGTTTCTTCTTAGGGCTTTGTAAAAAAATCATAATCAGATGCTTGGCACTGTTCCTGGTGTACTCCCTCCAAATTCACCCCCTCCTCCACAGATTTATAGAATGGCGCTCTCTTAACAAGATCCCAAGGGACTAGACCAGTTTATACTCATTTAGAGGATAATACTTAATAAATATATTATTAGTAGTAGTTAGATACCCAGTTTGATGCTGTTCAATATGAGGACTTTTCTTTCAACAATGATATTGATGATAATAATAAAACAATTAAACTTGCAAAAATCAAGACACGTGTATGTAGTTTGTATTTATGAATGTCTCGATTTAAATCGCTATGTTTTTATCTCTGAAATCTAAACACTCTGCCTGTAGGCTATATACTTGTCCATAGCATCCGTTCCGCTCCGCTCCTCAACCTATAGAGGCAAAGAGTGTTTGACTTTTTCATACGTCATTTTGCGTAGAAAAAAGGAGAGGATGCTGTGGACAAGATCAGTAATGCTGCGTTGTATTGGTCATACTAGAATGTTCTTTTTTCACTGTGTGGGTGTGTGTATGTGTGTATGTGTGGCATGCGTGCCAATATACAATATTGTAGGCTCAAGACAATAATTGTATTGTTATTGTAGGCTTTCTGGTGTGCCCGTCCGAGCATCTTTCTGCACGTACTTATCATGGCCACTAATTGGATTCACTTCAGGAATTTCCTGGCAAAGCATCACTGCACCATAACATTAACACATAGTTCCTGCACGGGCAAACTAACACTGTAATGGGAAGCTCAATGGGGTTTAAGATGAAGTTGTAGGCATACGTAATTAAGGAAGCATTTATGAAACTTGAAATACCGGTACCTCATCATAATCCTTGAGAAGTGGTACATACTAAAACAATAAAGATCTGGATTTATCGTGAATATGACACGAGCATCTGGACAGACATTACGTTAATGTTGGAGTGAAACAAAGACATGTTTACATGGTTGTAGTAGTGGATTTTCTGTTTGTTTGCTTTTTTTACAAAAATATAATAATAATAATAATAATGGATAGCATTTATATAGCGCATATCCATTTAAAATGCTCTAAGCGCTTTACAGAAACAACATGTCAACCACAGAGCAGAATGGAGCGCCTGCGAAGCGCTCAACACACTGCACTGCTTCTTTCTCTCTTCCTGTCTCGCTCACTCTCTCTCTCTATCTCTCTCTATCTCAGAGCAAATTGTAACGCAGCCTCTTAGGCGCAGTTCACAACTCACAACAGTTCACAACTCACAGCAGTTCACAACACACAACTCAAATAATATTTGAATATTTATCAATAACAATATATATTTAATAATGAATAATAAATTTTGTTCTTGCTGGGGGGGGGGGGGGGGATGATATGGATAAATTTTAATCTATTAATTTCAATTTTCAATTTTGCCCGGACAGCGGCCTTTCGGCCTGCTTTTTACGATTTCCAACTGCCAAGGTATCTTTAACGTGCGCAACATGCACACGGGCCCGCCGAATTTGTTCGTCCTTATCCGAGAAGACTAGGTACTCGATCCTACCCCCCAATAGGACCAGGGACTTGAAAATATGAGAAAAATCCAATTTCCAACATGCCTGCACTGCCCGGGTTTTGAACCCGGGACCCTTGGCATGAGAGGCGAGCACCTTGCCTCTAGACCAAATTTAGAACTTTTAAACTAAAGGTTTACAGCAATCATACATTCGCCAAAACAATTTAAAAAGAAAAGGCAAGCATAAGTTAAACATTTCTCTTTACCAAACGGTAGCCTGAGATGACCTCTATGTCGTGGAGTCCCCCAACTGCGCTTCCCAACCATCTTTACATATCATAGATTTACCATTTCAGTGAGCATGGATAGTCCCAGCAAAGGAAAGTCTCAATTCTCACGCATAATATTTATGATAATTCTTACACTCGAATGGCGAGTTTCACCTGATTTCATCAACCAAATACATGTATTCTTACTGCACACTGAACTTGACCTGTAATTTGTATATTATCTGAATGATACCAGAAAACGCAGTATTGCACTTAACTGTAGCTTATGTCATGTTTTTTCAAATTACTTCTTACGTAATGTAAAACTAAAAACATATCTCTTGGCTTCACGAGAGTGAAAGGCAACGCAGCCTCATTTCTTCATCGCTCCACTTTTTTTTTTCCAGTGTAAATACTGAGAGCTGGTCACAGAAACTCGCAGAAGTTCAACACCAGGGTAAACAACAACAACAACAACAACAGCAGCAAATGGAAAGTGACAACAACAACAACAAACCAGCCGAAACTCGCGGGTTTCCAGTGCTGGCTCCTGTAAGGGAGATTACCAACAATCTCAAGATTGCAAGTCAAGAGAAAGGGAGGTAAGTCACTTTCAGAGACAAATCGGAAATCTGTAATTTACATGGCAGTTCGTTTCATTATGCCGCACCAAGTGTTTAGCAGATGAACAACTCGGAGATTAAATTATTTTAGAATTTGGGAAATCGGTAAATCAGCATCAACAACATTTTTTTAAAAAATCTCACTCATGAAAATAATATGATTTAACAAAAACTGTATAACATACACACACGCCCATAGCACACGCAACTTTATCTTTGAATTTTAATATAGTTTCTTCTCTGTTCATCAATGAGCATCACATGTGATCCTCACATCCGTTCCCTGTCCACCAGTCAATGCTCCTTTCCGTACATTGTTCCGCCTAACTAATTTTGTTCCATTTATTCACCTTGTCAATCAACCATCCAACTTTCTAATATTGTACGAACTTTTACAATACTGACTTTATCGGTTGTATTTCCCAAGGTTTGAAAACAGCAGAGGCACGTCGGAGAAGAGTTCGGCCGATGACGTTCAAAAACAAGAGGGCATCACTCTCCCTCCCATAGAAAGGGGGAGCTACCGGTTTTCTCTAGTTGGCACTAAAAAGAACTTGGTGACACACACCACGGGCTTGACTGACGATGGCGAGACATCAAATGTCCGGGGTAAGGAAGATAACTCACGCTGTAACTGTGGAGGGGAGGTGGAGGAAAAGCAGGATCAGGTGTGGAGAAATCCTATACCCCACACCGAAGCAAACTCAAGACAATCGACCTCTCAAGGTAACCAGTCGCTTTCAGGCTCCAGCCATTCGCAGCCAGGGGAGAGCCCCAACCATAAAGTGACAGGGATGACATACAGCGAGTTTAAAGTTGTATCTGTTGTGACCGCTGACAACAGCGCTGAAACACCGAAACGTTCCCAAGTGCCTTTAAGCAATGATGACACTAAATCTGAAATTAAACCATATTTTATAGAAAGTGTTAAGGCCAACTCTACTGACAGTAACGGCAGCTTTAACAATGATAAGACTAGCCCTGACAAACGCAAACCAAAGTTACGTAGAGATGTAGACTACAGCAGGCTCATCATTGAGATAACCAATCCTGCCAAACCTAGTGTAGATAGAGACTCACAAATAGGGGACACGTTTGATAAGTGTGGGGAGGAACTAGCGCCAGATTTTCACTATTACACGTCATATCAAGAAAGCAATGATGAAATGACCGCAGGTCACGCTTCCACCCGTCTGGTCAAATCAAATGAAAAGGAAGGGAGTATCCCCAGCGACCGGCTGTATCGCACAGACGAAAACACCAGCTGTCTGCAAGACAAGACACCTCAAAGAATACATGGACATTTGTCCAGACAAGGACTTTCGAGACATCAAAACAGTCGGAATATATCTGATTTTCACCATCAAAACAGTCGGAATATATCTGATTTTCACCATCAAAACAGTCGGAATATATCTGATTTTCACCATCAACACCAAACTGAATCTCTGAACAAGATGAAGGCGCCGAACTCCACAGATCCTTTGCTTTATCAAGGAGAAATGATCCAAGCACAGACTTGTTTAGAGCTGAAAGGAAGTGAACACAGTGGTGATAGCGGAGACAGTGAAGAATGTGCAAGCAGCACAAGGGACCACCTACAGGAGATGTTCAGGCAGCTCACAATGTCAGTGCCTGGTGTAAGTGGGTCTAACAAGCGTTTGAGTAAGAGTCAAGAAGACTTACAAACACTGGACAGGCATCCTAGCAAAATAGAAATGCAGAATTCTGGATCTAACACAGATCGACCAGAAAATACTGTAATGATGAAAAGGAGCAGGTCACAAAAAGGTAGTATGAAGGGTTTGCATGCAAAGAAAGCTGCTATTACAACTGTAAATGGAAGTAAGCAAAACATCGATTTGACAGAAGAAAACCGCGGACATGAAAATGGCATGAAAAATGTACACCAGAGTTATCCCCTCGAGGAATGGAAGAAAATGGTAGACAGTGGTGAATGTGGATTCATTGTGCGATCTTTCCCCAAAGAAATATGCACAATGGTTAAGCCTGACGATGTCAGCGTGGGCGACGAGAACGAGGGACAATACCAGAATGTGTTATCGCAGAAAAACGATACACCCGATCCAGATAATTCCTCACTACAACAGAAGAACAAAATTCCAAAATTACCCAGGAAGAATATCGAGCTAGAAATTCAACACTGTCTAAGAATTCAGGGGAGTGTGCCAAATCTGGTCACAACACCAGCATTTTCCACAACAGCGCAGTCTGACAATAGGACAGATACAAACTCAGGATCTGACCTAAAAGCAGCTACTTCTGACGCACCACAGGGAAAGGCAAATCCAAACTCTATACCTCAAGTAACTTTACAGATTGACAAATTTCACTTCGGAGATTCTGATACAAATGGAAAACAATTTGCCACTACTGATGTCCCCAAAACCATCGACTTCAAATGTGAGAAAAGGCCTGGTCCAACTCCCCTTAGACGACCAACCTCTCTAGACAGGTCACTCCTTGAGGCTGCGGCAACGTCAAGGAATATCAAGGATATGGCCAGAAAAAAGTTGCCACTTCAGAGACCTTCGTCAGAGAAAGCCATCTTGGCAGCTTCAGAAACACACGGACGTCAAGGCCAGCATATTATTGGCCCAGATAATTTTGGCCTTGAAGGGAACGGAATTTGTCCAGATGCCCCTAAAATTCCAAAAGTTGACAGTTTTGTGAGTGAACTGAAAGTCAAGAAAGAACTTCAGATATATGCGCATGTACGTAAGGGTGTATGTTGCAGTACTCATCAAGATGAAATGTTCCATAACTCTGGTGACAAACTCAAATCACAGAGAGAGTTATTGGTACTGCAAGGAAAGAAACCATATCGAGGACATGCAAGAATATTATGAACTCAGCCATGACCATGCTGTTTCACCAGCAGACAGCCGCAGCTGAAGAGAGACACTGACGCATGTCAGTTCGACGTAGATTTGTATAGGATTACTGTAAGGTTTGTAGGGGTCGATTTCCTACATCAGACTGATGGCGGCGTGATGTCCAAACCAGGAGTTGTATATATGCTCAGGAATGACGTCATTCCTATTCCTATCAGCAAATTTAAGATTAATTCTACGCATGGGATCGACGTAAGGTTTTTGGCTGATGTAATGTTAAATTGTGAAAAAATGATCTTTGACAATCATGTTCTTCCACCATGAAATTTACTGTGATTTAAAAAACACAACAACATGTTATTCTGATACAACAGCCGAACCAGTTTAAAACAGGGAAGATCTTTGTTTCTTGAGAGCTCAGCCTAAACCCAAAAGCCCGCTGTTCCTGAATGCTGAAAGATTTATCTTGGCTAGGCAGTGAGGAGTGTGAGTTTGAGTTAGGAGAAAGAACACGATAACACTGAACAGTCACATTGTGCTATGAGAAAAAGCAAGACAAACAGAATACGACAGAACGATAGGACTAGGACGGAAGATGACCCTTCTGCTACTAGAAACGCCCACCAACTTTCTGCAGGTAGCGAGGAAACTACGTCACTCCAATCACAACAACAGACTGTTCTATGTCATGATTATTATGTCATGTGTGGTGAAGGGTCTGGGTGATATCGTGGCAATAACAAGTTGTCATAATGAATCCTGAGTGAAAAGAAAAGTGAGGGTGGAAGGGGAGGGATAAAATGAGAAATAGTGACAGCAAGAAAAATAAGAAAGAATGTAACAAAAGAGAGAAGAGAGAAAATGGGGGGGGGGCGAGAAGGCGAGAGGGGGGAGAGAGACAGAGAAAAGGGAGAGAGAGAGAGAGAAAGAAAGAAAGACAGAGAGAGAGAGAAAGAAAGAAAGAGAGACAGAGAAAGAAACAAAGAGAGAGAGAGAGTCAAAAGGAAAGAAAGAGAGAAAGAGAGACAATGATTTAAATTAATACTTTATGTGCAAAATGTTTTAACAGTTAAAAAAAAAAATTAACATATGACAGAAAAGATGTTTCTTGTGGCCTTGATTGCTTTTATCTTCTTATTATTTTACTATAATCATAGATCGTGGAATACCTAGATGATCCACTCCCTTCTTCGCCTTTGCTGTTAAAACGTCCGCGCGGCACCCGAGACACAAGGCGTACTGTTAGCGGTCACCGCACTATCATTTTTTCTTGTCTTCTACATCCTCTCTCTCCTTCTTTCTCTCTCTCTTTCTCTGTTTTTCTCTCTCTCTCTCTCACATACGTAACATTGAAGCTGTCTGTATGCGCGATAATATTAATAATTAACGCACTGATTTTACAGATCTAGAACACTGACAACAAATTAGTGACTTGTTATAAGGGCGTGAGGTTACGAATCTGAGTGCAGGGGTTGTTTAAATATTTCATGATCAAGAATGTAAGGCATATGAGCAAACAGGACAGTAAAAAATCGAATGAAAGCATGCCAAAATAAAAATAAGAAGAAGAATGAAAGATGGGGAAAAAATCCATAAGAAGAAGAAGACAAAAAGCATGCACTAAGGATATCGAAAGAAGAAGAATCAACTCTTGAACTTGGTAAATTGGCAAAAAGAAGATGGGCAAAAGACAAACTATTACAAAGGGCAAGTAAACTATAAAACATTAGACCTAATTAAAACAACCTTAACAATGACAGTTCAAACACAGCTTATGAAACACATGAGGCTTAACTTTAGTAGTAAGTGAGTTTCAGGGTTTTTTCTGTTCCTCTTTAATCCAACTCTAGTGAAGGATTGGAGAAAAAAAACAAAACAAAACTAACAAACAATCATCTAGTCTAGATCTCGGTTACAGGCTGACACATTATGTCAAGGCCATTAAAGGCCTGAATGGGACCTAAATGCTGTTCGCAAGTAGAGATCTTGACTAGACTAGATTTAGCAAAGAGAGAGTCAGGCCAGAGTTTTCTGCTATTGTATGACAGTACACAATACAGCCTGCTACTGTCACCCCCACTGTCTTGTGGGTCATCTCGGGAGAGAGGAAGACTAGGGGAAGGTAACCCTGAGTACAAATACCACACTGCCTTGTGTGTTGCTATGATAGCAAAGGCTATGGGAGTAAACCCAGACAGAAAATCAGGAGTGGAGACCCGAAGGTGGTTGTCAGGGAGAACTGCATCAAACTGGCTTCCAGCATCTCCTGCAGCCGGACTAGTTCCAAATGTATTGACCTGGTCTCTCCCTTGGGTTTAACCAGAATGGCAGAGAGAGGGGTGGTGCCTCTGGGCAAAGCACCATCTCTTAAAAATAGCCCAGGCAAGGCAGCAAAACGAGGAGGCGTTTGCTCGGGCTTGGCAAGCGTCTGTCTCTCCTCTATAAGCCCACCCATTTCCGATTTGGAGAGGACACTCCAGCCATCCGTTACGGATGGGCACAACACGGGAGGTGGCAGTTACCGGTGATAAGCTCAATCCATTTGGCGTACGGATGAGCGCCAGGGGTCCCCTCTGTCGGTGGGAGCGGCTTTTCAGCTGCATTGATCAACTACCGCCCGCCGTAACCTGGGCAGCCCCCAGGCAGTTGGGTGTTGTTCCGCCACGTCAGCCTGCTTCATAAGGTGGTTGGAGCTAGACCAAAAGTCAAAAAGCTGACGTAAAGTGTGCACCTGGCAAAAACAGAAAAATACTAAAACTTGGTACCTGGAACGTCAGAACAGTGCGCCCAGGCTTGCAACAGCAAGATCTCACTAATATTGACTCCATCAGGAAATCCCAAATTATTGATCGAGAACTTCAGCTACTAAACATCGACATCGCTGCCCTTCAAGAAACTCGACTTCCCGACTCCGGGTCTGTCAAAGAAGAAAACTACACCTTCTTCTGGCAGGGCCTTAGCAGCGAACAGCCGAGAATCCACGGCGTGGGCTTCGCCGTAAAAAACTCCCTTATCAATTCGATCGCAACTCCAATTGGAGTGTCAGAACGCATCATGACACTCAGACTGAACACCCGGTCTGGTTTTACCAACATTATCTGTAACTATGCCCCAACACTTACCTCCTCTGACGAAACCAAAGACATTTTCTACGAGGCATTGCAGAGGACTCTCCACAACATCCCTCTCACCGAAGGCCTGCTAATTCTGGGTGACTTTAACGCTCGAGTGGGAGCAGATCACTCCGCATGGCCAAAGTGCATTGGACACTTCGGCATTGGCAACATCAACGAAAACGGGCAGCGTCTTCTGGAGCTATGCTCCGTAAACTCATTATGTGTTACAAACAGGTACTTTGACCTTAAGAGATGCCAAAGAACATCATGGCGCCATCCCAGGTCTGGCCATTGGCATCAATTAGATCTTATTCTCTCAAGGAGGACGAGTTTGGGCTGTATAAAAACAACTCGTTCCCTCCACAGTGCTGACTGTGACACCGACCATGCACTGGTAGTCAGCAAAATCAAAATTTCGGCCAAGAAAATATACAGATCAAAAGCCCCTTCAATCCCTAAGATCAATGTAACAGCAATCAGAGATGAATCAAATAGAAAGTCATTTGAAAAGTTATTTGCTGAAAGCATGGATAATGTCACCCAATGTGACTCGGTAGATGAAACTTGGAACACTCTCAGTTCAAAAATTCATGACTGTGCCATCAAGTCTTTTGGACAGCATAAAGTTTCAAACAACGACTGGGTAGCCCAGAACAGCGAAATTCTCCTACCTCTCATTGAGCAAAAGAAATCTGCTTTCAATGAGTATAACAAAAATTGCAATCAGAGTACAAAAACTTGTTTGAAAAATGCAAAAGCTAAACTTCAGCTGGAGGTAAGACGTTGCGCCAACAAATACTGGACAGACTTGTGTAACAGCATACAAGAGGCAAATGAAAAGGGAGATATGAAAACCGCCTTTAGTCAGATGAAAGTAGCTCTTGGGCCAATCATCACCAAAAGCGCCCCACTTAAGTCTGTAAATGGTGAACCCATCACAGATAAAAATGAACAACTGAATAGGTGGGTAGAGCATTACTCTCTGTTGTATTCAACTGAGAAAAATATTCCACCAGATTTTGAGGAACACCTCCAAAAACTGCCAATAATGGCCGAACTTGACGCTGAACCTTCCTTAGTCGAGCTTTCCAATGCAATCGACCACCTGTCTGCTGGAAAAGCCACAGGAAGTGACAACATTCCTGCAGAGGTATTAAAAGACCTAAAAGGCCCACTATTACCACACCTGTATAATCTGTTACTGCAGTGTTGGAAAGAAGGCGTGATACCACATGATATGAGAGACGCCAAAATTGTCACACTTTACAAGAACAAAGGAGACAAAGGCGACTGCAACAACTATCGAGGCATATCCCTCCTCAGCATTACTGGAAAGGCTTTTGCTCGCGTCATCCTCTGCCGCCTTCAACAACTGGCGGAAAAAGTCTTACCAGAAACACAATGTGGCTTTCGAAGCAAACGATCAACTATTGACATGTTATTTGCACTTCGGCAAATCCAAGAAAAATGTAAAGAACAAAACAGGCCGCTTATAACATGCTTTGTGGACCTAACAAAGGCTTTCGACACCGTAAGCCGATCTGGCCTGTATGCAGTCCTTAAATCCATAGGCTGTCCACCAACATTGCTAAAACTTATTGCATCCTTCCACACTGACATGAGGGCATGTGTCAACTTTGAGGGCTGCACATCCAATTCATTTGCTGTAAACAGCGGTGTGAAGCAGGGATGTGTTCTTGCTCCTACCTTATTTGGTATATATTTTGCAGCCCTACTCAAGAATGCCTTTGGTCAATGTTCAGGTGGAGTACTTATTAACACCAGAGTGGACGGCTCCATTTTTAATGTTGCCAGACTAAAAGCAAAATCTCGTACAGAGCATATTATGTTACAAGAGCTCCTCTTCGCAGATGATGCTGCAATCGTGGCCCACGATGAAACCACGCTCCAGGCTCTCATCAATAGCCTTGCCAAAGCCTGTGACAAATTCATGCTAAAGATCAGTGTCTCAAAAACTGTAGTTTTGACACAAGGCTTGAGAAACCCCAACCCAATCATGCTGAATGGCTCTCCTCTGGAGCAAGTGGGAAAATTCTGCTACCTAGGCTCAACCATCAGTGGTAGCACAGACATAACAACTGAAATAAATGCCAGAATAGGAAAGGCGGCCACAGCTTTTGGGAAACTCTCAAAAAGGGTGTGTGTAGCGTCCCACTAGTTGAACGATCGATATTTTTCTTCCCCCTGCATGACGCGTCTCACTCGGCGACCCCCCCCCCCTCTCGCCAGCAAGGCCGGTATTTCCCTTTGATGTCGATGTATGGCTTGTTTGTCTCACTGTAGAAAATCTAGAAGCGTCTGAAAGATACTGCAGTGTCCGAGATTACGCTAGGTTGACCTTGAGTGATGTAATGCTGTGACGTGTCTGTGTACGATTGGGTGGCCTGTATGTGTCCCGAACGATCTAGGTCTGTCTCGTGCTTATGGGGCGGTAAAGCCGCTTCCTGAACGTTCCTGGACAGAATATATATAAGGAGGGCCAGGCGAGCGGTAGGTGGGCAAATCGTGGGTGAAAATCGTAAGGTGCAAATCGTAGGTGTGTACATCCAGTTGTAGTAGAAGTGTAGTGCCTTCCCTGATAGGTGTAAGTAACTTGTGGATATCAGCTCGTGTTTACAGTTATTAAAGTTAGTATTAATTGTTCATCGGATCCTGTTATTTATTTCTACAACAGTTCGAGACAGTTTCGTTTTTTAAGGGGTAGACGATCAGTTCATCTGACTCTCCCCATCATAACGTGCTGAAATTTGCATCAACTGTTACATATTGGGGGCTCGTCCGGGATCCGATTAGATCAGAACAGATTCAATTCAGACCATCGAAGTGTTTCTAAAGTACAGTAAAGTGTGTAAAGATCATCGAGGATATCCACAACATGTCAGAGGCTATTGGAAGGCTTGGCCAGGAAGCAGACGCCTTGGAGCTCACTGGGAAGGAGAGACAGGACTACATCCGTGAAGGCCTAAGGGAGGAAAGAGAGAGGCAAGAGCGCATGGAGCAACTGAAGATAGAGGCTCAAGAGAAGGAGGCTCAACGACAGGCTCGGGAGAAGGAGGCGGAACGACAGGCTCAACGACAGCTGGAAATAGAAAAGATGAACCACGAGCTGGAGATGGAGAGGATCCGCCATCAGCGTGGAGGCGAGTCGACGCAGGGGACCAGCGACCACGCCAGTTCCAAGAGACCCAAGCTACCTGCATTTCAGGATGGGAAGGACGACCTTGATAGCTGGCTACTTCGTTTTGAGAGGTTTGCCGAGACAGCGGACTGGCCTAGATCCACATGGACGACATCACTGTCTGCCCTGCTGACTGGGAGAGCTCTGGAGTGCTTCTGTCGATTGCCGATTGATGAGGCCAAGGACTACGACAAAGTCAAGGAAGCTTTGCAGAAGAGGTATAACCTGTCAGAGGACGGTTACAGACTCATGTTCAGACAAGGTAAGCCTGAAGATGGAGAAGATGTCGGGATGTTTCTTACTAGGATCAAGACTTACCTAGAGAGGTGGATAAAGCTATCAAAGACGGAGAAGACCTACGAAGGAGTGAGGGACCTGTTTGTTAGAGAGCAGTTCATGGATGTTTGCCCACCAGACCTTGCGACCCATGTGAGGGAGAGGAAGCCAAAGACGCTACAGGACGTCGCAGACTCAGCGGAGGCGTTCCTGGTAGCGAGGAACCGGACACTCAGAGGGAGCGCCAGACTGCAAAGCCGGCCAGTGCGACGGAGTCCCAACGGAGACAGAAGCCCACAGGTCTGCCATAGGTGCCAGAGGCCGGGACATAAGGCGACGGAGTGTCGTACCAAGATAAACGACAAAGGTGAGTTGAAATGTTACCTTTGTGGAAAGCCAGGCCACGTTCGGAGAATGTGTCCAGCCCAGAAGGATACGGGGCGAGGCAAGCCGAACAAGGCGGCGGCGGCCGTAGTTATAGCGGCGGACGACTCGTCGAGACAGGATGCGACGACGGCTGACACCAGCATCAACGTTCAAGCGGTAATGAAGGACGGGAAGCTCCAGTTAGCGGTGCCTGTTACGTGCGGAGGATGCAGTGACGGAAGGACCGTGGAGAAGCTGAAGTTACCAGTGATGAAGGGCTTGATTGGAAATCGAGCAGTAGATGTCCTAAGAGATACCGGCTGTGAAAGTGTAGTGGTGCGGCGATCACTGGTGGACGACGGACAGCTCACCGGTGGGAAGAAACTCATCGCGAGGATCGATAACTCCTTGCTAGCGGCGGAGGAAGCCATCATCGACGTGAGAACGCCTTACCTGACGGGCAGAGTGACGGCACTGTGTCTCCCGGAGACCATCTGCGACCTAGTAGTCGGGAACGTGGACGGAGCGAAGGACCCGTACGACCCTGATACTGAGGTGATGGTAGGAGCGGTGACCACGAGGGCCCAGGAGAAGAGGAAGGACCAGTCTACGTCGCTGAGGGTGCCGAGGGCAGAACGGCACGCGGGAGTGGATAGGAAGGAACTCATCCGACTCCAGGAAGAAGACGAAGACCTCAAGAAGTTGGGGCAGAAGAAAATTCCGACCAACAGAGGCAACAAGTCCGTACACTTCGAGAGACACGGAGGTGTACTGTACCGGATTTATAGGGACATAAGACAGGCTACGATTGCAAGACAAGTGGTACTACCCGAGAAACTGAGGGAGTATGTACTGAGCGTTGCCCATGATTCTATCGTCGGAGGACATCTCGGCGTGAAGAAGACGAAGGACAGGGTGATGAGCAGTTTTTACTGGCCTGGTATCGAAGGTGACGTCGCGAGATACTGCCGCTCATGTGACATCTGCCAGAGGACAGTGAACAAGGGAGCGACTCCTAAGGTGCATTTGCAGAGTATGCCAGTGGTAGACATCCCATTTAGGAGAGTGGCCGTGGACCTAGTAGGACCTATTGACCCCCCAAGTGAAGGCGGACATCGGTATATCCTGGTATACGTAGACTACGCTACTCGTTACCCTGAAGCTACTCCCTTGAAGAAGATTGACGCAGAGACAGTAGCAGAAGCCTTAGTAAATATCTACAGCCGTTTGGGTGTGCCCGAGGAGATCTTATCTGATCAAGGGACTCAATTCATGTTGGACGTCATGAAAGAAACGAACAGATTACTGGGAATTCGACAGTCGACCACCACAGTCTACCACCCTATGTGCAACGGGCTGGTGGAGCGATTTAATGCCACACTGAAGAAGACCTTGAGGCGACTGTGCGCGGAGCAACCTAAGCAGTGGCACCGATACATTAACCCGCTGCTCTTCGCCTATCGTGAAGTTCCCCAAGAATCGACAAAGTTCGCCCCATTCGAGTTGCTGTATGGAAGAACGGTGAGAGGACCGATGCACATCTTGCGAAAATTATGGACCAAGGACGTAGAGGAGCCGGAGACAAAGACCAGTTACCAGTACGTCATGGAACTACGCGAACGGCTGGAGGACACGTGGAAGTTAGCGACGGAAGAGCTCTCAAAGGCACAAGGCAGACAGAAAACCTACTACGACCGGAAGGCTCGAGAGAGGAAGTTCCGCCCTGGCGACGAAGTTTTAGTACTGTTGCCGACAAACGCCAACAAGCTCTTAGTCCAGTGGAAGGGACCATACAAGATAGTCTCGGTTGTCGGTGTCAACGACTACAAAGTCAAGATGGGTGTGAAAGAGAAGACATTGCACGCTAACCTTCTCAAGAGGTATATCCCCAGGACTACACCAGCGACGACGCAAGCAGCGGCGGCGGCAATGGGACCGGCATCTGCCGTGACCGAGATGTGTGAGATGAACGACGGTAGGAGCGACACCACACCTGGAGATGTCGAAGCTATGATGGACGACGACGGTGATGGTGCTGGGACTGTGCTGGCAGAGGACGACGTGATGGACGAGAGTCAACCTGTAGAGTCAGCTGGCATGACAGTCATCGAGGACTGCGACCTGGAAGGCGACAACGGTGGAATGACGGAGGACCTTGCCGACCTAGGGAGCTGGGACCAGAAGGAAGGCTACGAAGATGTCCAATATGGAACGCAGCTGTCGCCGGAACAACGTCAACAACTCGGCGACGTAGTGAAGGAGTATCAACGCATCTTCACCAATCTCCCCGGATGCTGCCAGTTAGGCGAACATCGCATCGACCTGACATCAGAGGTACCTGTTCGGCAACGACCATATCCGGTGCCCTATGCTATGCGCGACTCCTTGAAGGAGGAGCTCAGTACCATGGAAAGGTTGGGCATCATACGCAGGAGCTCATCAGCTTATGCTTCACCGGTTGTTGTCGTCAAGAAGAAGGATGGATCCAATCGAGTCTGCATCGACTACAGGAGGCTGAACAAGATCACAGTGTTCGACCCTCATCCGACAGCAGCCCCATCGGAAGTGTTCCAGAGTCTGTCGAGAGGAAGAATATTCTCTCGGATCGACTTGAGCAAGGGATACTGGCAAGTGCGAGTCCTGGAACAAGACATTCCCAAGACAGCGTTCGTCACCATGGGCGAACATTACGAATTCACCCGGATGCCCTTCGGGATGATGAACTCAGGAGCTACACTGAACAGGATCGTGAAGCCATTGATCCAGGGACTGAACAATGTGACAGCGTATGTGGACGACCTGCTGATCCATACAGAGACATTCGACGAGCATGTGAAGGCTCTCAAGGAATTGCTGCAGAGGATGGACGAAGCTGGATTAACTGCAAGACCATCCAAGTGCCTGATTGGAACGTCTGAAGTGGACTTTGTTGGACACTCAGTGGGAAAGGGTATGATTGGCTTGTTAGAAGAAAATGTGTGTAAGGTGCGGGATGCACCCAGACCCACCACTAAAAAGGAAGTGAAAGCATTTTTAGGACTGGTGGGATATTACCAAGAATTTGTACCTAACTTTGCAGCGATTGCAGCACCACTGTCTGATTTGCTTAGAAAGGGTCAGCCCAATGTAGTTCAGTGGGAAGAAGTGCAGGAGAAAGCGTACACTTCTTTGAAGAATGCCATTGTTTCCAAACCCGTGTTATGTTTGCCAGATTTTTCAAAAGAATTTGTCTTAGCAATTGATGCATCAGATCGCGGGTTGGGTGCTGCTCTTATGCAGGAATATGAGGGAAAGTTATATCCTGTGGCATATGCCAGTCGTAAGCTATTGCCTCGTGAGACGAAATATTCAGTCTCAGAGCGAGAATGCCTAGCCATCGTTTGGGCGGTAAAGAAGTTTACTTTGTATTTGTGTGGTAAGGAGTTTGTGCTCCAGACTGACCATAGGTCATTAGAGTATTTGAATTCTGCCAGATTTGACAGCCCAAAGCTATTACGATGGAGTCTATTTTTACAGTCATATCGATTCAGGATTAGGTATGTCAAAGGCAAGGAAAATGTCGGCGCCGACTTCCTAAGTAGAGTGTTTTGAATAGTACAAGTTCAGTGAGATGTATTGTAACCCAGAGTTTTGCCTGTTAGATACGTTTCTGGGATGACTGTATTGTACTGTAATGGCATATCTGAATGAGTATTGAATTATTGGCCGGCAGAGAGCCACTATGTATTAGTCATATGTTGATATTTACATTATTTGTTACCAATGGGACTTAATGTAATCTTGAAGAATGTAACCCAAATGGGAACTGCGAGCAAGCAGTGATTTTGTATGTTGCATTTATGTAATTTACGAGTGGCCTAAGCTTAGGTGGTATTGGTATTGCTTCGTTTGATCTGATATGATGAAGTTAGACCCTGATCAGTGGTCGATATGTGTTGGTATTTTTGCCATTGTATCTATGAGTTTATGCATTTGGTTTTTAGGACAATCATTGTTATGCATAACGTTTATGTGCTATGGTTCGTGCACGAAGTATTTTGTACTCGATGGCCATCGTTTCACCATGGTATGATTTTTAATAGTATCATTGACCATTGTTTCACCACAGTGGTGGTAGTGTACTGGTTATAACAGTAGGTCTACTGTTGACCATGGTTTTGTAATGGTACTGCAATGATATTGTAATGAGATTGTATTAGTGTTATAAGGATACTATGATTGTTGTATTGTACTTAGGATATTGGGAAGACACCTAGTACGTTATTAGCAATGTCTATTGTAAGATTGGAAATGATAAGTATTGTATGATAGTGTAGACGCTTTATGATGTAGATAGTTGAAGAATGTTCAACTTAAATTGGGGAGTTGTGTAGCGTCCCACTAGTTGAACGATCGATATTTTTCTTCCCCCTGCATGACGCGTCTCACTCGGCGACCCCCCCCCCCTCTCGCCAGCAAGGCCGGTATTTCCCTTTGATGTCGATGTATGGCTTGTTTGTCTCACTGTAGAAAATCTAGAAGCGTCTGAAAGATACTGCAGTGTCCGAGATTACGCTAGGTTGACCTTGAGTGATGTAATGCTGTGACGTGTCTGTGTACGATTGGGTGGCCTGTATGTGTCCCGAACGATCTAGGTCTGTCTCGTGCTTATGGGGCGGTAAAGCCGCTTCCTGAACGTTCCTGGACAGAATATATATAAGGAGGGCCAGGCGAGCGGTAGGTGGGCAAATCGTGGGTGAAAATCGTAAGGTGCAAATCGTAGGTGTGTACATCCAGTTGTAGTAGAAGTGTAGTGCCTTCCCTGATAGGTGTAAGTAACTTGTGGATATCAGCTCGTGTTTACAGTTATTAAAGTTAGTATTAATTGTTCATCGGATCCTGTTATTTATTTCTACAACAGTTCGAGACAGTTTCGTTTTTTAAGGGGTAGACGATCAGTTCATCTGACTCTCCCCATCATAACGTGCTGAAATTTGCATCAACTGTTACAGTGTGGAACAATAGCAAGCTGACCATCAAAACAAAGGTACTCGTGTACCAAACTTGCGTCCTAAGCACCCTGCTGTATGGCTCAGAGACATGGACCACCTACTCCAAACATGAAAGATCCCTCAACTCCTTCCACCTGCGCTGCCTACGCAAAATTCTCAAGATCAAGTGGCAAGACAGGATCTCAAATATCGAAGTTCTGAGCCGAGCCAACATTCCATCAACTCAGGCTCTCCTAGGCAAAAAAAGACTGCGGTGGCTTGGACATCTCCACCGTATGGAAAATGATCGCATCCCCAGACAAATTCTCTACGGGGAACTTGCTACTGGCAACCGACCCAGAGGTAGGCCACATCTGCGATTCAAAGACACTTGCAAGGTCACGATGAAAGCATTCAACATCGACCCCAATGAATGGGAGAACCTTGCAAGTGATCGAAGCAGATGGAGACAAAAATTGCGCAGTGGCACGCTCGCAATAGACTTCAAGGCAAAAGAAACATACCTGACAAAACGACAGAGGCGGAATGAAAACACTCGCCAAAGTGAACCCAAAAGACTGACCTGCAATCAGTGCCATCGCACTCTCGGGTCAAACATTGGTAGAATAAGCCACGAGAGAAGCTGTCAGTCAAAGTGAAAGTGAATATTCTAGCTGCTAAGACCGTCTGTAAAGACGCTAAAGGCCATATATCCTTAGATCAACGAAATGAATGTTATTGTTACTTTTTACCGGTCATGATCTTTAGGAAATCTCAAGAAGGAAAGAGTCGGATGATGCTGTCTTGAATTAGTGCATCCGATAGCTCTGCAGTGTTGACTTTTTGAGCGCCTCTTTGTATCAGAGGTCGCCATTGTTAACACAGCAGTGCCTGACTGTCAGCGCATTCGCGTAGGGTGCGCCGGGGGCGAGTATGGACGCTATTTTCGGGGAGTGGATCATCTAGGTATTCCACGATCTATGCTATAATTGAGTAGAGGGTGAACCTGTAGTGTAAGCATCTAAAACTTTGCAACTACGCCATCAAAAATTATGAAACTTGGTGTACTGCATCAATTTTTGAGAAGAGTTACGTGGACATATTCATTTTGAACAAAAATCAGTCCTTACCGTTATTTATATTGCCATTTCTTGAGCCGCAAAAACAGATACGCATTTACATCGGATAGAACCGAAAAGTGTGACCGGAAATTGCGTCCTTGACCTCTCTGTTCACATTGGTGGTCGAAAATCAACGTAATCACATCTGTGTATTTCTGCGTAAGTTCTTTTTCAGTCATTGCATCGAATCCAAAATGCTGCTTTTAATGTAGCCTAGATCTAGATATAGACCCTTTTAATTTACCGTTCTCCATATCACGTGATTTGCAAACAAAATGGCGGCGTGCCCCACTTGTAGGGCGGAAGCGGTGGACAACGGTCGAACGATGCCATCCTCTTGTTGGGCACCCGACTGTACAAACCCGTTACGTGCTGGTTCTGGCACAAAAATGCATGTTTGCTTTGAATGTGCACATATTCAGATGCCATCATCAAGGCAAGTGGAGGTTTTTGCCCTACACGGTGCTTTTCGAAGCTGTGCAGCTCTCCTAGTCTCCGCAAACAACCGTAACGCGGAAGTTGAAAGGGTCTATACCGTTGGGCTTCCTACAAAAAATCTGCAAGATTTATCTTGCGCGGGTCGGCTAGTAATAACATAATGAAGCTAGAGGGTGAACATGTAAGTAAGCACCTAATACTAGGCCTACTAATAGTAATACATCGTGACTACGAGACCAAAAACTATGAAACTTGGTGTACTGCTTCAATTTTTGATGATGAGTGACGTGGACACCCCCGTTTTGGTATACATTCAGTCTTTAATATGATCTATTCACCATGTTTTGAACCTCAAAATAAGAGACGCATTTTCGTTGAGTTGAATCGAAAAGTTTGACCGGAAATTGCTTTCTGAGCCTCTCTTTACACATTGCTGGCCGAAAATCAAATTTTATCACATCTGTGTATTGTGCAAGGAACTGTGGTATAACAAAACGATCTATTTGACATTAGTCTTTGCATCGAATCCAAGTGCCTTTCTTAATGGGACTTAGATAAGATAAGATAAGATAAGATAAGATAAATTTTATTCGTCCTTGTACAAGGAAATTTGTTTTGATCATTGAATACATAACAATACAGTTACAGAAGCAGAAAGTATGATACATAGCGCGCACACACACATATATACACACACACTGATAAATTAACTAAATTAACAAAATTAACAGTGCACACAATATGCTTCCCTAACTAAAACACATTGACCTGACACGCAGGACATAATTCAACTGTGCACAGATTACCATCAAGATGACGACATTATTGTAACATCCTAGTTGATGATGGAATAAACGATTTAAAGTAGCGCTCAGTTTTAGTTTTCTTTGACAACAGCCTTAAACTTCTTACAGATCTTATATATTCCTTGTTCAGGGGATGTTAGGGGTCATTTATAATAATATTAGCTTTTTTAATACAAGCACCAGTGTACAGCTCATCAAAATATGGCAGATCACAGATACAAATTTTGGATGCTTTTTTAATTAAATTATTGATCTTATTTTTATCTTTTTGTAAGATGTTTCCTCCCCAACAGACAACTCCATACATCAAAACGCTCTGAATAGCCATGGTGTAAAATATTTTCAGAATGCTTTTGCTAACTTTTAAAAAGCGGAGCTTTCTGAGGAAATACATGCGCTGGTTGGCTTTCTTGTATACATATGTTACATGCGCATGCCAGTTAAGCAATGAATCAATAGTAATGCCAAGATATTTGGCCTCTGTGACAATACAAGGAAAATTTGCAAGATATAACTTGCCCAGGTAGGCATTAGTTTATTCGGCTTTCAGTATGGTGTGTCTGTTTGTCTTTCAAAGTTTCATCACAAAGCTGACAACGCACGGCAACGAATAGCTTTGGACAAGTGATGAATGGAAATTAGCGTGCAACCATCAGTCCCCCAACGAGTGGCGAGTGACATAGCGAACAACTTCCTCTGTGTGACACCTACCTAACTGATGTATTTGAAAACTCCGGAGTGGCAGCTGGGAAATTCGAAAGACAAAATAAAAGGCGAAATCAATCGAAACAGATCTACATCTGACACCCCCTACCCACACACCCAGCCACCCACAAACCCACCCGCCCCGACTAACATTTTAAGATCACATCAAGATCCGAATGTCATCATAACCTGTGTAAAATACCTGTCACGAGCTGAGTTAGGGTCTTTGGGATATAACGACTGCACGAGAGGCAGCTAACTCACACTCGGCCTCAAACACACAAGAAATTATTAAATAACCAAAGTATATGTTTGTCAGGCCGGTCGGGCCGTAGTGTTATTACATAAAATATATTAAACAAAAGACAGTAGAGGTATGTTCAACGTAAAGATTCCAAACACTAACTTATTCTAATCTATCTACTATATGTAACCATGTTCTTTATCTAATTTACTGCAATCAATATTCAAATGGTATATTATTATAAGAAAAAGATATTAATTTACGGTAACAACTGAATTGCCACTGGCCAGTCGCCAGGTAAACTCTCCAGAAATAATATGGGTTCCTAATGCACACTGTGAATGCCGGGATGGCCCAGTACGTTTTCAAAACCCACAGAAGCACGATTTCGGCTTGCAGGTATTTAAGCAGCTTGTATATATATTTATTATATGCAATCACTCAATCAACATTCATCTCAATAACATGTTCGTGCCGTGCTCAGTCACAAGCCAGCAATAATTTTTCATTTGAATGGAGACAATTCTACAACAATCTGGTTCTCGTTCGTCGAGTCCAAGCTGTGGTTTTCTCTCTATCTCTGAATTCCTATGAGTGAATAACGTAAGTTACCGTTATTACGCCTACTAGATCGTAGGCGCGAACATCGGAATATCGCAGTGTGGACTCTTTACGTCAGTCCACCCAGACTTTCTTTCTAGAGCTCTCCTTCTCTGTCACTAGTATCAGCTCTCTCGCTAGGTCAGTACTGGCTAACCAGAGATGCGTCACGTGAACGATGCTTGGCTTCTCGACTGCACTCAAATGAATTTCAATGTTACACGATCTTTAATACTGTCTAGATTCCCAGCGGGGTTACTCCGCTGCTAAATTAGTTCGGCAATCTTATTGGCCGAACACCTCCAGCTTGGTGCATTAATCTCTGCACCATCACTAACCAGTTAACGTGCAAAACATGTCTAGTCATACCTAGCAATGTCGGCAATTACCACCTTATCTCACCCCTACTCCATTACTTCTTCTAATCACGAACATCAAAACCCAAAGCGTGAAACTAATATTTTAACTTTGTAATTTCCTACTCATAAACAATAATTCGCGGGGAACGTTCAAGGCCACCAGCTAGTTTCTCATAGCCCTAACAAGTAAACAACTCACGGCCTTGCGTGACATTTCATTTTATGGACTCTTGACAATACCTGTATATTGAGGGGGGGGGGGTCTCTTGAATGATGACAAATGATGACATGGGGGAGAAACGCATGGCCCGTGCAAAAGGCAAACGGGACAGAAACTCATGCCTTCAAACTTTGAAACGCAACCGGAAGTTTAAAGTCGAAACAAACAAAGGCAGGAGGGAGACCATCATTGTTGAGGAGAAAGTATTATTCGATATTTTTAGGCCTATTTTGATTTATTACAAAATTACGATACTTCACTTTCATGTCAAAGGAATAGACATAGTAGCAAAAAACTATCTTTCACATATAATTTTTTCAGGTCTGGGATTTCTTCCTCGCAGCAGTGAATTTTTTTTTCCTTGCTGTTTTTTTATATAGATACATGCCAATAAAATAACTAATTAATTAATCAACCAATACCTTGAATGAGTACTATTACTACTCAATATTTGTTAAACTGCTAAACCTACCACAGAGTCAACACTGCATCATGTCTGATTTGGTTCTACATTTTTCACATCTGTTTCAATGTTTATCTTCCTGTTTGTTCAGCCTTATTTTTCAAATCAAGGGAAATGAGAATCAGTGACATATATAATTATTGTTATGATGTTCATTATACACATGCATGAAAATTGCATTATTTCTCAAAAATATTGAAATAAATTTGCCCTGTCTTGCATAAATTTATTATTTTCCAACAGTTTTAAGTTTAGTATAATTTTAGTTCTATTTTTGCATAATTTCCCTTGATTTGCATACTTTGCATAATTTTGACATATATATTGTTACATGTATGATGCTCATTACACACATGCATAAAAATTGCATTATTTCTCAAAATATTAAAATAAATTTGCCCTGTGTTGCATAAAATTTATTATTTTGCAACAATTTTAAGTTTAGTATAATTTTTGTTCTATTTTTGCATAATTTCAGAGAGTCAGATCAATGTTATCTTATAAAATTTATTATAATATAAGTTATAATTTGGGGGGCAGCGTAGCGCCGTGGTTAGCGCGTCGGATTTGTAATCCGGTGGTTGCGAGTTCGAACCTGTCCTCTGTAGTTGCTATGGGAAAACAATTTACCTTTAACTTCCTCAGTCTACCCGTCTGTAAAACCGGTACCTGACATATAGGTAGTGGAAAGATCTTGTCAGTTTGCTAACAGGCAGCTTCTCTGTATGCTCTTTTTGAGTTGAGATGGTATTAAATGGTTGAATCAGCCGGTCATTGACACCTTGTAAAGCACTTAGAGCATTAGTGGATATTAAGCGCTATATAAAAGCTCTTACCGATTTTATTTTATTTATAATCTGTTAGTTTGAATTAAAATAAATAGCAAACAGCACTATACAGGTATTTTTAGTCGTTATTTGTCAAGTTTTGATTACGTCATCAAACAGGGGGGAGGGAGGGGTATAGCCATTTGATGACATCTGATGATAAGGGGGAGGGAGGGGGGTCAAAATTAGTCAATTTTTGATGACATAATATGTGAACGGTCCCTTGGGCGCCAGACCTCGGGTATCAGCCGATAAGAAATGTTGGGGACAGTTAAATAACCTCTGTCGCCTATGATTCACCTCGTAAATCAGCCGAAGACGTCGATATTGGACATGTCTACCACTATGAACTCAGCACCGTCATTAAGATGAAGATGTACCCGGTATGGAAATAAAAATAAATAAAATGCAGGGGAGAAAACAACAACAACGCAATATGATCTGATGTTATTGTTAATGAATTCTTTATCTGGTGTTCAATGTATGAGGGTAACATAATGAATGTAACTGTTAATTTATTTGCATAAATTTAAAATTCAAACACAGGAGGGCAGGTGGCCACCAATAAACGATACAAGATGTCGTTAAATTACCAGGGCTGAAATGATCGGTGCATTAAACTCAGTTTTGTTACGTAAAAACTGTGTCGCCCTTGTGGTGTGCCATTATTACAGTGTATTATATTACATGTACAACTCAGTATGTTAAATTTACAAATTTGCTATGCAATAGGCATTCAATTAGCCGCTTTGACGACGAATTTTCTGTATTTAAACCAAATGCGGCTCCTTCAACTCCACTCTTTCAAGTTTTGAGTTTGAATTTGAATGTGTAGAAAGAACGTCGTCACGAAAACGATGATCGTCACATTGTGCCAGGAAGAAGCAAGGCGACAGACAGAATAATAATATCAGAATGATAGGACAGAAGTTGACCCTTTCAGAAGCGCCCACCAACCATCCGCCAACTCTTTTGAAACACACGCACGCAGACAGATGAAGAGACGAAGAGGCTTTTTGGGTTAATAATTTATTCTGTTGGTATGATGATAATAATTATACTATACTCGATTATGACCAGTTGTTGGCCGTTCCATGCACTTTGCCGCTCAACGTGAAGAAGCACCTGGCCAACACCTCAAGAGAGAGGAACAAAAACTGATGAACTCTAACGGGGTAAGCCAGACCAAGGCTGGCATGGGGCCCACACTGGTGGCTCGCTGCCTGACTACAGTGTATTATGCATCACACTAAAACGCTACTCACAACCCATACCGCAGCGGTGTGGGCAGTTAGTGGTGTTATCTATTCTATATTTCAGTAACTTGCAACCTTTGGCATGACTAACTGACCAAACTATACACTCTCCAGGCCTTAAATTTGGCAGGAAGGTGGCAATTAAGATAAGGAAGATGATGGCTATAATTAAAAGTTGTTTACTTCAAGCATGTATTTTTTTTTAAAATAACAATGTTTATTGCTATATAACATTTGTATTTTTGCATGTTTGTTTCGTAATATATAGCACTGTGCATGTCATAAAAAGTAACCGTATCAAGCATTCAGTTTGGTGCGAAGTGTTCTGGTGCGCATTAGTTCTGAAGCAAGACTGTAGTTTATTACTTTTATTATGTGTGAGAGAGAGGGGGGGGGATCACATGATTGTTTATTCTGGGCAATGCCCGGTAGGTCATCTAGTTAGTAATATTACAGTGTGATGCATAATAATTAGGTGATGAGCCACCAGTGTGGGGCCTACTCCAGCCTTGGTCTGGCTTACACCTAACACAGCGGAAGACAAGCGAGCCCGCAGTAAAGAACATTACAACCCCAGTTATGTAGGTCTCAGCTGATACGATCATTGTGGTGAAGACTGTCACTCGAGTATTGGCCTATTCAGCCACAAGGACAAACACAAAACCCATTCCACCTTACGCCAGAGAAAAAAAAATCAAAACAAACAAAACAAAACGGACATATATGATTATAAATAATAAAGTATACGTATGTGAAAGCAAGCAATTAATACGCACACACACACACGCATAATAATATACAGCTCCGTAAAGATATATCAAATTAAAAAAATATAGTTAGAATGATGCACAACATAGAAGATAATAAATCATAGTTAATGCGTGTGCCTGATTACGTGGGCGTATAGGTAGATATAATCATACAACAGCACACTCATCAAATTGTTAAGTATAGATTGTTTGACTTTGATCTCAATATCCTCATCCAGTGGGTAAAAAGAGAGAACGCGTTGCGAAAGCTTGCAATGTGCGGATTCAATCGTCAGCGATCTTCGACTTTGCACGGTAATACATAGCAGCTGCAGTACCGAAGTGGATGAGACCAACAATAAAGGCAACACCCAAAAGGGCACCTGTGAGGAATTTCGAGGTTGTCCTGGTATCCTTGACTGGGATCTCGATCGCTGTAGATGAGATTGGTGGGGGTCAAAGACACTGGCACGAACTCACTAACTTGAGTGTAAAGATGCTAGATACCATACGATAAGATGGGATAGTCCCTTCTTCGCGCCTCTAAATAGAGAGATAGAGAGAGACAGAAAGAGGTAGGGAGAGTGAAAGAGAGAGGGTGAGAGAAAGAAAGAGCGAGTGAGAGGGCTTCTGTAAAGCGCATAGAGCATTTCTAATGGCAATGGATATGCGCTATTTATGCCATCCATTGCTATTATCATTATACAGTTTAGTTGGACGTGGTTCTTGGTGTACTGCATGAAAATAATGCTTGGTATGATGATATACAGTATTAAATAATACAGTTTTGTTATACTGCTACCCCGACCAACAAAAATGTCTGCCTTTTCCCACGGCGGCTGAAGTTATGATAACGAAATAAACTACTTCAATCAAGTTCTACAGTTATAGCTGAAGTGTGAAAAAAATTCAGTATTTTCTGTACATTGGCTTTGTAAAATATACCATTGTTTGTGGGTCTAGCGCATTCGCTGGAGGGTGGCAGTGCGAAGTCCATGCGCGCAATGCACGCCGGCTGTCCCATTTTATAATATCGAGCATCTTGGTTGAAGTTGAATATTTTTAATACTATAGTATCTCTCCTGTTACAACAGGTATGATGTGTAAAGTACATAGCACCATTTTACGTAATCACAACAATAATCATTTTAACTCATTTCTTAAACGGTTTAACGGCTCACCGGCACGATAACGGCCACTTTAAGCCTTTCACTTTTTTGTTTGTTTGTTTTGTATTTCACTGTAGCTTGATTCTTATTGCCTGATCAGGTAAAAATTCACAAATGTCAATCCAACGGGAAAATGCCCGTGTAAAATGGTGTCATCCGTAGAGTTTTAAAACAAGTGATTTTGTATAGACTTGCATCTTGTATATTTGTTAAAACTTTTAACATCAACCTGAAGATTTCATCTTTCCTCGCGAAGGGGCCGCGAAGGACAAAATGCCCCATGGGTCCACGTCACCCGTCAGAAAATACACATAATTCTTTTACAGGTCCACATAATGAATCCTCACTAAATAATCAAAATTAGATAATAGTAGGACACTCCGTGAAGTTTGCTTCTGTCCAGTACAGGATATTGCGGAGATAACTAGGGTAAACAGAAAATGGGGGGGGGGGGGGGGAAGACAGTGCACTAAGGAAATAACTGAATAATTTAATGACACCAGACCCTTTCCTATTCTAACCTCCTTCCGTTGAGAGAAAATCTGAGGCGATCAGAAGTGTATGTGCCTAATTAGTGTTCGGGAGAGCAAAGCAGGAGTGAAAGAAAGAAGAAAAGCAAGTGATCAAGGTGGGGATCGAACCCACGATCTCTGCTACGACACCAAATGCCTTACCAAGAAGAACATAACTCGCCTAACCATTCGGCCACTCCCACGTAGCAGAGGTCACGGGTTCAATCGCCATCTTGATCACTTGTTTTTCTCCTTCGTTTCACTCCCGCTTCGCTTTCCTGAGCACGAACGTGGCATATACCTCAGATTTTCTCTCAAGGATATTACAGAGTATACTTCAGTGAAGTCAGTAGTAATGAAATCATTCTGGTTCTACGTCTTGATTAATTAACTCAGTTCTGTTCACTTCCAATAAGACACGTTCCTGGTTATTGCTTGAGAAAGACTTTTCCTGTTTCCTTTTGGACTCTCAGTCTCAATTCCTATTCGGCATGTTAATTACGTGGACTTAAGAGAAAAAGGGTGGAAAGGTGGAGGGGTGGGGAGCGGTAGAATGACCTCTAAATTAAATAAGGTGATTGTACGGTTTAAGGACAACCAACCGAAAAAATGCAATTGTTATAAAAGACAATACCACTAACAATCCTCATCCATTTTATTTTCATTTCATTTTAGGTGTATCTAAAAAGTACCAGGAAGGCTTACATTACCCATGAGTTCTTCGAGGCAAGATTTCATTGTGTTTTTTGGGGGGCGGGGTGGTTTTGTTTTGTTATTTCTGGCCGTTTCAGTCAGATTTAATATTTGTATGGAAGACAAGCAAAATAGCCCAGCCTGTGCTCGCCCTTACAAAAACATGCTTTTCTCAGCATCTTGATTGGTATTGTTTAAAAAAAAAAAAACGATTATTTAATACAGCACGGGAAGGTACCGCCAAACAACCAAAAGACGACACTGGGAGAGGAAACTTTTTACAAAACACGGGCGGGGAAGCAAAGAGTGTTAATAATATGAAAAGCCTCATAGAAAAGATAGAATTCAGCTTCAAACATTGTCCTCGTTCAGCAAAATACTAATATGTACCAGTAGTTTCATTGGCTTATCGCAAACTACATTTCAAGAAAATAAATTCAGGTGAAAACCGCATATCTGTAGGTATTGTGGTTGATTCAGAGTTCTCGGTGTAAATTTTGCAACTCTTGTCTCACCATATGGATTACTGTACCTAGCCTATAATCTTGCTCCTGAAGTGCCGTGAAAGGAAAATATCACAGCAAATTATTGAGGCCCGCTCGCAAACTACGGATACTGTCCTGAAAAATATGATTAGGTCGTGAAATTTGAACTAATTTTGAACAATGTATCATTAAAATTTGTTCAAAACACTCACCTTTTGTGGCAGTGCAAGAATAATTGGCACCAGGTTGACCACAGATTGTATGGGAGAATATGAATGGTTCGGAGTAGTTGTCTATTAAAGACTTTAGGAAAATAGCACACGGGTTGCCATGAGCCGGTTCCTGCCCCTTATACTTTATTGTTGCAGTACATGGCTCGGCTGTGTATTGGCAGCAATATTTAACGAAGACATCGTCTTCAGACACTGCAAACTGGCATGGTGTTGAATATCTGGAAGCCAGTGCACCCTGGATGTAGCCATATCCTTTTGAATTCGGTTCTAGGCAAGGAACAAAAACATGGAGTAACAGAGAGTGTGTACGTGCTAATGAATGCGAATCATGTATTTGATTTTGATGAAATAAACTAATTTTAATTTTCTCTCTCTCTCTCTCTCTCTCTCTCTCTCTCTCTGTGTGTGTCTCTCTCTCTCTCTCGCTCTCTCTCTCTCTCTCTCTCTCTCTCTCTCTCTCTGTGTCTCCCGCTCTCTGTCTCTCTCTCTTTAAAAATCAGAGCAGGATATTACCCGAGACACAGGATACCGAGACTAATCAATTCGGTAATTCCGTTCGTCGACTTGCATGTGTACCATCCATGTCAACAATGCAACAATTCGTACCACACCCCTTCATAATGGAAGGAAAAGGACTAGCACCACAGAGCTCTGTGAGTAGTTCTCACCTGTTCATGAGCACGAAAGTTGTGGACATAATATAGTGAAAGACCAAATGGGCCGTCTCAGTATTCTGTGTCTCGGAAATTACCAACTTCTGATTTTTGAGTTTATAATGCCAACAAAATAGTTTTATCGTTATTTCGATTATTGAGCTATGTCTTCGTAGAGGTGGAAGACGAGTACAAAGGAATAAAATTACAAAATGTTCCAACATGCTACATTTAGAGTAATTTTCATCTTGCATCTTTCTTTGTCGCGGAAGCTGCTTTTTTAAAACCTTTTTTTTTTTTTAAATGGATTTGGAAATTTATCGGACACATAACCCTGGACAGTACAGGAGAATACTATGTGAATTCTTGACCTGGTCATGGTGTGGTTATCATAGAATATAACATGTAGACGTTAAGAGCCGAAATAATTGTTTGATGGGGGCTCTCTTCCTTAGATGGCCTGTTACTCTGTAGTATCGCGTTTTTGTTATTGTTGTTGTTGTTGTTCTTTAAATTCTAATGTGAAATGAAACCAGAAAATCAAGGCTTGGCATATTAGTTATGTCTGTCTGTTTTAAATTTTCCATGTTCAGAGCTGAAGTTATCAGGAGAGCTTGGGTTTCAAATACCCCATCTGATTATAAGCATGGGTTTAGAAATACATGGGCATAGTTCGTAGACCAGGGAAAATGTCGTCTGTAAGGATGAAATGTTGTTACTGAGAGAAATCTAATTACCAATCAAGAAAGCATTAGTAAGCAGTTTGTAGATGTGGACTGTCTGCTGCACGCAAAAGTGATAAAATTAGCAAAACAATATAAAGAACACTAGGGACATTTATAGTTTTTCCTCTATGATGCCAAACCGGACGCATCATGCGCCACGTTCCAGGAGATGTCGGCGCTTGACACCAGAAGAACCTTATCAGATAGGAGAGAAGGTGAAACGACATTAGCTTAAACAGGCCACTGTCTGCTTAAGCTTAATTGCGTCTATGTACTCTGTGCATTGTTGCTGAACAAGAACATGAATTAACTTTACTCTCTTTGCAATCAAATTCCACTGCCATTCTGACACCAGTTCTGTAGGCCTACTCATTTGACAGAACAAAACGTGAAGAACATGGCATTGTTTGGAATGGTGGCATAAACTATGTACATTTTGCGGAGAAACTCAAAGACAGGTCGTCCTCGTTCATCTGGCAACGGACGTTTCTCTTTCTTTTTTTTTCTTTCTTTCTAATGTTCACTGCGCTGTTGTAATAAACTATTTTTTACCACTTATTCTATTTCTTTCTTGCTCTTTCTTCTTTCTATTCATTTATCAGTCGGTTTTAGTTCTTCACAAATCATGTCTTGTAAAATGAGGAGCTGTCTTACTGTAAATTGGGGGCACTTGAACTAAATTCATAGTTTCCCACGTCACAATAATAGTTGAGTTGGAGTCTCTCTGATCTGCCACCAGCCGAAGTATAACAATAAGTTGATCGTGACTGAGTTTTTGGCAGTAGCAGCCCACAATTCCAGTACGCACACCCTGGACACACTCTTTTTCCAAGTCAAGAAAACATTCCTGGTGTAGGAAAACAATAATTAATCACACAATTAGGGAGGGAAAAGAATTGCGAGAGGTTAGTTCATACATGCTAGCTGAGGTAGGCCTATCCGGCATTGCCTGGTATAAATCTGTTTGTGTCAGTTTTTGGTGATTATAATGGATCTGCTCCGCCTTGCCCGTTCCTCCAGGTGTAGATTGTTGTTGCTGTTTGTTTGTTTGTTTAGATAAGTCTTATTGCATTCCCCATGAGCGCTAATGCCTACGCACCTCGCCATCATTCGACGCGAAGATTGTCATGAAAAAGCAGTAATCTGTGCATGGGACAGTGCAATTAACTGTGAACACATCGGCAGGAGGTGATGACATCATGGGCTCATGCATTTGTGAACAACAACAAAAAAAAAAGGGGGGGGGGGAGGAGCAGAATAGGCGGCATCAGCCAGTGACAGAAGGTAATCCCAGAAAACGACTTCCTCACCATTTCAAGAAGAACCGCCCACACGTCAAAAGGAAGGCGCCAGTAAACTTGCGAGCAAATCCGAGCTGTAGGCCCTGTTAAAAATCGGGTCACTTTGTTGTTTTTTTATTATATAATTTGGTTGGGTTTCGTCTTCCCATCTGATTCTATTGTATTATGTGTATCTATTCTTGTGTCTCTTCAATCAGCCATGTCTTGCTACCGAAAGGCTTACTGAATTTATCACATTAACTTATGGAGGCTTGAGTAAAGAATTAACACTTTTAACCAAGTAATAATAATCATTAAAAAATAATGATGGAACTTGTGGGAAAGTACAAAGAACGTGGCCTTTTTTTTTTTTCCACTGTATTCCCGTGGTCTTGTAAATGCATGACGGGAGGGGCGGCAGTGGTGGACCTACATTTTTTGGGGCCCTGGAACTTCAACTGTTGTGGGCCCCTTTGCACCCAGCAACAATAAAGCAACATCCAAATTTCACTCATTAAATCACGTTCCTTCAGGACCCCTCTGCGATTAGGGTCCCTGGGGCTGAATTGTTTCGTAATAGATCCGCCAGTTTGCGGAGGGGGAGAGGGGGGTGAAATAACACACACAAAATAGCCTGAAGATAATTGTGTGGTACATGTACATGTACAACATTACCGTTTTTTTTACTCCATCTTGCAGCTCGGTCTCGTAGGTCACGGACATTTGGGAAGCTTTCTTTTGAGTAAGGTTCAGGGTGCCTTCAATACGATATTTGTCCACAGCCTCCACCAGTCCAACACTGCATTCTGTCTCCTTGACCAGAGAGAACTGCTCATTCGTGACCTTTGGGTCTGACGAAAAACAAAACAAGAAATTCGGGCCGGATTTAGGCATAAGCTTAATAAGTAATACAAAATAATCTGCAAGAGCCTCACAAAATTTCCGAAATTTTCTCTGAGATTTTAAAAATTTCATTTATTCTTCTATACATGCATATGGGTGTGTGTAAAATTAATTTGAGTAATATTCCATGTTTTAATTTGAACACAGATGTGGAAGTTGGAACCAGCTGGCTACTGGGACCATAAGTAAGAAAACCCTTGAGTGGAGTTTGGAGCTGGAAGAGGAGCACTTACGGGGATGCCCTGTGTGCTAGGATTCTGGTTCCTGTCTTCAAATCAGTCTATGTTTTAAGTACATGTATTGTTTCGAGGGTATAATACAATCTATGAGTTATAGCCCGGTGCTTCTCAACGTTTTTTGCCTACACCCCACTTCAATTTTCAAAGAAAAACATGAGCTCCACCATGATCGGGCAAGATTAGTATAATATTCCTCTCATGGCTCACCAAAATATTGCCTCACCCCACCTTAATGAACTAGCCAAATGATAATTATATTTGTCATCAGCAAATACAGTAATTTGAAAATAATTCATTTGTACTATTCACTTCAAATACTTAAATAACTGAAAGGCATAAATGTTTTCAAGTTTTTTTGTGACAACACAAGGTCCTGTTTTGGTTTCCACCTCCGTGAGACTTTCTAGAGTAACTTTTTAACCTGAGACCTCCAAGCTCTATGCATGTGCACATATTTTGGACCTCACCAAGTTTAAAACCGGCACTCCAAAAAAAAAAAAAAGTAATTTATTTATTATCTTAACGGCATGCATGCCTCTACGGTGATTTGCTCCATTTCACATACTGTAGTTTCCATGGTCTTAGAAAAGAACATTACGCTATGGTTGCAAAATTTCAATAGTGTCACGAGCAGAGTTAGGGTCTTGGTGAGCATTCGACTGCACGAGAGGCAGCTAACTCACACTCGGACACAACCACACAAGAAAAGTATTAAACAACTAGAGTCTCTATATATGTCAGGCCCGTCAGGCCATGTTTTACATAAATATTAATAAACAAAACAAAAGACAATAGAGGTATATTCAAAGCAATAAATTCTAATTACTAACTTAATCTATGATATTCATGTAATTATGGTTCCTTATTGGATGTACTGCAATCAATAGCAAATAGGTATATTATACGAAACTAGATATCAATTTAAAGTGACAGTTGAGTCGCCACTGGCCAGTCGCAAGGCCAACTCTCCCTAAATCATATGGGCCTGAATGTTAGGAGAGCCCAGTACGTTCCAAGCCTACAGAAGCACACTTCGGCTTGTAGGTAATTACGCAGTTGCAAAAAAACTATTTATATATATGCACAATCATTATTCAATCCATCAACAATGTGCCATATTACTTCAATCATACTATGGAAATAATTCTATAACACAGGCCACTCGTCGTCGAGTGCCAGCTGGGGTTTCCTTAGACTTCCTATGAGGCTGTGGTTCTCTCTCTATCTCTGATCTTCTATTATGCTTGAACTAATAGGATATATTACCATTGGTCACGCCTACTGGTAGGCGCGAACATCAAAATAGCGCAGCGTGGGCTTTCAAAGGTCAGCCCACTCAGACCTTTCTTTCTAGAGCTCAGTCAGTCCGTTAGCAAGGACTTCTAGTCTTCAAACCACACAGTTCAGGTACTGGCCAACCGGAGATACTTCACGACACGATGCTTCTGCTCGTCTGTATTCACTAAATCTGAACGTTACACGATGTTTTATACTATCTGGCTACCCAGCAGTGCTAGTCCGCTGGCCCAATTAGTTCGGCTATCTCATAGGTTGAAACCTCCCACCATTTTAATTGTAGTAATACGTCTGCACTATTCTACCAGCCAATTAACGTGCAAAAACTTGTCTAGTCATACTTAACAATGTCAACTATCCCCACCTTGTTTCACCTCTACTCCATTACTTATTAATCACGAACATTAAAACCGACAAGCGTGACTCTAAGTTTAACTTTACATTTATTTACTCACCAACTATAATTCGCGAGGGCCGTTCAAGGCCACCAGCCAATTTCTCATGGCCCTGGTGAAACAACAACAACTCACTCTCTGCGTGAGTTTTAAACAACATCCGAATCATGACAAATAGCGTGTGAAACGTTCTTGTCGTCGCATGAATGAAACAGTAATCACAGCCGGCATTTGAAGTACGCCGGCAGCACTTAGGCCTATATTGTTCCAGGCCAGAACGGAAAGGGACAGGTTGACCAGTTGGCAGAGACAATTGATTTTGAGGGGGGGGGGGGTGGTGGGGGGGGGTGGTGGTGGTATTCCTCATTGGCAGAGGCAAAAGGGGTCTGGAGGGGGAGGGGGGTAGGACTCCTTGATAAAGAATACTATATTTTAGAGGGACTCAATAAGGACTCTTTGGCACAAAAATATTAATATTTTAAACAAGATACATAAAACATTGGTACAAAAATATTTAATGAGCAATTTGAAATCGCGGCCTACATTTCCAATTTGGCCCCGGCCTGTTGCCAGATTTGCACGGGCCTGTATTTTTTTCATTTCTTGCATGATGTACACATTAGCGCTTCCAACAGTACACTGACAGGTAACTTCTAATGTACATGTAGCTAAGTACGAGACTTGGTGTGCCCTATTTATTGTTAAGTTGATACATGTATTGTTTTTCGAATACTTTGGCATTTCATTGTGCATTCTTTTACCTGCTGTGTAAAGATTTAAGTCGATGCTTGAAAAAAAAAACACTACAACCGATTTGTTTTCATGGGATCGTCTGACAACAAGATAATAAAATTACATCTTATCTTCAATTTTATTATGTGGAAGATAAATAACAGTTATCAGACCATTCCCTATTTTATACATAAATCATGTCATATAAAATATCTAAAGATTTAGATCTATATCTACATAGATCTATTGAAATTTAGTCTGAGCAATTTAGATCTAAACCATTTGAGCTAAATGTTTTTCAAAACTTGTTTCACATGTTTAATTTTTTAATGAGCCTAATGAAGACTTCGTAACCGCGGAAGCCCAAATAAAGGTTTCCATAAACGATATAGACAGAAACTTTTACAAAAAAATTTTGTATTTGATTAGAGTATATTCATTGTACCGGTATGGATCTAGAGTAGAGATCTAGATTTTCGCTCTGTATTGTCATTGTCGTGATGTTGCTATGTTTATGTGCTTTGTGTTACTTTAATCGCTCGTCATGTACTGTTTGTTTTATCTGTTTGTCTAACTATCTGCTATCTGCTTGTGTTGAACAATAACGCACCACTAATGAATACCACTGTGCGGAGATGACGTCACAGACGTTGCAATAAACGATTTCGTCCTTCCTAGCGCCATTGCTCGGTAGAAGGATTATAACTGGATCATGCTTCTGATCCTACTACAGTTGAATGTTGAATAAAGCCAAGATAATTGGCTAAAACAGACTTCAGACTCTCCGCTTTCAATTTATTCATATCAATTTATTCAACATTTCAACATGGAGCGTTTTTTCCGACCTGAGAGGTTCAATGCGGACCCAAACACACCAGACGCATCCAAACGCTGGAATCACTGGCTGCGAACTTTCAACAATTTCCTGTCATCTCTACGACAACAATCTTCCACTCCTACTCTTGATGAACTTGACTTGCTGATAAACTTCGTTGACCCCTTTGTATATGAATACATCATCGATTGTCCCACCTTTGCCTCTGCCGTGGAAGTCCTGAAAAACATTTATGTTAAACCTGGAAATGAAATATTCGCTCGGCACATCTTAACAACTACCAAACAAGAACCAGGGCAGACACTTGACCAATTCTTACAGAGACTGAAGATTCTTGCAAAAGAGTGTGAGTTCAAAGCTGTTTCAGCCGACAAAAACAGGGATGATTTCATCCGAGACGCTTTCATCTGTGGCCTCTCTTCAAGTCAAATCAGACAAAGACTCCTTGAGAATAAGACATTAGACTTGTCTACTGCTTTTGATCAAGCTAGATCGCTAGAAATGGCCGAAAAACAATCCCAGACATACAACAATGTACCAGCTTCATCATCAGTGCCCTGCGGCAGTACCACCACTGCAGCCATCGACGAGAGTGATACACTATCAGCTGCAATCAGTTCCAAATGCTTCTTCTGTGGTTTTCAACGGCATCCCCGATCAAAATGCCCTGCTCGAGAGGCAACTTGCAAAGGATGTGGGAAGAAAGGACATTATCAAAAGGTGTGTCTATCAAAAGGAAAACGGAATGACTTCGCCTCTGCTGCTAATCCCATCCTTAATTCGGCCTTCACTGCTGCGGCCCCCTTAAGTCTTCAGAAAGCCATTATAAAAGTCAAGGTCTTTGACACTCCTCTGAGGGCACTGGTGGACACAGGAAGCTCTGAAAGTTTTATCTCAGCAGACAAAGCTCAATTTATGAAGTTCAAGACCTTCAAGTCTAGAAAAGAGATCTCCATGGCTTCCACGAATCTCTCAAGTACAACCAAAGGCCATTGTTTTGCTACTCTGGAATATAATGGCGAAACTTATCAAGGAATAAAGCTCTCTGTTCTACCAGGATTGTGCGCTGACCTAATACTGGGTCACGACTTTCTAGATCAACACAAAGGACTTGAAATGACTTTCAAAGGCCCCAAGCCTACATTCTCTATCTGTGGCATAACTGCTGCAAAGGTGGAACCTGCCTCTCTGTTCAAGAACTTGCTTCCCGATTGCAGACCTATAGCTACAAAGTCAAGACGGTTCTCTACACCAGATAGACAATTCATAGACTCTGAAGTCCAAAAACTGCTTGCCGAAGATGTGATTGAACCTTCTGATTCTCCGTGGAGAGCGCAAGTGCTGGTAACAACAAATGACCGGCACAAGAAAAGAATGGTAGTGGATTATAGTCAGACTATCAATCGTTTCACCCAGCTTGATGCATATCCTCTTCCTCGAATAGATGAGATGATTGAGGAGATCTCGAAATATGAGGTGTACAGTACAGTAGACCTTCGCAGTGCCTACCACCAAATTCCCATAAAGGAGGAAGAGAAATTCTACACTGCCTTTGAGGCCAGTGGAAACCTCTACCAGTTCAAACGTATTCCATTCGGCGTCACTAATGGAGTCGCTTGCTTTCAACGCATCATTGACGGCCTCGTCAGAAATGAGAAAATTAAAGACACTTTCGCATATTTAGACAATGTCACTATTTGCGGTAGAAATCAGAAGGAGCATGATGAAAACTTCTCTCACTTTATGAAGTGTGCCGCTGAGTACTGCATAACTTTCAATGAGGACAAGAGCATCCTTTCCGCCAGAGAAATCAAGCTGCTTGGGCTCCTGGTTTCCAAGGGCAGCATCAAACCTGACCCTGACAGACTACAACCGCTGCGAGATCTGGCTGATCCTCATGACGCAAAATCACAACGACGGGTTGTAGGCATGTTTGCCTACTACTCTTCTTGGATCCCAAACTTTTCTGACAAAATACACCCTCTTGTCAACAACCACACTTTTCCATTACCAAAGAAAGTGAAATGTGCTTTTGAACTGTTGAAGAGAGAGATAGAGAATGCTGCTGTTACAACCATTGACCAGGATATCCCTCTTGTGGTCGAAACGGATGCTTCTGACATAGCGATAGCAGCTACCCTGAATCAGAATGGGAGACCTGTTGCTTTCTTTTCAAGAACACTAAATCATAGTGAAAGGAAACATTCATCTGTCGAGAAAGAGGCATATGCCATTGTGGAGGCTCTCCGGAAGTGGAAACATTATTTGCTTGGAAAACATTTCCAACTTGTGACTGACCAGAAAAGCGTCGCTTTTATGTACAATAACGCTCAGAAAGGAAAGGTGAAAAATGACAAAATCCAGAGATGGAGAATTGAACTGTCGTGCTACAGCTATGACGTAGTATACAGACCTGGCAAAGAAAATCATGCAGCAGACGCTCTCTCGAGGGGGTACTGTTCTACTGCTAACTCGAACGCCGAAATACTGCAAGATCTCCACAGCACACTATCCCATCCTGGGGTTACGGGGATGATGCATTTCGTCAAATGCAGGAACCTCCCTTATTCACTAGATGAAGTGAAGAGAGTGTGTGCAAACTGTAGAATCTGCTGTGAACTAAAGCCTTCCTTTTACAAATCGACTGATGCTAACCTTATCAAGGCCACTCAGCCTTTTGAACGCCTTAGCGTGGATTTTAAAGGGCCTTTGCCTTCTTCCTCGAGGAACAAGTACCTTCTGACAATGATTGATGAGTACTCCCGCTTCCCCTTTGCTTTTCCATGTGCTGATATGAACGCCTCAACTATAATCAAATGCTTTTGTCAACTCTTCTCTCTGTTTGGAATGCCATCCCATGTGCACTCTGATAGGGGCGCTAACTTCATGTCTAGTGAGCTCAAGGACTTCCTTCACAACAAAGGTATAGCTACTAGTCGGACTACTCCGTACAACCCTAGAGCTAATGGGCAAGTGGAAAGATTGAACGGCACGCTCTGGAAGACAATAACGCTTGCGCTGAGGTCTCGTGGCCTAGAGACCCATCAGTGGGAGCTCGTTCTCACAGATTCACTTCATTCCCTAAGATCTCTTCTATGTACCGCCACAAACGAAACTCCGCACGAGAGAATATTTCGCTATAACAGGAAATCCACAACTGGTATAACTCTTCCAAGTTGGTTAACTACTCCCGGTACTGTGCTCATGAGAAGAAACGTGAGGACTTCGAAGTATGACCCCTTAGTAGATGAGGTTGAACTGTTGGATTGCAATCCTCTGTATGCTCAAGTCAGACTTCGTGATGGGAGGGAGACAACAGTGGCTCTGCGCCACCTGGCACCACCTGGAGGCATGACTACATCGCTTACTGTTCCGAATGAAGCGGCTCCTTCGCCGACAAATAATGACTTAAATGTGAATGACCAGACAAATCAGATAATGCTTGTTCCTGAACCAGCTGTTATGCAGACCGGTACGCAAAATCGTAGCTTGAATCTAACAGACTCTCTGAACACCCCAGGTAGTAACCCTACGACTTCTCTCAGAGAAGAAAACTCTGAGATTCAACCGGAAGCACCTGATGAAAGTAGACCTAGTCCAAAACGCCGTCCTTTTGTTCGGACCAGGGTTTATAACTTACGGAACAGAGAAGCTTGAACTCTACGATCACCAGGACTTTTTCTATGCATACTTGATGCAATTTGTGACAATAACGTTTCATTGCATTTTTGTTCGCTAGTATTAATTGGGGGTCATTGTAATTTTGAAAACGTGTTTAATGATGTCCCCGATTACCTGAGGGGGGAAGAATGTCGTGATGTTGCTATGTTTATGTGCTTTGTGTTACTTTAATCGCTCGTCATGTACTGTTTGTTTTATCTGTTTGTCTAACTATCTGCTATCTGCTTGTGTTGAACAATAACGCACCACTAATGAATACCACTGTGCGGAGATGACGTCACAGACGTTGCAATAAACGATTTCGTCCTTCCTAGCGCCATTGCTCGGTAGAAGGATTATAACTGGATCATGCTTCTGATCCTACTACAGTTGAATGTTGAATAAAGCCAAGATAATTGGCTAAAACAGACTTCAGACTCTCCGCTTTCAATTTATTCATATCAGTCATGATCTCTTTCAACCGTGCAGGGAGCATTGCGACAATGTAACTTCGTCATAACCACCCAATATGACTTCATTCAACCCTTAGAATGTTGTTTCAAGAACGTAAGCCTACTGAGTAGATCTAAGTAATTTCTGACATTTTGTGAGGCTCCTGCGGATATTTGTTGTTTTTTTTTGCGCCAGGAGTACGCATTTTAAGGAAGCGCATCTCCGTACAACGGATATGTCTGTTATATATATACATGTTATACGGATATGGACAATGCATATGGAAGCGCATATCCGTACAATATGTTGTACGCACATGGACAGTGCATATCCGTACAACGCACACAATTCGATGAACACACACCGGAATACTATATTACTGACCTTGTTAATTTGCATAGTTTTAAAATTATGAATCGGCTTAGTAGCAAAACAATCCGACTTCTGCTCGGAGATTGCGTGGCTAATAATAATAACTTGAGTGTACGTCGATCACCAATGGCTACCCCAACCCCTTTTCGCCTGATTGGTCAATCTGACTACCGCCCATTGATACAAACTGTCTAGACCCTCACGCCCCCAGGTCCATCTGACTATTCCATATGTTGTCACTTTAAAATTCGTGAACACCATACCAAGTTTTGTATCAGCAAACCTTCACCAGTCGCGATTTTGGTAAACATGTTGTACGGATATGCACTGTCCATATCCATACAACATGTTGTACGAATATACACTTCCGTATTTTATTATTTAGAGGCTTTTGTGAATCCAGAGCTAGAGAGCTCCTCCCGACACGCCTTTTTTAGGACCAATTATTCTTTCAGATTTTTTTGGGTGTTTTTCTCCGTAGGAAGGGTAGGGGGCCACAGACTAACGTTAATTTATTAGTCTGTGTAGGGGGCAAGGTTAGGGATTCGATAAGATTTAGGGTTTAGGATAAGGACGGGGTTATGAATAGTACTTGTACGGAGGCATACGCATGCCAAGAGCAAAAGGTTTATAACAACGGCCTAGATCTAAATAGATTTCTAGAGTAGGCTAATTCAAAAAATATTTTTTATTTTGTATTTGAATAGAATAAATTCATTGTATAGGCCCTAGATCTAGAGTAAAGATCTAGATTTTAGCTCTGTTATTGTCGTGATTTCTTTCAACTGTGCGGGAAGCTTTGCGACAATGTAAACATGTCATAACCACCTAATATGACTTTCATTTAACCTTAAGGCCAGGCGCACATGATGAGTAAATCTTTAGTTGACCCGTCCGAGAAATCACTCAGTCTGATTTCATTTAACTTTGTGATCTGACTTACCAGATAGATGTGTCATTAACAGAATCATTAAACATGATGAAATACAAAAATATGACTTCGGCATGAACTGTTTGCCTATGTTACTGTTAGCCATCGGTCCCACGCTAAGGCCGGACCATCCAGACGCATCCTTCTTACTCTTGCATTATTTTGTTCTAATGTCGTCCACGTTCAACAGCAATTGCTGTGCAGCATCGTGCGCACTGCCGGGAACATCCGATTCAGCTTGCATCTGCCTATTTTCTTCACGTTAAACACAAATCAGGGCAAAGACCTCAAAAAGAGCAAATAATTTTATTTTTTTTAAATCGCGTCCGCGGCGTTTGTGCTTTTATTTGGTGCTAGTTGAGGTGTCAGTCATTGCCCGGAATAAACCTGTGCTCACATGCCCCTCCACCCTCTCTCTCCGACAGAGAAAGTTTCCCATAATAATGTACACGTACAGTCTTGTTACAGACAGATCTCAGTGTGCACCGAGGCAGTACGCACTCTTTTCTTGGCAAAGGAATTGCATCAAATTGACGCTTGTCAGCAGAGACTGATAGGGGATTTGCCCTGGATACGATACTTAAAGCGTGAAATAGTACTTAGATTAATTACATATAAACAATTAATAGACGTTTAAATTACAAAAAGTAATTTCTGACATTTTGTGAGGCTCCTGCGGACTGTGAGCCCCTAAGCTGGGGCTTATTTCACAGACCAACACCAAGGCCTGTGTAAGCGCCAGGCCTGTGGCTCGCCGCCCATAAATTTTCCTACACACTAACACAAGAAGCACTGCTCACACCGTGACCCAGCGGGACTCGGCAGGCAGTGCCTATTTTGCTAGTGCGAAGCAAAATTTTTGGGTGGCGAGCCACCGGTCTGGCGGCTACATCTGCCTTAGTCTGTTTCGTCACTAAATCTAGCCCTGGTAGTGAGGTGAGGTTAAAATAACAGATTCAGATTCCGGACGGCTACTGGCAGAAACAGCAATGATGCAGTTATAATGTATTTACACCAGCGGCCCACAGGCTGGATCCAGTCCGCTGATCAGTTTTGACCGGCCTCCGGAGTTGATTGAAACATTCAGCCAGTGGGCTATAAAGACCCCAAAAAAATAAAATAATAATTTCGTCAAATCTTTGATCGTGAACGTTGAGCGCAATCATATTTCAGACACCCCAATCAGGATAAGAAGACAGAATCGGTCAAGTTGTAGCTGGGGTACTAGGCATTGTCCAAGATAAAATAATGTGTTTATCAGTTTCACTTCTGGGTTATTGATCTGCTTCATTTTGCCCGTTCCTTTAGTTTATTTCGTTGTTTGTTTTTAGATACGTTCAAAGAGTTCATAGTACTACATGTAACTACTTGAAGCTCTTTGGATAAGTCTTACTGAACCCCCCTGCGCGCATTTAATGTCAAATGTACCCCGTCAGCATTCATGAAATGGCATTTATTTGCGCACTGGGCAGAATGTTTAATACTAGTGAATACACGCAGGAAGTGATATCCTACTAACGGGCTTATGTGCCCGGGGAAAAGAAAGGCTCCGTGTGGGGCGAAATTAGTGACACATCAAACTCAGAAAAAGTCCTTCCCCACCATTTGAAGCCCCGGAGTGTCTGCAGTTCAAAAGGGAGGCATCTATAATACTTTGGGCAATTTTATCCGACCTGTATGGGCGGTGATAGGGTTTGTTGAAAATCGGGCGGGTTTTTTTTTTTTAGTGTGGATGTACGTGCCTTATGCAAATTACGCCATTTATAGCAGGGCTTTAATATAAGGTAAAAATATCCGGCCCCTACATCCTCACATTTTCTCTGGCCTGTTGGTCCTTACCGTGAAAGTCACTGAAAGGTGGCTCATACCTGGCGTGCGTCGTCTTGGAGTGCGGAATTAAACCGTTCTGTCATAAAATGATGATGTGCTTATCAGTGTAATGAGAAAGAGAATACGGTAATTGGTATTTGAATTTATACTGCCACACACACCGGGCTTAACAGTCAATAGAGAGAGAGACAGAGAGAGAGAAAGAGAGAGAGAAGAAATGAAGAAAAAAGCGAGAGGGAGAGAGAGAGAGAGAAGAAATCAAGAAGAAAAAAGCTGATATATAAACTGCCCTCAGATGAACCAAAACCGCTATGTAATCGACCAACAAATTAGATGGTTACATCATGACACTGAATTTTAATGAAATCCCACAACATTAACATGTCACCAACCAACTTGTTGACCTATCAAAATCGGCCACTGCGCTCCGGGTCTTGGAGCAGTACAAGAGATAACCAAAAAAATAGAACACTTGCAGTCATTGAGATCTTTGCTGTCGTCAGTTTCACTCTTTTTGTTTGTTTTCTCTGACCACTAACACGATTACGTTTTATCTTTCGATGTCCATTTTTAAATTATCAGTTTTTTTCATAATTACTTAAATTATATCCTCTGACTTTAAGTATGTATGCTTTTATTTGTATGCTATGCCATTTCATGTAAATGCATGTACATGTATATCAAATGATATATATTTATTTTTATAGATAAGTACATGTACATGTAAGTAAATAGCAAAAGTTTTAACACTTTACCTTCATGCTGAGTGATGAAAGATCCATTCTTTCGCTACAAGTATTATCTGTGACAGGACTTGAAGTTTTAGGGTGGTCTTTTAAAAAAAAAAATTATACTGAAGTGCATTTTGCAACAAACATGCAGCTTCACAATATAAATAAGTTGGGATGTTACAATAATGTCGTCATCTTGATCGTAATCTGTGCACAGTTGAATTATGTCCTGCGTGTCAGGTCAATGTGTTTTAGTTAGGGAAGCATATTGTGTGCACTGTTAATTTTGTTAATTTATCAGTGTGTGTGTATATATGTGTATGCGCGCTATATATCATACTTTCTGCTTCTGTAACTGTATTGTTATGTATTCAATGATCAAAACAAATTTCCTTGTACAAGGACGAATAAAATTTATCTTATCTTATTTTCATGGTCTGCACTGTTTGAGTTTGAATTTGATCGATATGGAAATATTGATATTAATGAAAATATTTTTTTGAATTACCGGTACACCTATGGTTTCCTGGAGTAAGTTGATTAATTTTGTTAAGAAGTATGCAATTATTTTCACCTCAGCTATCAGTTTTCATCAGTTATAGTCTCTTGTATCCAACATTTTATGACTCAGTAAATTTTCCTAATAATTAATTGCAGGATATTTGTGTATCTGTAGTGAAAGATTTGACTGTCTTTTAATGCATCAAATTTTGTAAACTACAGTGTGTTATGAGGGGAGCATTACAGTTGCGAACCTTATTTTTCAAAACATCACAGTTGCAAACCTATTCAATTTTGAGCAAATTTAAACATTACACTTGCGAACCTATAGTGGTTCAACAAAAATTAAAGCATTGCATGTACGAACCTAACGATTTGTAATCGAGTTGTACTTGTAATCGTGATGCATAAGATAATGAAAGCCAAACATACCATGGTTGATGATGATGGCTCTCCACTTCTTCAATCGCAATGCATTCCCCCCTCTGTGTTTACAGGCTTGGGACTGTCTCATACTGGTATGAGGCCACATTAGGAATGTTTGTGTTTAATTAACATTTATTGTTCACAGTACTGAGGCAGAGATGAAATCCTTCAATCACTCATGGGGAACTCTCGCAAAGATGGCCCAGGACAGACAGGGCTGGAGATCCTTTGTTGCTGCCCTAAGCACCAGTGGGTGCAACAGGAAATAGTAGTAGTAGTTCACAGTACTGGATAAAACTATGTACACTATTTACATGGTAGACTCTTCTTGTTCTGGAGCTATTTACAAGCCAGTGTTCGGCAATGACGCAAAGCATACTTTCTTCAGGAACTTGTCTTTTTCAAGGGCTCCGTCCTTGTATTGGCTAATTGCTGCTGCAAGCCATACCTGCTTCTTTCTTTCACGCAGTGGAATTGGGGTGTCCCTCGAGTATCTTGAAATGGTTTTCAAATAGGACTTCTTGTAGGCGGTCGAACAGCTCAAAAACAGACGGATGACTGGTGTAAAAGAAGCCATTCAGCTTTCGGTGGAATGCTTCACACCCATTTGTTGTTCTCTTACTGGTGACATCAGTGCTGGCCCACAAAGTTGGTGGGAATGTAGAATTGCTGCAGATGTAGGTCCCTGCCAGGTATGTCAGGTACTTGTCTATCCTTTCGTCAATAGGGGCCTGGAACAAGATGTCAAATGCGAAGCTTTCATAAACGTCCAGGTAATCAAAAAAGGGCAGTCCAAAAGTGAGCTTCAGGAACTGGCCTATTTCTGAATCTTGAGATTTGTATTCACCAGACAGTCCCAACTCCTGGATCTTCCTCCACCAGTTCTGTTTAAAGTGGAATAGGCAGCCTTTCACCATCATTCCTGGAAACGTCTCCGTTGCTGCCTTGTGGGTCGCTTTAAATTTTAAAGTTCGCAAGTGTAATGTTGCGGTGCCGTTTGAAGATTGTAGGTTCGCAAGTGTAATACACCCATTATGAGCAAACCTGAGCACTACCCTTATTTTGTATTATTTGTGGTTTGAGATTTATAGGCCTACTAATTAACAAGGCGCAGTTTCCGCTATTCATGCACTCACCACTGCCAGATCATCTCACTGAATTACTGATGCTTCAGAGCTCATCTGGATCACCTGGTATGTACCTATATTACATGAGTATTACATCCTTCACATAGATGGACAACTGGACAGGAGCTGGTGGCAAGTGCAAAAAATTTAATGTCCACGTTTAGGGCTGAAAATTGACATTCAATTACATGTAAATGATGCATGAATAAAGCTGTGTTTTCATGTGTACGGAAACAGAAACGGCAATGGAAACTTCAAAAACCCTTCAAGTAGTGAAACAGAAAGAATGTCTTCATGTATGCAGAAATGCTATTTCTATACACATGGAAACGCTCTTTCTTTTTACAACTTGACGGATTTTTGCCGTTTCCGCAAACATGAAAACACAGCTTTAGGCTGACCATGTTCTTAAACGTCTTTGTTCAGTGGAAACAGATGCTGCACGGTTGACAAATGAATATTTATTGACCTAGTATCAACAAAAATGAATTACGTCTATTCAATTATACATTTCCATGTATGTCCTGTTGTCAGCTGGTCTGTTTATCCATTTGACTATCCTTCAATGAAAGTAAGTGTTAAATATAGATTAAAGGTACATCTACACATGCTAAACCATCCATCCATCAGTCAACCAGTCAAGTACTCATGTCATCAGATCGACTTGTAGGCCCTATTACATCCATTTTTAATTCTTTTTTTAAAGTTTATCACATCGCCAAACATTCACTCAATGGTTGACTATCTGCTGGGAACTTTACATGTTGGTACATGTACTTGTGAATCTTCACTGAATTTACAGGCGCACCCAGTCCACTACCATCAGTACAATCAGGTGAACATATTTACATACATAAAAAAACACAACAACAACACAAAACACACACAAAACTTCTTCATGCAAACAGGAGTACAAGGCCACAGATTAGATTTAAAAAAATGAAAAAATGATGTTTATCCTTTGCTCTTCTAATCTACTCCATGAGTCCACCAGAATTTTCTAGAGAGCACAGAGAAAGATACAGCTGTAGATATGTCATCTCAGCGTGGCACAAACTGGCCAAGCCATTTCAAACTCTTGTGCCTCAAAATGGCCAACTCCAAAAACTGTTACATTATATGAAAATATATACAGTAAAACCTCGCTATACCTCCATTCCCGCATACCGCCAGCTTTTCGGCGTGGTACGGATCTGACACCTATACAAAGTCACTAAAAATCTCGTTATACCGCCATCCGCCAACAGTTTGACTGCTACATTCATAACTTGAGTATAGTAAATGTTGCTCGTTATAGCACCAACGTAAATTTAACCCCCACTCCCCACATCTACCTAAATCCAGCTAACAGTCGGAACATCACTTGGCGTCACAGTGCTTGTTATTCAAACACCAATCCTACTACACAGTCTTCGCTTTTGAAGTCCTGATAAGGCCTACTGATGGGGCATGCAGTGGGAAAGACGGGTCACGGTTCAATAGAGAGTTTGCGAACGAACTTAAGCGCGCGAGGTGATACTTCAACTGGTTCATACCGGTCAGGGGGTACGATGTAAACAACGCACGTTTGTTGCTGAATTGTAATGTAGCATTATTTGTCGTCTTGCAATACATAATACTTTTACTCTTAAGGTGCGTTTTCATGAATGAATAAACTCCAACACACATAAACACAAAAAACAACAACAAAAAAATACAAATGAAAGCAATGTAAACTTCAAAATGACAACGGAGGTTTATGTCTAGTGGAGAGATAAGGGAGATAACTGCAATATTTTAGACATGTTAGCCAGTCCAATGTTGGTAAATTACTTAATAACTTTTTCCCCTTGTTCTACATGGTATTTTCGTTGTGCCGCCATTCTCGTTATACCGCCAATTTTCTGTTTGCCCATTACTTGGTGGTATAACAAGGTTTTACTGTATATATATTTTTTAAACAGAGAATGTTTCTACACCAGTTTTTCCTCGGTGTATGCAAAACCCAAAGTCACAACAGTGTGTTTTTAATTGAATAAAACCAATTATTTTCCGCTTTCAAAGCTGACCTGAATAGACTTAGTCATTTTGCAACTGACACCAGCGATACGTAATCATTTGAGTGAGTGCCCTATGAAGCTGGCAGACCTAGTACTGAGGTACTGAATCAGCATCTGTGGGATATTACATCTAGAAGCAAACATGTGCGCTCCAAAACAAAGCAAGACAAAAGTTCACATGAACACTCCTTGCACAGTGCTGTAACTGTGCTCTTGATGAAGACATCCATCTTGGTTGATATGCACATATATTTGAATGTCAGATATCACTGATTTTCCTGCACTCAACGAAAGTTATCTCTCCGCTTGTTTTTTGGCTGTCTCACAAAGTCTGGATTGTATTGAGAGTTGTATCTTCTCTTTACACCTCTCCTTTCCTCCTCCTTCTCATCCTCACTGCTGCTTCCTTTTCTTTTCTCCTTGCCTTTGTCTCCACTGCCCTGATTCAATAAAGCATGTGTCCTCATCTTTTCTCCCCTCTCTCGTGCTAGTCTTTCTGCCCTCATTTGCTCAATAGTCTTCTTTGGTGATGATGATGGTGGTATTTTTATCTTTGATGTTGAGGACGAGGAACTGGAGTGTTTGTCTTTTTTGCGTTCCTTTTTGTCCTTGTGTTTATGCTTCTGCAAGCGAAAAATAAAGCAAGACTCTTAATATATCACTTTATAAAACATTCTACATATCAGCATGCTAAAAACTAACACGAGGGCCATAATTATATGTGCAAAACAATACAAACAATATTTTTCTAAAACACCAAGATAATTTCTTGTAATAAAACTTATTCTGTTTGACGCAAGTCAGCAGGAAGTCCAAACTTATTTTTGTTCATCTTCGTGTTTCAAGCTCAGCATAATTATATATATGTGTATACTTTATACTTCCATAAACTTTAGTCTGACAAGTTAAAATTAAAAAAATGATACACCATTTACCTCTCCAGTTAGTACAGAATTGGGATTATTTACTGGTTGAATACAGTGAGATGTTAGTGTCAACTCTTTTAACTAAGCTTGTGCAATAAACGATGGAGCTAATTCTTCATAAAAAAATGATAAAGAGTATTTTCTATTTTTACCTAATTAGGGAAGTTGTAATACATTGGTCGTAATCTGTCACTATGTGGGACCTTAGGTTCACATGATACAGCTTTCAGATGTAATTGTTGCTTCCCTGGTAGAGTTATGCATTCCCTATTACACCGTGGCTGTTCAGCCATTATGTTATTGTTTTGTGGTGTTTGTATGGCAATGCCTGGACTACTCAGTTTCATTCACTGTATATCTCACACTGACTCTACTGGACTGGACACTTGGGCATCTGCAGCACAAAGTCCTTGGATTCCATTCACATATTCACTGCTTATGGGATCCACAAATAACTAATTTACTGTACAGTGGAGCCCAAGTAAACCAAACTTTGGTAAATCGAGTTTCTGTTAAATAGAGGTGATTTTGAAATGAGGATTTTTTCCTTCTTTATCTCTATTAAACATTTACTGCTATTTCGAGTTCGAACTGGTCCAGTTCTGATAAATAGAGTTGACCGAGGGCTCTCATCCTCAATCAACTCAATGTAAGTTAATATAACTTCTGATTTCCAGCCCCGTAGCCGTGAAAACCAGTTTCCACAAACACACTGACAGTGACACAGGCCTGTTCAACAACTCCACGCCCCCCAGCCATCGAGGGGGAGGGTAGAGGTGCCAAAAATGATGCAATGGGTAGGCTGCAGAGCCTTCCTCTTACGTGTCTGTCCCGACCAAGCGAGAAACATGCGGCGGAGGGTGGCAGTGGTACGGGTCGGGGTCCCTGCACGCAGCATGATTATGCCCCAATGACAAATGATTGATATCAGCCAACAATACAGTACGCGAAACGGTGGTCGCATTTTTAATTTATGGCCAGTGAATTAATCGATTGCTGACGTAACCACAACAGGTAGATCTACCGCCAAGACACGGTATACCGTAGAACATAAATTACACACAGTTGAGCCATGTGGTGTGCCCATCTTGCTCACATAGAGCCATTCTAATACACACTTGTGTAATGCTCGCTAAGCATCACAATCATGACTGTATTCAAAAGTAAAAAGTTACGGTAAGGCCCTGGAGGAACAAAGACCTCACTTTCACGAGGTTCTTAGCACCTCAGTACAGCAAATACGTCGCTGCAGTGTTTACACATTCACCACACTATACTCGATGGGGAGGGGGGACGAGTACGGCATTGTTACACTACGTAATAGTAATTCCACGCCACTGATAGCAATGTGGGATAACGCAGTAGGCCTAGTCTCGCATTTGAACATCGTACATGAGTCTTTATCGATTGATGACGTCACACACAATAAATGCGGCCAAGATACAGTTTGCTGGCCAGCAACTACTACTAGTACCAGGTCTAGGCCATTCAATGTTGCTTTTTTGTTTTACCGTTACGGTAGGGCCACTTCTGAAGAAAAAAATAATCGAAAGATCTCATGACTCATACAGGTTCTTTTGCGTTTTGTGTGTGTGTATATGTGGAAGGGGGGGGGGGAAGCAGGCGAAGGGATATAATTACACGTATGGTATGGGGCAGACTGCAAAATAATGGTTATTCCTCTGCCCAAAGGTAAACCGAACTTTCGTAAATTGAAGTATAATCCATTCCCCCCCACCCGGCGACTTCGAATTATGCGGGCTCCACTATATTTCTTTGTTTGTTTGTGACCTAGTAAACGTTCACACTTTACTGAATGTTTCCATAAATCTAACTTGAATTTTGGAGAAGGACTGTTAGCCTATAAATAGGCAATACATCAGCACAGCCATACCATATTCTAAACATCTGAAGTGTTGCATTTTCAATTATTCCTCCGTTTTCCTGAAATTTAAATGTTTACAGGCCTGTCAATCTTTCAGACCTTAATAGCTTTCTTTTTGCCTCCTGCAAAAACTTCAAAATCCATCTTAAAAAATGTACATAAATAGAAAGCCTTACATGGCCATAGCATTTGATTTTGGTCTCTGAACATACCTTATGACCATGTTTCTTTTTCTCCAGAAACTGCTTCATTTGAGGCAATGGGTCCATTGAGTGTTTGCGTTTCTCTTCCATTGCCATCCTGAAAATAATATTTAAAAAAACAACAAATGAACATGACATTCAACACTATGGAAACTAAATCTAGTGATTGCTATTTTCCAATTCCGGTCACAATCCACAATTCCAAAAATATGTCTCAATGACACAATAGAATGAACTTACTTCACCTCAATAAAAAGATCTCTCTGAAGTCCACTGACAATGATGAAATTATCTTGAACACTAACAGTTTCCATTTCTATAAACTGGTGGTCTAGTTTTATGTCATTTTTGTAATGCTGAGCTCTAGTATAAGTGATTTGGATATAGCCAAACTTCTGATGGTTTGAATGGCTGGCTTTGCTGATGGGAACATCTTAGACATACCAGTGTCTGCAAAGTCTTAATTTCAAACTCCCCTCTCCCCCTTTTTTTTCTTCCATTTTTGAAGCAACACTAGAAACTTCATGTAAAAATGGAAAGTTTGAGGTCATGACTGAAGCTGACTTTCACCCATTTATGAAAGCAGCTGAAAAAACAAACCACATCAAATTAAATAGATTTAAACATATTTAAACACCTCAATAAAAAGGAAGTTGGGGGGGGGGGGGGAATTTAGACTGTCAGTTAAGGTTTCAAATTCAAAATATAAATAGATTATTCAATGATCATGACATTGTTAAAAAGGATCTTTGTAGAAACTAGGACAAATTTTATGGAAAATGTGGATACTTTTATTTGTATTTGTATACTTCTTTGATCCCATTTGGGAAATTTGCCTTTAGTGTCATTGCAGCCCAGCTATAACTGGAGCAAACACATCATTGCCACAGTGCAGTGCCAGTCAGCATTTTTGTTTTGTTTTGTTGGTTTGTGTGCATGTGTGTGTGTCTTGGGGGGGGTAGGGGTGGGGGTGGGGGTAGGGGGGGGGGTGGGGGGGGGGGGGAAATTTTGGCTGGGCAGCCAGATTTGTGAGCATAATGTAAAGAAGTCAGCAAATTGAGAAAAGTAAGTAATAATTTTGTTTTGGTGCATTCCATAAATCCCTGCCAAAATCCTGTGCAACACTCACTTCAGTTTTGTCTCTCTGTCCTCTTCTTCCTGCTCTGAGTTGGACTCTTCTTTATGTTTGTGTTTCTTTTTCTTTTTCTTTGATTTCTTCAGATACCATGGGGCAGACTCTGTTTCACAGACAAAATAAGAAATCCACTAAAATAATCAAAAAAGTGCTGTAGATTAAGTATTAAGCAGACTGACAGTACAAAACCCTTTATCCCAAATTCTCAGAGCCAGAAGTGACACTACTGAAAAAAAAAAAAAAAGGCAGATAGAAAACATTTTTTTTTCTTCAGACTAAGACTACTAAGAGTAAAAAATTGTATCAATTGTAATTCAATACCAATACAAGAACATGTATCTTTTGCAAAAAAAAAAAAAAAAAAAAAAAAGCAGAACAATAAAGTGGCTTTCAAGTAATACAGTGTAACAAACTCCAATACAACTAACCTTGACCTCCAAGTGCACTTTGCCCTAGATATGTCAACAAACCAATCTTTTTTTCAAACTCTTCCTGTTCCTTCTTCTTTTCTTCCTCATGCTCCTTATTTTTGCCTTGCTTGACCAGCTGGTTGTAATAGAAGAATTAAAACACTATAAATGTAAAATCAACATATACTGTTGTAAAAAAAACAACATGGACAAACCCCCTGGCCAAATTGGTGTATTCTTCTTCTTCTTCTTCTTTCGTTCACCAATCTAAATCTGCAGATTTGTTCTTTTAAGAAAATCTACGGTTTTCTGCAGTTCTGGCACAGCACCATAGAGCTTGATATTCAGGTCGGTGGGTTGGGGCCAATACGTTTCTCGCAGTGCTGAGAAGAGTGTGCAGTTCTGGTGTATGAGTCTGAAAGATTTGCCTTTGCCACATTACACAGTTATTTGACAGGATTACATTTTTGACACAATGGGTTATAAAATTTTGTGGGCTAAAAAACACTTAAGAGACTTCATGTGCTTTACTTGTAAAGCAAAGCTTCACTGATGTCAGCAGTATGATTAAAGTGTTCTGACTCTCTCACCCCATCCTCAATATCTTTGAAGAAATTGATGTGTTCTCTCCTGTCCCCCAGTCCTGGGACTGCAACATCTTTGCTGCTTGTAGACACTGGAAATAAGTCATGAGATGTCTCTTTGTCTTGGTCTGACTGGAGTTGAGCTGGCCTTGTTGATACATCAATACAATCAGATTCAGTCACTGCCTTATTCTGCGCACGAGCTCGTAAGAGATCAGTGCGTGCCTCTTGCTCCTAGAAGAAAAAATGACACCATAATACATATAGTGTGTATGCTCCTTTCTGTTTTATAAGAAACAACAGCTGTGTATAATAATTATAAGAGTGTTCTGCTCTTGCACCTTTGAAACCCTGAAGGACAAGATCTGAACATTCTTTCTTCAAAAGCTGAATACAAATTCATAGACCATTTTAGTATATATATATGGCAGGTTTCAGAAAATTGGGTCACAAAGACACTTCAGATTTCAGTGTCTTATAGTTTCATAAAGATTGTGTTTTACTTGAATATTTTGATTTCAGCCCATAGATGATGATCAGAAGAAATCAAAATTATAAATTCGTTCATATATCAATTTGTGTGTTTTTCTTCTACGTTTTTGTGTTGCGAACGTCAAATATAATATTTAACATGCAAAACTTCTCTGAATTTACCTTGACAGCAAAGAATCAATGTATCTGACAACTTGGCACAGGTAATATTGTTTTTGAATATGGAATGGTAGCAAAAATGGTTGATGGTGTGTATAAACCCTAGAAAAAGTCCCCAGCAGCAAAATAAAATAAAATAAGAAGGTTTACATTTTGCCAAATGTTGCGCAACGTTCTGTCAAAAAATTGACCTACTTCAGACAGTAACTAAACTGTTTTAAAAATAATTTTACGTCCCAATTTTCACAGTGAATAATAAAAAAAACACTTTAAAATGGTAAAAAAGAAAAAAAAAATTTGTTTTTGTTAAAAAAAGTGTGAAGTTCAACAGTAAATCTAGCGAGGCATATGACCGTTGCACGCAATCTTTCCTGTTCCGTTATTTTGTTGTTGAACTCCAACCGGGTTCACTTCCCGGAGAGATACAAAATCTGTTTGTATCCGCGAAACAAAACAGGCAAGTGCTGAGTTTTTTACTCCTTTCTATTTGTCGTAGTTTTTGTATTAAAAATGTCTGTCAAAAAAATTCGCAATGGTGATTTCGCAACAGCTGATGCAGATTGGAAAACTCAGGAATTGAAGACCTATTGCCGATAGATTTTATCACGTTTACCATATCCTTGTATGGTATAATATCCTTTTCCAGTATCTTGCCAGTATGATTAAGGGTTCAACAAAGACAAATGATGCTGTTATAATATTTTTAAGAGATGTTTTCTAATGCCCTGCCATGCCTAGGTGCGATAGTCACAAGTTTTGACTGACGTAAGTGCCTGGCTAGGGAAGTCTGAACCGCCAATTTTCTGAAACCTGCCATACCACATTTTGATTAAAAAAACTGCAACATTTTTTCTCAACCTTTTGTCATTCCACATTACAGTGAGAATTAACAGGAACATCTTTATCTGTTCCAAAACTAAAAATTGATGGTAACTGCTTTTAAATGCTGCCAATTTATGAGAAACAGTTTATTGTTTGGAAATTAACTATGGTTTATCAGAGTATTATCAGCATTGTAAAAATACCTTTAAAAAGCACCCAAACCTAAGTGAATATTGAAATGAACAAAATTTCATCAAAAAATATAAACAAAGTCAGTGATTAAGCCTTACAGCTAAGGCTATTCGCCTTTGCTTCTCTTTCTCTTCTTCAGCTGCCTTTTCCTCATCTTTTCTCACACGTTCGATATTCTTCTTTGTTCGCACATGCCAGCTGAAGAAATAAGACAGTGAATCATTGGCAGCAGTAAAAAAACCAAAGAATTATTACTTCGGAAGGTCTTCCGCCCGTCCGCGCCAGTCAAGAAAACACAACTACGCCAGCCCCTTTTCGCTTGATTAGTCAATCTGACTACCGCCCATTGATACAAACTGACTAGACCTTCACGCCCCCAGGTCCATCTGACCATTCCAATGCAGGTTGTTTAAGCTTATATCTTAATCATATTATGTTTGTTAACTTTTTGGTAAGTGGCGCGGACGGGGGGAAGACCTCCCATTACTTCAAAGACAAAAATTATCAGATAACGGGGAACATTATTCAGCTGATACTGATAGCCTGATTAATGTATCTTAAAAAAATATGGAATATTATTCAGCAAGATTATCCAATAAAATTACTCTCATGAGATTGCCACAAACTCTGCATGTGATAAAGACCTTGAAAACCTACCCAAAGAAAGTGAATACATTTATTTACAAACACAACTTGTGTAATATTTAGGAAGGGAATTAAAAAGAACGCTGTGGCTATTCTTACGGCAGCCTACCAACTTACCTAGGCTATATTAGTCCATTGTCAGATTGATATGTAACGACGTGAGGGTCTAGTCAGTTTGTATCATCGAGGCCGTAGGCCGATGTTCTTCTGGGCAGTAGTCAGACTGACATATCAGGGTGAGCCGCCGGGGTAGCTATGTATTGTTTTCACTCGGACTATAGAATGCATTCGGAAGTCCTTCTTAGAGTTAACGAGTGAAAACAATACATAGCTACCCCGGCGGCTCACCCTGATATGTCAATCTGACTACTGCCCAGACGAACATCGGCCTACGGCCTCGATGATACAAACTGACTAGACCCTCACGTCGTTACATATCAATCTGACAATGGACTAACAGTTGGTAGGCTGCCGTAAGAATAGCCACAGCGTAAAAAGAATTAATCTGAAAGTTCAATATTTGCAAACATTTCCCATTCCTCACAGTTTTCCAGTTCACCATCAGAATAGCCTGTCATTTCTCCTCCCTGTCATAAAAAAGAGGAGTACTACAATTTCTTCTTACATTACTAGATCTATGTATAATACATAAAAATAAGATCTGTTGATCTTGTAGACTTAATGAGATTGAATTACGAACTGCTGACGTTAGATTGTAAAAAAAAAACAAAAAACCGTAGTAATTACAGTCAAATGGCAGATTCTGGGCAAAATCAACATAAAAGTCTTAAATATAATGTTAAAAGTCGAGTTTACCTTTTTTGTGGCAAAATATTCATGGCTTTAAGTTACGATTTCTCTGCCTATTGACTGTGTCCAAACTACAGTTCCAAACAAAAATTATGTCCTTCGTTTCGTATTACTTCCCTTTTCCAGTTTTCCTTTTTCTGTTAGATAAAAATGCTGCAAGTTGTCGTAAAATTTAATTACTTCTAAGTGGATGATTTTGGCCCTACACTTCAAAATTTTATTTTCCATTACGCCTAAAGTAGTTGAAATATGAATATAAATTGTATTGTGGGGATGTTAAACATTCCAGAAGTATTGCACATTTTTAAAAAACCTAAGGTCGTAAAGCCAATAACGTAAACACCTTTCGGCTTCTTAGCAACGGCGTCCATCATCTACCTTGTGCCTATGGTGGTGTGTTTGAGGTTGTTTCGAGAAAATGGCTGACAACGAAGATCAGCAAACAGTGGAAGGTAGAATGTTCAAAGTCTAATCCTAGCACTTGGTCATGAATGTATTCATTCTGTGTCATTTATTACACCGATATCAACATAAATCCTTCAACCTACTAGGAGAGAACCGTACTGCAAAGCCACTTCTTATGCCAAGAGCTGGTTCCAGAACTTGCCGTTTATAACTCTATTCATATTTTGAACTTGTGTAACTTTAGATTGCTACGTGATTATACTTAATATGTATTGATTGCGTGCATTTAAATTATATTTACAAATATTTGCCATGAAAAGCTTCAAAACCACTGCCAGTAGGCCTACCGTCCTCTTTCTACCCACCATCTCAGTCCCATGGTTTTAACCAGTGAAGTCCAGCACTGAATCCTCGCTCTCCTCCTCAGTATCCTTGTTCCATAAGGCTTACTTTACCTTTTACTTTACACAGATTTTCAACATTTTTATTTGTGTCGTTGTCTGAAAGATATATGTTCTTCTGTTCCTCATTCATGTTCGTTCAAAAAAAAAGTCTTTGCATTGACTTTGGTGCATTCATTTCTTATCATTTGAATCAAGAGACGCATGAACTTCTCGCAATATTCACCCTGTCACCTCCGTAAATGAATACCTTACATTTCATTATCATCTTTTTTATTAGTATGACTAATTATCATATTGTGCCTGCAGACTTTACTGTTTTATTGTGCTTGTTTGAGTTTACTGTGGTTTATTGCTTCAGTAGCATGATTATCCCTGTTTAACACTGCAAAATTCTTCATCAGTGGTGAAGAATGTCAAAATTTTTAATGGTCATTGAACACTTGAATATATATGGCAAAGGTTTGTTTTGGTCCATATCCTCTTGTTCCTTTATATGATTTAAATTGTTATATATTCATCTTTTCATCACACAAGGTGATCAAAACCAGTCTGCTGTTGAGACAACAGATGATGGTGAGCAAAACACCGCTGACGAAAGTGTGACACAAGCTGCAGAACAAGATGTGGGTGAAGCAACTACTGAGCAGACTGATGAGGGTGGAGAAGCAGAAGGGGATGCAGAAGCTCAGGAAGACAATGGAGAAGAAGATCAAGCTCAGGGTATGAACTTCCTTAACTGACGGCGGGGAAGACCTGATCATTTTTTAAAAAGACAAAATCCTCACTTAATGTTATTGAAATAATTTTTACAATCCCAGATGTGTGTGAAGAAACCTCATTCACAGTGGCACTCTTGTGGAATGCACCAAAGTTCTTGTAATGCCTTTGTTGTCTCTGGCACTGCACTATTCGTCATGCATTTACCTAGGCTCCTATTGCAAAAGGGGTTTTATTGAACGTACTGACTAATAAGTAAGGCCATGTAACATTAGCCAGAGTGATTTTTGTTTTTTTTTAATCCTCCACTCTTTGTAGCAGTCATATCTGAACAGATATCCCAAATTATTCAGTGGACATTAAAGAATTTCAGTTGAGATAAAAGTAATCTTGCATTGTTATTGAAATCCAACCAAATGACTAAATAGAAATTTGAAGAAATATGCAGACATCAGTGTAATAAAAGTAAGAAAGCACAATCAAGAAAAATGTTCAGTCATTTTCACAGAAGACTAAACATTAATAAGCACATGTTTATGTTGTTTTTTGCTATGATAGGACATACACTCAGTTGCTGTAAAAACTTGTTTTGTCAAGCAAGTGTTAAAGTAGAATGTGCACTTGTGAAACACAGCTGACCCCTAACTCTTGCACAAGTTTACAACATGCTTTTATTACTGACGAAAGGAGTTAGATTAAATCAGTGTATAATGGCAGATAAAAAGAGAACATTCATGACATTTGTTTGGTCCAACTGTTTTGTGACCTACTTAGAACAAATTGCAGGAACAATGTCAGAAGTGGAAGATGAAGATGATGAAGGAGAGAAAGAAACTGAGGAAGAGGAATCTGGTACACATGTAAACACAGATGAAGAAGGTAATTTAGCTTGATTTTGTTTCAATAGTTGATGTTTTTGTTTCAGTTATTACTTCTTGATCAATTGAATGTGAGATTCAGTCTTTATGTCTTAGTCAAATAGGGATCAAGAGATTTTGTGAAAAATTTCAACAGTTACACATTCAGTGTTACATATATACAGCCACTGGCTAAGGCCCCAGAGAAACAAAGATCTTGTCTTTCTGATTTTTTGTGCACCTCAATTTTTCCTGTTTTGCAAAATTTGGTTGTGTCAACAAATTCTGTCCCTTTTTAGCATGTCCCAGTTATTGAGTTATGATTGTTTGCTTACCCGCTCTTTATGTTATTAGCTGTAGAGAAAGTGGCTGATGAAATGGAAGCACAGCAGAAGGGGGAAGAAGTGGCTACAGAGGAGACAGCTGAAGAAATGGAACAATCAAACGAGGTAGAGCAGTCAGTGCAAGAGGAAGGTGACAGTGAGAAGGGAGAAAAGAGCAAAGATGAGGAAACTCAGAGGGAAGAACCAGAGGAAACAGAACAGCAAGTAGGAGAAGAGGAAGAAGTTGAAAAGGAGGATGGTCAAGTTAGGGATGAAAAAGAAGAAGAGGAGAATATTACAAAGGATGAACCAGAGAACGTACAAGAAGAGGCAGAGACAGAACAGTTCACAGCCAATGACAGTGTTGAAAGAGATGATGATAAAGGGGGTGAAGAAGATGAGAATAATATAACAATAGCAGAAGAAGTAACTCAAGCTGAACAAGATGATGTTGCAGGGGAAGTGGAGATACAGCAAAAAGAAAAGGAAGAGAAAGAGGTGGAAAAACAACAAGAGATGACCAAGGCTGAAGAGAAGGAAGCAGCAGATGAAAAAGCAGAACACAACAGTCCAGAACAAACAGGTAGTTGCCTCCTCAGTAAGCTATCACCAGTGCTCTTGTAATTTTTAAATTGGATTAAGTCGAAGAACGAAGAATGGCTGACGGAATGTTGGATCTCATGAATTTATTACTAGCTGCATTGGAAAAATCTGTTTTCTGGAGACAGATGTGTCGATTCTCAGAGTGTGTCATAAGAGTCGCCAAAGTTCCACCATCAGTAGATGAATGTAGTCTCATTTAAGAATGACTTCCCTCATAGTTAAGGGCTTAGCTTAGTTGGTTTCTCTTCATAATCACTTAGTTTCAATTCTGAACATACTTTCTCATGTTCAACCAATTCCGATACAATTTGCACCAGACGCTGGATGATATGATTTCCTGTTTTGCAGAGGAGGCACAAGAGGCTGCAGATGTAGGAGGGCAGGAAAAAGATGCTGGTAAAGAACAATACATGTAGAACAGTGCTGCTATTATATATAAACTTACATTGAACATGTCCTTGGCTTCTTGAGAATCTCATAGCTTTATGCTCATACTTCTTCATAACAAATGCTAGCCATATATGGATATATGATGCCAACATTTCTTTGTGTACAAATAAATATTATCTGCTAGGATAATTAACACTTTTCTCTTTCAGCAGTATATCTTTTCTTCTATTCTGAACTTTCGTATGTAATCTTGCTTTATTAACTTCCATTCTCTCTCCAAGCCATAGTTTCACTAAATTAATTTCATGTCTGTGTTTGTTATCCAGACCAAAATCATGCTTGCAGTAGACTGAAGGCATCTTTTAAGTCTGGTGTATTAATGTACCTGACTCCTTCTCAAGAATATGATTAGTTTTTATTTTGGTAATCTTAATTTAACGTGATGGTTCTTCCACGTCCAATTGCTGGGCATGTGCATAATGACATAGCTAATCTTGTACTTAAAATGATTACCTTTTTTTAATCTATTAAACACTTTACTCCTTTTTCTGTCTTGCAACGTTTGATAGTTTATCTTGTACTTAAAATGATTACTTCTTTTAATAATTAAACACTTGACTCCTTTTTCTGTCTTGCAAAAACGATATTTGTACTCTGTGTTGAAAGGTATTCCATGTTTTCACCATGTGGTAAAAAAAACACAACAGGCAAAACTGGCCAAGTTTCTTTGATGTTTCTCGGGCTATGGAAAAAATGGCAGGTTAAACTTGCTTATGAACTAACCATATGGTTTTGGAAGTGAAATCACAACAAAGCTTTAGAACACAGACTTATGAAGAGTTGCCAGTTTTCTTTCTCATTGCTTGGGGTTTATGTTGACCAATCGTTTTCCAGCAACTTGGATAAAGTTGTCAATGTCCTCATCCCTTAAATCAACAAAGTTGTGACAAAAGTGGTCAAAGGCTGGCTTAAAACTTAGGCAATACTAACTTTTCTTTTACATTTACTGGTTTTTGTTCTTTGCAGTTGTCCTATTTCAGGAGGCCAACCTTTGTTGCTGTGAACAAATATAATTATTATGTAAACTAATAGAAAATGCGATTTCACTAGATTTACATTGTAACCATTCAGTGAACCAACATTTTGTTTTTATTTTCCCTTAAAGCTGTAAGACAAAAAAAAAAAAATGACAAGATAAAACTTGAAGCATCGACCACAAGAAGATAGGCCACTTAAAATCCCTGTAATATTGTATCATCTGTCTCAGCAGTGTAATTTATTTCATTCCTCTCAGCAAGGCTGCCAAGCTTAATTGTATGTCAATGTATTTTATTGCAAGGACAGTCTTTGAAGTCAGCATAATTGAGCCAATTGCTTCTAATGCTTTTTCTGTGATTGTTGATAATCTGTCTCTTGTTTGTGTACCTGATTTTGGAGTGAAAACAGTGTAACGAATTTATAATTACATTGTGGTTTAGGAAAAACAAAAAATAACAGTGGCAAACTAATAGTACTATATCTAAGTTGAATGTAATACATGTATTTGGCATGGGCTTCAGAATTGGTATTTCAATGCTGTTTGTTTAACTTTTAATCACCATCTTAAGATGCAAGTGTACAAGTAAAAGTTAAGCAGGTTTTCAAAGACATTAGTCTCAGTGAGTCTATTCCATATATTCATAAATCAATTCCATATTTGTAGTGGTTGCTTTAGAATGGTTTTTTTTTCCTTTGGACTAAAATAATTAATGTCAAAACTGATCAAAATCACACGCAAGACAGACTCTCTGAATCCAATAATTTATATTTACTCAGCTCTTTTTTGCTATCACATGTCGCCATGACAGTGGACCATGTTGACTGTTGGTCTTTGTCTCTTTGTTGTTTTCTTAGCGGGAGAGGAAGCAGCAACTGAAGCCCGGGCTGAGGATGGAGATGATGATGATCAAGAAAAAGATGTCACTCAGACAGCAGCTACAGAGGCAACCACTGAGCAGCAAGAAGGGGATGAGCCAACTGCCACAGAAGCTACCACTGAACAGCAAGCAGGGGATGAGCCAACTGCCACAGAAGCTACCACTGAACAGCAAGCAGGGGATGAGCCAACTGCCACAGAAGCTACCACTGAACAGCAAGCAGGGGATGAGCCAACTGCCACAGAAGCTACCACTGAACAGCAAGCAGGGGATGAGCCAACTGCCACAGAAGCTACCACTGAACAGCAAGCAGGGGATGAGCCAACTGCCACAGAAGCTACCACTGAGCAACAGATGGGAGACGAGTCACTTCAGGTAGAAGGAGGAGAAGACATTGATCAGTCTCAGAACATGATGACCACAAAGGTAAGCCTCGTTATGCAGCATTCAATAATAAGTTACGAAAGCTTAAAAATATATTTTCTTTTTAGCCAAGCAATCTGGCTATCTACATTTCACCACAATAATATTCACGGCCAACACTAGATGTAAAGCATGGAAATTTTAAACTTGCTGCCTTCTCACATTGTCAGAACTTGATTGGCTCTGTATCATATTTCATATCATAATTCCAGTTCATTTTTCCTTCTCAGAAGCCTGAATGCTGTAAGGCTATTTTTTTTTTTCATAAATCACCATCTGAATAAGTCAAAATCTCCCATCTTTGTGATTAATTAAACCATTTTTTTAAACAAGTGAAGAATGTATAAATAATATGTTGTGTGTCACAGCTTGTCCGTCCATTTTTGCTTACACACGATTTTTACCATCATTTTTCTCATGAACTTTTCAGGAAGAATCTGACCTCAATGCAAACTCAGGTATGACATGACAGATTTTTGTGTGTTTGTCTTTTCAAGAAAATACTCATTTCTAAAAATTTACCAGGGTACAACTGCAGAATGAAATTATGAAAAGACTTAGTTCTATCGAACTAGCCTTTCATGTCTAAATTGTTTTCGGACATTTATTACAAAACTGGACTTGAACATCAGCCCCGGTTTTGCAAGAATTTTCTTGTTGTTGTTTGCATCAATAAACAGAATGGAAAAGTTAATCAGTACTTTGTTTATTTCCTCCTTGTAAAGCTCACGCTAACATGTAACTGTACAATAAGACATTCAGTATTTGCGTCTTAATCCTTTCAAAGGGAGAACATTAGCATCTGCTATAAAAAATTCATTTTTCAATCCGCTTCAGGATTTGCATTAGAATTTCATTAGACAGCAGTATGTTCCCAAATGTTTTTGAAAAATTCACATATCTAGGATGGCGGTGGATTTGTTGGCCCTGATACTTATTTGCAGTAATTTTATTATTGAAATTGTTGTAGCAAGAGTGATTTGGTTCTGGCCATTGAGTGTGCACATGCTGTTGTAATGATAAGCAATCTTAAAGATGCTGTACATCACTGTTATTGGTAGTACAAGTTATAGTTCTTCTGCTTTACAGAAAATGATTGTAATATGAATATTAAAGAATGTCTTCATCTGGTTACCTTATTTGATAAATGTTTTCTTCTTGTTTCTCAACAGTTCCACCAAGCGTGAGTATATATGTCGTGTTTGGTTTAGAAGGGGTTGATGTATAATATGTAAATTTGTGTGTGTATGTGGGGTTGGGGTTGGGGAAATGCAGCCACCTCAGCTGAAAAAGTCAAGCAAATGACTTGTGGGACAAAAATTTATGGTTCTGGTAGGAGCAGAAGGTATTTGACATAATCTGACTAAATTGGCAAAAATCCAAAATTCAATGTTTTGAACCTCAACAATTATTTTGCTTGATTTTCCCAGTTTGGGCAGTTGCGACATATGTGAGCGAGCCCCACAAACCTTAACGGAAGACGCACTGGACCAAACGGAGAAAATCATGATGAAACACAAATATGCGATTTTTTAACGATTTTCATATTTTGGTCGAAACTTGAAGTTCAACTATTTTTCTGCATTCTGTGAACATATTAGGTCCCAAAGCAGCTTCTAAACATTGCTTTTATTGCCTTTAATTTTGCCTTTGTCATTGAATATCACTTCAGTAATGGTGTTCATTGAACTCCTGATAACTTCAAAATTAATAAGCCCATTGTCACAAACTTTTCACACGGCATGTATCATTTATATTGGCATAGTCATGCAAAATTTCAAAGCTGTAGGTTAATTATAAGTATCCAATGCTAGGGAGATAGTAAGGCCACCCATCTCGCTGAAAGCGAAAATCACTCCGCCATCTTTAATGGCGATTTTCTCGGAAGTTTGCTTCCGTTTTTGACCGGGGGGGTTGGTGTCTTTAAAAAGCCATAACTTTGCAATGAAAAGGAGCATTGCAATAATTTTTGCACCAAATTAAAGATGAGATTTTATACTTTACGGTGATATTCATAACTAAACGACTTCCGTTGAGGTTTGTGAGGCTCGCTCACATATAATTGATTCTGTGCTGTCACCATGCACATATAGTAATAAATGTATTTATGAAGCGCTTCATCATCCAGGGGGTCTCAGCCTGTTTCACAAATTTTTGCATTTCACATAAAACATAAACAAGTAAATGCTATAAGAAATGTACATAAAATGATATAATGTGTAAATAAAAACTTTCAGATGTTGACTGAATCTGTGTTGCAGATGTATGTATGTTTGGGAAGATCTGTTATTTTACGTGACTGTGTGGAAAAGTATATTTTTCAAGCCTGTAGGTTAAAGGACAAGCAAAGTGGTAAAAAGATGTTAGAAAATACACGTAAAATCAGTTGGTCATTAAATATCTATAGTGTCACTGATTGTGAACATTTTGTTGGGTGATCATGCTGCTGAAATTTACTTTCAAATACATGATGTCGTTGTTTGGTGTTTGTGTAGACGACTGATGACACACATGTGCCCCCAGCCCCCCATCTGCCTGGCATGGAAAGGTCACATACAGACATAGAGGGCCAGATGTCCACGTCAGCACTGGTGAGGCTGATCAGTTGTAGCTTCTGTGTCAGAATAAATCAGATGGTTTATAACTTTTGACTTGCAGTTGGACAGAAAAACAAATTTTGTGAGGACAGTTTTGTAGGCTTTTTAAATAACATGAATTTGAACAGACATATGTACATGGTTGAATATAATATACTATTGAATGAAATATTGCTTTTGGCAGGTTGTAACTCATACTGGATATTAATACAGTCAAACAAAGCTATGAACTATGATTCCATGTCTTCAAGATTAAATATGCATGTCTTATATTACATCCTCCTGTCTGTCAAGAAACTGATAAATTTTTTTATGAAAGAGTTATTTATTTCTTTATTCGAGGATGAAATAAGGAACAGGAAAAGGACCCCCCCCCCCCCCACCCCCCCCAAAAAAAAAACCCAACCAAAAAAACAATCCATACACACACACAAAGAGAAACAAGAACAACACATATACTCACTTGTATTCTGGTGCTAGCCCATTTTCACTTGTACTTTATTGAAAACTTTATGTATGTCTGATAGTGTTAGAGTGAAATGCTCAGCAAGCTAGTGACAGTGATAGAGATTGTCAGTTCATGAAATATTTGTCTCTTGTCTGTCATGATCTATGATTTGATGGAATCCATACCTCTGCAGAATATTGTGTGGTCTTTTGGCCTGAACAGAAATGTCCCAGTGCTGAACCTGAGTGATGGCATCCGTCATGCTATCATGTACCCATGTGCTCATGTGGGGATCATGTATGACTACAAAAATAACAAACAGCATATTCTACAAGCTCATGTAAGATTTATGATTTCTGTTTCTGCTGTCATCTGCTCTACAAAATTCTGTTGTGTTTGTTTAAATGTGAGTTTGTCATTCTGTGTGTCAGTGATTGTGTCATTTGTGCTAGAATGTGGGGGAGGGGGTGGGTTGTTTAAACACAGGATTATCCCAGCTGGTCTGTGGTCAGGTTTCTTTTCATTTTCCTTGTACAGCATCTTACTCACCATTGCCAAACAGATTTAATCTAATACAGGGCAGCAAATTATGATCAAGTTTAATCAAATACAGAACAGCAAATTATGGCACATTACATTTACTTCTTTTAAAGAGTAATCTATATGTTTATTTTTCATGAAACAAATGTATTTCATAACCAAGTAACATGCTGTCTGTAAAAAAAAAAAAAACCAGAAAAAATTGCATGGCTGCAAAATTGGATTTCTAGTAAGAGAAAGTTTGTGTCATCACCATAAATTAGCAAACTTTGCAACTTAGCTCTTGGAAATTGTTTGCTGATAAAATTGTAGAGCCTTTTTGCTGGGTGTGAAAGTTACATTGAATATGATTCCAGCATGGTGTAGGACTTCTGCATCATGTGAAACTCCAGATTTCAGCTGTGAAATGACTAAGAATGTCACATAAAAAAGCATTTGTGTAAATATCTGTAATCTTAAATTTTTGCTGACTATCTGTCCTCAGCTGAACCCTATCACATGTTCAGCTGTGTCACAAGACAAGAGGTGGTTGGTAACAGGTGATGTAGGCCCAGATGCCATGGTCAACATTTGGGATACCTTCACAGGGTCAGTTGTAGTACCCCGTTTGTCCACTGGCTGTAGTGAAAGTGTGTACCTATTGTCACTGCTTTATGCCAATGGCATTTAGAAGTCATTTTTGATACTTTTGAGATACTAAGAAAAAAAAAATTGTTTACCTGTCATTTAGTGACTTGTGCCATTATGATTCTATTGGATTATTACATTTTCCTATTGGCGCATTTTTTTTTTCTGTAATATTATCTGGTAGCCCTCATGCTCAGGATTGCAATGAACTGTCAGTTGCCTTTTGGCATGAGTCTGACATATGTCCTTATCCTAGAGCAGTGATGATGTGATGCTGCCAATCTGGATCAGAATCATGCGGGTAGTGTATGTTTCTGTCCATCTAACTTCAATTTTGGAATTTTTAAACAAGGGACAGCAGAGTGATAAGAGGTTGGCTTGCAAGTGTTTAATTTCCTGGAAAAAGATTGGATGATTGAAAATGCAACACTTCAAATGTCTAATATTGTTTAAAATACTGTGGTGATGTACTCTCTCTTTATAGGGTAAGCAGGTTTCACCAATCCAAATTAGGTGCATAGAAACACTCAATAATGACATGCATAAATGATGAACTTGGCAAACTATAATATTAAACTAATATCTTATTTCATCATCATATTATACTGTCAGTGAATATTCAGTATGATATTTTCATTGATACATCCGACTATTGTCATAAGAGATGGATATGGCAGTAGAGTGGAATGTATTTTTATTTGTTTCAGCAGATTTATGTTTAATATCCATTTAAATAAATGTATTCTTGTTGAAAATCTGGATCAACTGACAAGTGAAGATTACTCTGCCCAGCCAGCAACCCAAAGCATAAGATTGACGTCAAGATTGCTCATAGAATGACATTGTTCCTACCTAGATCTTCTAGTTATAGCATCATGCCGACGTCTGTTTGACCTAGGAAGTCCACCTCTACAATAATCCTACTGTTTTTACCGAGATCTATGTCAGATCAATGCAGGGATGCTAGCTGGGTGGCTTTGTCAAATTTTACTATCTACTTTATAAAAATATTCTTGATGTAATACTGGCTGATTTTTTTGTTTTCTTTCGTTTCAGTTTGTCACGTTGTACATGAGATTTGCCTTTTTTATTTGTTAATCTCCACTATCGGCCTGTCTCCTCTGCAGCACTCCCATACAAACCATGTTTGACCCAAATCCTCAAGGTGGTGTTGTGGCCGTGGCCCTCACTCCAGACTCCAGGTACCTGGCCACTCTAAGTGCTCTGCCAGTACAGGTAAAAATAGCTGAGCCTTTTGTTATGTAAATTTATGGTATGTTTGTATAGTATTTGAAGTGATAGTGCAAAATCGGTAATATGTCATGGCCATTCAAGTTAAGCAGGCAAAATATTGGTCGGGTCAAAAATTTACCATTTCATTATTCGAAAATGATAACAACTGAAGTCAAAATATGACAAAAAGAAAAAGTTGTATGTACCAAAGCCTTGCGAAAGAAACAATACAATAAAATGCAAAGGAAAAGGAAAGACAAACCAAGCTTTCGACTGATTGATCTTCATCAGGCAAAAATGTAACAGGATAGAAAATTGAACCTGTAAAACAATTCTGATGAAGATCAATTGATTGAAAGCTTGATTTGTTCTCCTTTTCCTTTGCGTTTTATTGTATTGTTTCTGTATTATTTCTTATTCGAGGCTTTGCTACGTACAACTTTTTCTTTTTGCTACATTTTGACTTTGCTTCAAGCCTTGCTGTGACCCCACATATTTTCTGTGGTTTTGTTATATATTTTGTCAATAAAATGAACTGGCAAAACTAGAAAACTTGGTATTTTGAGTCCTAACAATCATTTTGCTTAGTTTTCTCAACTTGAGTGGCAACGACATATTACCTACTCTGTGCCATTGCCTCACATATTTATTTTGATCTCAGCAGACTCTGTCCCTGTGTTTCCTGTTATTTATTAGATTATTCGGGTCACTGATTTCATCTAGCTGTTTGGTCTATCCCCACAATTTCAGGTTAATTCTATTGTTGGTTTTCTTGCGAACTCTAAAACAGCCATGGGTGCTGATTGTTCTTATTGGAGGTTTGAAGGAATTTTTATCCTGAAGAATATGTGGGGTAAATTGTTTTCGCCATTCTTGGGAAATTTTAATATTTATAAATCTGCAAGAGATATGGAACAAATTATGTGGCTATTCAGTGTAACCACAGATTTAGAATCAATAGAAAAAGCTGTCCTCTACATGATGTCATTCACTGCAATTTCTAGTTTAATATTAGAAAGTCTTGAGATAAGAGATTCAGCCAGCATCCCAAAATCAGTCTGGCATAGATTTGTATAAGATTCCCATAGTTTAGATAGGGTTACTCGAGCAGATTTCCTACATCACTGCTGGTGGCGGTGTGGTATTGTAACTCGTGGACCTATGTCAGAAGAATTTTCATTCTTAACAGCTATCTTGAAAACAGTGTGGTGGATTGTCGTAGGGTTGCTTGCTGGGGAGGGCAACAACTGGAGGTGGTGAAATTAATCTTGAGAATTTTCAATGTCATATCTCAGTCCTATACGTTTATTGTCAGTTTATTTCTGTGTGAGAGATTATTGCATGTTGGACATTTCCTTGTCAGACACTGGCCATCTGGGATTGGACAGTGGATGGTGATGTGCCCATCTGTTCTGCTGATCTAAAGCCCGAGTTTGGAGTTCAGAACTACATTGAGTTTGACCATACAGACATCCATCACATGGTGACCAACAGCGAGACTCAGGTCTTGTTCTTCCACTGGGTGAGTTCACACACACACACACACACACATGCATGCACGCATGCACACACACGTATGCATGCTAGCATGCATGCATGCACGCACGCACACACACACCTGAATGCATGCACACTCAAGCAGGTAGAGAGAGATAGAGACAGAGATGGTTAACCCTTTCGGTTTCACAGCCCTGGGAGATAGTGGCAAATTACAATACCTGAAAATCACTCCTGCAACTCATGGAAAAGAAATTACTACGGCCTTGCTTGTATTTGCATAACACTTTATCATAGATCCAACCTATTCCCAGTCGACCGCTATAGAAAAATACTGGCAACCAATTTGGAGGTCTGTGACACTGAAAGAGTTAATACCAAATTCCTCTCTTTCATTTTCTGACATTGGCCGGAGGAAGGGGGCTGTGAACACAGTAACAAGATCTCCTTAAGCTTAACCTGTAACAGTATATATTGAGACTGTATTCTAGGGTGACTTTTGAAACAAATTTATTACTTAAAGCCATATCTACATGCTCACTTTCAAAAGTGATGAAGTAATCTGAAATTAAAATTTTTGGAATTGGAAGTGCAACAGCACTATTAAATATTTATTCCTTGGAAATTAACATATTTCAGTGGTAATTTTCAAACATAAATCAAGATGTGATTACATTTATTATAATTTGCATTTAGTTTTTTTATGGTGACGAGAATACTGATGAACATATGTTTGATTCACAGGATGAAAGTACCATGAAGTATTTTGCCCCACCCCTGACTGACAGTGATTTTAATAAACCTGTGGGTCGCTACAGCCAGTCCATATTTCAGAAAGGAATTGCTCGTGCTCTCACAGCCACTTCCATCGGCAACCTGGTGGTGTGGGATAACAACAGACCATTATCCAAAAGTGAGTTTGTCAGAAATACTTGTCATGTCAGGCAGATTCAGTGAGAATGAAAGAAGGCAATTGTAGACTTTGCTATATTTTAGACTGAATGTGAATTTTCCAAAATTTTATGAGAATAAATCAAGAAAACGTGAATCCAATTTTCTCACATCTCAGAGAAACTTGTAATGTTAATATTCTTTGGATATGGCGAGCCTGATGATAGGATAACCAGATATACAGCCTATAAATTCGTCCACATGAGTAAATCTTAATCTCATATGTTTATTGTGATGCATTTGATATTCATTGTATACCTTTTGAGCTGGATATGTAATAAATTAAAACAAACATGTATGTTTGATCCACTTGCAACTTTTCCAGTGTACATGAAGCCAGAAATTGACGTCTGGACCGGATTGCCCAGTAACCTTTTAGTTCATCATTAATCTGTAAAGTTTTGTGTTACAGCATGTTTGAGTTGTTCATTCAGTTCTGTATGCTTGGGTTTCAATTGTTCATTCAGTTCTGTATGCTGGATTTCAATTGTTCATTCAGTTCTGTATGTTGGATTTCAATTGTTCATTCAGTTCTAGGTGCTGGATTTCAATTGTTCATATTTATTTTCAAATGTTACAATTTTTTCCGACTGCCTTGATACAACCATTTGTGATTCTTGAACTGACAGTTGCACATTATTGCCAACTTGTATTTCTTGGAACTCTTGATACTGTAAGTTTGAAGAAAGTGTAAAGTTTTATGCCAACTTTAATGCGAGTGAAAAGTTTGATGTAAAACATTCTGATTTCAAGTCTGTGCATTTTCAAATGATAGGTGGATTATTAGCATTGATTAAATTAACACTGATTAACATTTGATCAGGACTGGAGATTTCTGAAGTGACCTGGTCTTTGAAGGTGCATGCTCTAAGTTAACTTGGAATTCAAATTTGGTAGTGCCTTGACATGGTGCAACAAACTGAATATGAGTAGACCAGACCTAATGTAAGAGCCTGAATTACTTGTGGTGCAATGATTTTGGCCATTTGGTTGTTAATTCATTCACTATGGTAAACCGAATATTCGGCTTGAGTGGACACGAATTTCCCAACACCAATACCCAAGCCAATTTCTCAAAATATTGAATCCCATCCTAATTCACTGATTTTCCATTACTTTTAATATATAATGAGCTATAATCTTGCATTTATACTGAGCGAAAGAAAAAACAACTTTGAACTACATCTAAATTTCAAATTGGATAGTGTTGGGAGTTCCCGTCCACATCCACAAAGGTTACCATAGTAAAAAGAGAAGAGGAGAATTTGAGGAGAGGGGTAGAAATCTAGGCCTGTATGTCATGTATCTTACTGTGGTTAGATGTCTTTCTAGAAAATAATTCTAGGAGTTTGTGGGAAAGGAGATTTTGGCACTGGAAAAGGGGTGGGGAAGGGGGAAACAGAGGAAAGAAACTGGGAATTAGAATCCTTCATTTCAGTCACATTGTCTACTAATGACATTTCAATTTGGTGACCACTAGCACATGTATTTGATGGCGTTAGCTCTAATTCTTTCTCGTGTTTGTCTGATCACCCCCTCAGTCATGGATGTCAATCAGAGTGCAGACAAGAAACCCTTGAAGATTATCAAAGTTCATGACAAGGGAATCAATGTGCTCACCATCTCAGACAAGTAAGTGCTTTCCCTTGTTATCTTGTGAACACTAAGGTCACCTTTTATGCTGCGGTTTACTAATCAGAGCTGAATTAGCAGTAGGTAGTTCCAGAAACTACCTGTGGAAATTTTTATTTCTCAATACACAAAAAAAAAACCAAAAAAAAATTGTGTGTACTCAGATCCTTTGTTAAATTGTCAAGAATTATTTTGTTTTGTCACTGACTGTTTTATTGACAGTGGCATGAAAAGTGTAATAGTGTTTTTGCAAATCAAACACGCTCAGTTGCGGGCTGTTTTGGTAATAGTCAGTGTTGGTAAATGCTATGGAATCTTCATGATTAATATAGTTGGTTCTAGTTCTCAAACAGAGTACAGTACTTGTTCTCATTCTCGGTGTGATCATTTTTGTTAACGGGGCCTGTGAAATATTAAATGTAATTCATGAATATTTACCATACTGAAATGAAGAAATCTGTCTCTTGTTCCTCAAGAAAAGATGGAATGCCAGATATAATCAGATTCACAGGATTTGTATGAGATATTTACTTGATTACTTTCTTGTTTTGACTAGTTACATCGTGATAGGTGATACTCTGGGCCACGTCAAGTTCTTTGATCAAGCCTTGCGCCTGATCTATTGGTGAGTTTTTGTGTGTTATAGTAATCAAAAATTATGTTTGATCTATTGCTGATCTCATAGGTTATGAGAGCAAAGTATTAGGTCAGATCTATTAGCCCTCTTACTGCCAGGGAAGAATGATGACCATGCTCCACAATTGATTTCTGACTTGCAAAAGGAAACCTTATTACTTGGTATTTGGAGCTTGTGCTGACCTGGCAATTCCAACAAAACATGCATGGTACTTTTCTAGAAAGATGATTTCATTGACTCTTACAGCACAGCACTGAAATTAACTATGTTTCTTGACTAACAGCGATATAAGGGTTAGAGAAAGTCTCTGCAACCATCAAAAAATCATTTTAAAAACAGGAAGGGAAAGAAATCCAGAAGAGTAAGGGATGAAACAAATGGGCCCAGTGCGGCCCACAAAAGCCAGAGGTAATCAGCAAATCACTGTCTATGAGGCCAACAGCCTTTGGCTGAGGCCCCCGAGAAAGAAAAGACCTTTGAGTGTAAATCACTGTCTAGGTGAACCTTTTTACTGCTTGATGTTATCCAGTACTGGCAGTCCCATAGCTAAAGCAAATTATAGGGTAAATCAATGGGAGGTCAATAAATTACATGTGTATGAAACCTCTGAGTATAGCATGCAGTATAAAGTCACAGCTTTAACTGCTCAGCAGTGTGTATTCTTTCTCCAGACTTTGTATGTACAGTTTTATTCTTAGGTTTGTTGAATACCGCAACATAGAGAAAAAAATTTGTTGTTATTAACCTGCAGATTTACAGAGTATGCATGTATATAATCTGAAAATTACATTTTCACTTTGTTTTTTTAATTATGCATTTTCAATGTGTCTTGCTGATAATGAATTTTGATTTGATTGGAAGGCTTTCCTGTCATGTCAATATTTCAGTTACTGTGTTTCAACTTTCAGAACTTGATGCTGAAAGATGTTGAGATTAAATAATGAAATAGCTTACATATTGTTTGATTCGTCTTTCACCTCTTCAGGTATCAAGATTTTCACTCTGGTCCCTGCACTGCGATTTCATTTGCTCATACGCCAGATTTCATGCCAATGTATGTATTGTGTTGTACATTACAGTTTATTCCAATTTGCATTTTTTTTTCCTGCCATTCTCAGCATTGTATGTAGTCCCTGCTACTGAAATATTTCAGCCAAGTAATAGAGGCACTGATTTTGATTTGAGAATGTAAAGGACAAAAAGAATAGAGTATGAAATGTTGGTGAGTGGGCACATTTTTTGGGGGGCATTACTCATCCCCAGTGGTATATTCAAGGGGTTCTGGAGAATGAGTTGAAAAAATTGAATGGAAATAATCAATGAAGTTCACTTTGTTATTCATCTGTTTGTGGTTATTGTATCACATAACAAGATGAGTACTAAAGTAAGTGCCCATATTGTTAAGCTCACGCTTAGAAAAAAATTGTGGGGAGTAGGAAAATTAGATTTAAATCAAAAGTTTTGTTTTTGGTCTTTTTGTGAGAAATTTATGAAGCAGATGTTAGAGGTTGTGAGATTGCTTTGAGAAATGGGTCAAGGTAACTCTGGCGTCATGAAATCTTTGGTTTTGTGAGTTGTTAAAGCTTAGCTGGATGTCTGACTTGGTGGCTGGCAAGGAACAACCTATTTGCTGAATATTTTAGCACAAACATAAAATTTCTGAAATCTGCAGGAAGATGCGGACAAGAAATTGTAAAACGGTTGTATGTGAAACTGGGTTTTTTAACAGGAGTGTATGAACATTTATGGAACTCTGGATAATAACATATTGTATTGTGACCCACAGCCCAGGTGAAAACAGTGTCTATCCATCAGATGCCACAAAACAGGCTAAACCTTTTGTGGTACGAGATTTCATTGTTGGCACTGCCATTGCTGTCTACTGCAGCATCGCCACAGATGGCAGCAAAATGAAGGTGAGTGACCTGGCGATGATGAGCTCTGAGCGGTTGAGGGCAGGTCTAGTGCTAGTGATGAAACAGATGGGAAAGAGTTTGGGAGCCAGTCAAAATATCCAAAACTTATACTACCTATGTCCTTATCCCCAAAACCTAAGCCTAATTTAATCTGTAGCTCTGCCCCTTACCTTTTCAGCCAGTAAATAAAGATTCGGGACTAGAGTTAAGGATAGGTTTAGGGTGGTCAGGACATACGGAACTCTTTTTAACAGATATTGGTGTTACCCACACGGTTTAAGAGGGTTGAATGTTGACATTCTGATAGGGGAAAATTTGAGAAGACACAAAGAGTAGTCATGAATTTCTCCATAGAATGTGAAACACTCAACTTTTGTAGGAAATCATCCTTCTGCATTGCACTCTGGTGGCTTTATCTATTGTCATAGTTTTGTAACTTGCTATGTCCTCATTTTCTAAACAAAATAACTGAATGCACAGTCATGAAACTTTTGGAGATGAAAACTAATGAAATAAACTAGGTTTCTTTGGTGCCAGTTCATGGAAAAATTGTTCTGAAAAGTAATTACACAAGACATGAAATATTGTGAGGCTGTGGATTTCCTTTGCAACTTTGTAAGAAAGAGGTTTTCCATTGAGCACCAGCAATCTACAAATAACTCAAGGGTGTCATTATTTGATAGTTGGGTGGCAAATAATGTGAATCAAGATGCTTAGAAAAGCATATTTTTGTAAGCCTGGGTTTATACTGGGCTATCCTGCTTATTAAACCCTAGATTCTTGGAGAGTTTGTATGTTTATTGTTGCTGCTGTTGTTGTCTTCATCAGGTGATACACAGGGAACATGATGCTGCAGTGCATGCTTTAGCTGCTCACCCCAAGCTGTGAGTGTTGCTCTGGTTGTGGTATATGTTGTATACTGTAGTAAGTTGTAAGCAGTAGCGGATCTACTGTGAAACTAATGAAACTTAAGCTTCAGGGCCCCTAATCCCAGAGTTCAGGCCTCAGGGTCCAAAAAATGCAACTGTTTGTAGGATGTACATGTATGTTGTGGATGTGGCAAGGGTGGGGTTTGGCATTTGGGAGGTGGGGCTGAGAGGGGTTTGAAGCTGGGCAGGAGCAAAGGGTGGAGCTTGAGTGACGGAAAAGCATGACAGCAAGAGGAAAGAATATCAAATATCTGAAGGACGGTGTGAGGAAAGTAGGGAATAAAGGAAAAAGACATGATGAATGAATGAAAGAGTGGATATCTGAAGAAAGGATGGGGAAAGGAAGATATGCTCAAAAGATACCTCAGAACAAATTATTGCTGACAGGTGAAACTTTAATAGTTCTACATTTTAAACAAAGCTTGAGCAAGTATGATGTTTGACATCTTTCAAAGGAAATGGCCAGTCAGCGGTGGGTTGAGATGTTGTAATGAATTGTGAGTGTGCATGAGAAAACCAACAATAAGTCGCAAACATGACATTTTGAGTTCTGTACACATAATAAAAGACAAGACATTTCTGATAAATTGAAGTCAATGACCCATCTAAAACAAGATTTTGAGAAAACGGCATTTAATCCTAAAAGTGGCAATAGCTAATTGGCCCATTAATATTGGAGTGATTGCTGTTAGGAGACCGTAGTCTAATAACTAAACCGTTATAGAGATCATACTGAGTAGTGTTCACTGCTCATCTTCAGTTTACCCCTTAACATGCCATGGTCCCCTAAACAACAGTCAAGTTGGAAGTTTGTGTCGGACTCATATTTTCACTTCAAAGCCGTTTTTCTCAAAATCAGCTCTGTCAACATATTGTGGGTTTTCTCATGCACACTCACAATTAATGATGCAGGTGTACATGAATTGACATTTAGACAAGAGAAATTTGCATTCTTGTGTTTCCAGGCCCATCATTGCTATTGGAAGTTACTCTGGTCTGCTGAAACTCTGGAATTACAGAACAAAGTAAGTCATCAAAACATCCGGCCAGATAGTGAATACTCTGTCGTAAACAGTTAAACTTTATCAAAATATTATATAATTGTAGTCTTGTCATCGTATCACAATACTGAGTGGTCTCAACAGTAGTGTAAACTCACATAACCAATATTTTCTATTTGGCAATAGCTGATTTGGCATTCTAGAATAGGTTTTTGTCACAGAATTTTGTCATCATCATAAATATTGAATCTTATAAGGAAGGGAAGCAGTAATGAGTAATTCAGCATTTCAGTGTGCCATTAAAAAGATGATATCAAATGTTTATTTTGTGTGTGAAGAAAATTTAGATGTCTTAGATGCTGTGGAGAACGCTCTGGACAAGTGATGCATGTCATTTACTGTCATAATTTCATTGGTCTATTTAAATCCCTTTGTTGCTAAATGTTTTACCTAGGCGTATGCTGAACAAAATTTCTAAAGGGCATGAACTTACAGGTTGCTTGGTTTTATTAGGACGTACGGCGTATGTCAACAGCACGTTTGTACTGTTGATTTTAGCTGAACACCACTGCACAGTCAAGGGTTAAATATAATAGCAAGAATTTATGCATCTGTAGACTCTGCAGGTACACAGCTGAGATATGTTGAAATGTCTTTCTTTGGCTCTTCATTCATGCACTGTTGTGTTTTTGTTCATCTCAGGGAGGTAGCGGCATCAAAGATGTTTGAGAAGAGTCACATTCAGTGTGTGACCTTTGACGCCAGAGGACTGTACATTGGTAAAGGAAAATAATTTGTGAAGTGACAGCAGAGAAGTGGTAATATTGCAGCCGTCCAAGCTGAGAAAACAAGGAAAATGATGGTTGGGTTTAGTCTAAATTGGGAAACGTGAAAAATTTGATGTTTTAGAACCAATTATGATTTTGTTTGACTTTCTGGGAAGGGGGGGGGGGGGGGGGGTTGGCTGTGACATTTTACCAATTTTGTGCTGTTCATTGGTTGTTGAAATTAAACTTTGTTCTCAGAAACTTGCTGATTGATTGTGTGAAATTGCAGAGATGTTTTGATGTATTTTCCAGTTAAAGCATGATAGCTCTCTGATGTGCAGGCACGCAGTTACTGAAACTGATAAATTGCAAGTATCATCTGTCATGAGAGAGCATACTGATGTTGGTCTTCCAGTCATGTCACAGTCATACATTGTTTGTTTTCCTTGTCCAAGAGCATGGTGAAAAAATACATGTATAAAAGTGTACTGCATTTCACTGATCCATGAGCAAATGTATTTTGTGGAAAACAATCTGGCACGCAATAATAATATTTCAATCTGATTAAGCTTAACATACCCCCTCCCCCATTTAACGCTTTCAGTATGAAACAACATTGCTGTTAACTCTTTACTGCTACATCAATTACAGGCTTTGTTCCTACATTACTGCCTTTTAAATATAGCCTGATAGAGATTCATATTTACCATTCAAAATAACTGAAATACGTGAATCTTAATACATGTATAAACTGGTCTTGGGAAAATCTAGCTTTCACGGTCTCAGTATTCAAAGGGTTAATACATTGTCAACTCCCCTGACCTGTTCGTGTGTTTCCTTATAAATGAAAGGAATAAAGTGCTGAAATATGAGTGGCCTGGCAGAACAAGGGAGAATGTTCTGGTTGCACTTATTGTTTGTCACAGTTAAGTTTTTTCTAAACTGTGTTTTATCCAAGTCCCTGGGGGGGGGGGGGGGGGGGGTTGTAAGTGGGTGGATGAATATCTATATATCGTCATGGTCCCCTAAGACTAGTAACTCAAAAATTAGAAAAATCGATTTTTACATGTATTCAGTTATGTTCAAGGCCGCACCAAATGATCCTGGTTATAGACTCCTTAGCTGAAAAATAACTCAAATTGCCAACTTTCAAAAATTCATCCTAACTAGACCAGTTGTGCAAATATAAAAACACTTGTTTGCTTCTCCTGTAAAGCAGTCAAAACTACAGTTTTAGGGTGTGGTGATGATATAATAATTTGTTTTGTCACTCACTAGCATTTTATGAATTTTGTTATTATTAATTATATTATGTAATTCGGTGCCCGAAAGGATAAAATATGAAATGAAATTGATGTTTGACCTTTTGTGATCTCCAGCCATTGGCTGCACCAATGGGACAGTGTATGTGGTTGATTCCGTGGCACTTCTTAGTCAACTTAAGGACCCATACAAGTATGCCCAGGATGCCATCACCCACATAGAGTTCTCTCACAATTCCACATATTTTGCAACAGCGGTAAGTACTGGTAGTGACATGTACATCTGTTTCTTGTCTTTGGACATTAGAATGACCATGTGAGAAATTCACCATATTGTGTTGTGTTAGGACGGACTATTCATTCAGACATTTTAATGATGTTTTGGAGTTTTTGTTTCTTTGAGAAATTCAGAACAGAGCTATAATATTGTAATCGGTCCTGTATCAGAAATATCTTCTGTCTGACAGTTGTGGTAATGTCTCCGTTAATCCTTGTATGTTTTGAACAGCATGAAGGGATATTTGTTAAGTACATTAGAGAGAGAGAGAGAGCGCGAGAGAGAGAGGGAAAGAGAGAGAGAGAGGGAAAGAGAGAGAGAGAGAGGGAAAGAGAGAGAGAGAGTAGAGAGAGAGAGAGAGTTGTTACTATTTTAATTTGTGGAGACAGGCACTCTATAAATGTTCTCCATGATTTTTTATTAAATTCTGTTAGTCATTCGGGCTGTTTGTCCAATGTTTTTCAGGATGCGGGCTTCACCATCACCGTGTACAAGCGACAGAGAAAAGAAGGTCGTAATTTGTACATTTGGCATGGTCGCTACCGATCTCACTACAAACCCATCAAAGATCTGATTTTTGACATTCACCTCGACACAAATGAGCCCAAACTGTTATCACTGGGAGAGGACAGAATGTTGGTAAGATTCATTTGACTTATTTATTTTCCTGAGAATAGTTTTTCTCCCAGCTATTGGAAGTAGGAGGAAATGGAAAGGGTTGGATGAACATGAGGATTTACTTTACCCATTTGATGTTGGTGATTGAAAATTACACTCTTGCACTTGTTTAACCCTTTTGCTGCCAAGCCCAAATGACCTTCCTTCCTTTAGACTACCAGAATAATGACTTATCGTGTAAAGAGACAGCAGGAAGTACTATAAAATTAGGAATGCAAGACATGCTTGAACAATGTCAGCCGATATATGAGTCTCCAGCAGTTTTAGCATGAAACGGTAGGGCGGTGCGGCAGTCTTCCACAACATGTGATGGCAGCAAGAGGGTTAATTGGATATTGAAAGGTGACCTCCTTTGCAACACATATTTTTATGTAGCTTATGGTATAGACCTGCACTCTGTGACTCCAGTGATCTCATGTTGGTACAGTAACTAGTTGTGGGAATATCTGCGATTGATGGGAACTTGAAGTGAAGGAGTTATCAGTTATTTCCCCCGAAGCTTCCGAAATTTTTTGGCATTTACAACAGCTACCTGCTTCAAAAAATGGAACAAGTACCAACAGTTACTAAAGCCCACAATCTTTAACTGTCAGTGGGCTGTCACCATATACTGCAAAACATTAGTCAAATTACATCTTTATATTTACATAACACATGCACCTTCTGAAGCTCATGCAGCGACTTATACAGTGAAACAATTACACTAATTATGATTTGTTGAATCTATATATATAATTCACAAATTCTCTGCCTTTGAAAACAAAGAGCGTTTTATTAGGCCATCTACAGTAACCAAACTTTGTATGTAGGTTTCAATTACTGTGGAGGGTGCACTGAAGTTTGGATTTTTTTATTGGTCTTTTAAAATATTTCTCAAATTTGCTTTGTGTTGCTGATTGCTCGCTTCCAATCCCTTCATTTTCACGAGAACAAAAAACACCTGAGGTGAATATTTCTTGCTGGCTGATTTAAACTACTCAACATGCTCATGGCTAAAGTTAGAACACAGGAATACCCCGTTGCTTGTAGAGATGATGTAGAGAGGGTAGAAAATAATGTGTGGCTCAGTGGTTAGGGGGTCAACGCGGAGCATTACTTTTAAGCTTGTTCTAATATATTTTCTGTCTGCTTGAATTGTCCCCAGATTGAGTATGATCTCAATTTTGTGGGTAAAACCAACAATCATGTAGTGCCATGTTCCATGGACAGGATTGAGCAAGCTGCCATACCACAGTGCATGATTAAGTATCCCCCTATCACCAAGGAACATTTCTTCTTCACGGCCAATGATCAGGTGAGAAGTGACATTGCTTACAGATCTGTTAATAATCAACTAGTACAGCCTTCCTAAACTACAGGCATGGGCTGAGAAGTGATCCTTGCTCAGCCAGTCCTAAATTGACACCCTTTTCCCTATTAGGCTCTTGCTCTGGTATACTGGCAGAGCTCAAAATTCTGTTTTGGCCCCTGCGTGACAGTACCAGCTTGTGGTCAGTACTATAATTTAGTGCTGAAGATTTTCAACACAAATTACAATGTAACCAACATGCTAATATCGCTGCACTGGAGCCGAAACAATATTGGTGCAAGCGTTTAGGAAGTTAAGAATGATTGAAATAAATGAACTTGGTTGACAATCCTGTAGATTTTGTTGCATCCCAGCCAGCATTCCAATGTCAATCTGACATAGATTTGTGCAGGATTTATGTAGGATTGGCAGGTTTACTAAAAGGCATGATTTCCTACATCAGATTGAAGGCAGCTCATAACCATTGGACCTATGACAGAACAATGTCATTCCTACGAGCAAACTTGAGGTCAATCATTTATGATAGTCAAAATGATGCAGGGTTGCCAGCTGGGATGTCACTTATTACAAGCTGTTGTTGCAATCATTGAATTTGTTTCCTACACATACATGTACTTGTAGTTGTGGAGAGTTAAAATATTATTTGTTCTGGTGTTGTGTCAGCCATACAAAGCACTATTAGGCCAAATGGGTATCAGCAATGATGGGGAAGGACTGAGGAGTATTTTGGAAATAGCCTTTTCATTGACACAACAGAGCAAAGGTCTGCATAAACAATTGAATGGTTCAACTCTAAATCATTTATATTCTCTGATATAGAACTGCCAAGTAGATTTTTCTTCTATAAGATAATCACTGGAAACTTTATATTATCCCATGTATTTGTATGTTGTCTGCAACTGTGTGGCACTGAAGGTGTAACAAGCCAGTTCATGTTTTGATCTTATGTTGACAGTACAAACTGAAATGTTACAACAGTACAACCAAGATGTGCAGAAAAACTGTACTGGGACCAACATACGGATCTCCTATCAGGAGGTAAGTTGTGTTGTAACAAATATTTGATTTTATCTTTACCTTTCAGGTACCAGTCCTCCTGAACAAACAAACAGGCATATCAACAGTTTGGCATGTCCTAAATCAACACTCTTAACTTTATCAGGTTCTTATGCTGGTATACTGGCAGAGCTCAAAATTCTGTTTTGGTCCAAGGGTGCCGATACCAGCATGTGGGCACTGCTATAATTTAGTGCTGAAGATTTTCAACGCAAAATACAGCACAACTAGCATGCCAATATTGTAGTGCTGCGACCAAAATGATTTTGGTACAAGAACTTGAAAGGGTTAAACTCTTTTATGTTATCTTATAGCAGTAAACATCCACATGCATGTATTTGTGCATGCACATCATTGTAAAGCTTTCTGTACTCACTTAAGGAAATTGAATCTAACATGGTGTCAGTGTATGTCCCTGATATGATATATATATATAGCGCGGAATCAGTTAACTGAAAAACGGACTGTATAATCTGACTTGCCTTTTCTGTCAAGGATGATGATTGTGCCAACTACAGACAAGGCTGCAGATCAGAAGAGATTGATGGCATATATCACGGATGACAAAGTTGGTCTTCATTTCTTACCAGCAACGGGCAATCCCCATCTAGCCATGGCTCTAATTGCACATCCCAGTGGGGTGAGTATCTCGTAGTTTGGGCACTGTCAGAAAATGTGGTCCCATTCATTTTGGCATCATGAATTCTGTCTGCATGGTCTGTTACACAATAGAAAAATACTAAATGTCTGGTACTTTCAGCCTGAACCGTTTGTTTCCCATCTAAATGTAAAGAAAAAAAACAAAACTGATGTCAGAAAAGGTGAATTATATGCTTTTGGTGCATTATAGTGTTGCAAGCCATGCTTAAGTAACCAGTAACCAGATTAATGCTATAAGGGAGATGTTAAATCTACTTCAGATGCCACTAAGGTTTGTGTTTGAGAATGGTATATATTATTTCTATCGTTCTGCATGTTTACAAAGAGCTTTTGCTTTCTGCTAATTTGAATATGATGGCTCCCAGAGAAATGTTCATAATGTACAGTGTTGTGGCCATGGCATACTGGTGTGTACATAGCCATTATCCAGGCTCTTTTCAGACCCATTTACTACAAAATAGGTTATACTGAATGACTGTTTACTTGACAGGTGTCAAATCTGACCTGCAGCTTCGATGGAGCATATTTGTTTACATCTGGTGGGCCAGACTTTGCCGTGCACATGTGGGAAATCAACACTGCGTAAGTTGGGCTTCTCACTTTCATGACCCAGTAACTTTTACACTGTGGGTAAAACTGATTTTATATTTTTGTTTAGTCTGCAAATTTATATGTACATGCGTGTCACCGATGATCTACAGAGGTATGGAATTCATGTACAATTATCTTAATTTGATATTTATTTTATGTGCAGAAGGGTGATGACACCTTGTGTAGGTTAGCTCAGATTTCTTTTGTGACATTGAATTCAACATCCTTGTGTGAACCAATATATGCATCTACATGTATATGTATACTGTATGAATGAAATAGGTAGCATATTGTTTCTTAATGTTTGTTTCCACCTAACTTGGAATTTTGAAGAAATACCTGAGATAGTACATCTTGATATCCATATTAAATTTTGAACAATATCAACATTTGAAGTGTGTATTTTCAGTCATGTAATCCATTTCCTGGAATCTACACATTTATGAGCCAACCTTTAATCATTTTTTTCTTTGTGCTTCCTGTGAACATTTCAAAATCTAATCAGGTGGATAGAAACAGAGAGTAATGATATCTGTGAATACTGTTCTAACATGGATATTATTAGCTCTATGTACTGCCATGAGACATATTGCTGCATGCCATGACTTGTGTATGATCCTTGCAGTGCTCTGGAAGCCCAGTGTAAATTGGGTGGTGAAGACCTGGTACCCTTTTATGGCCTCCTGGAGGGGGGACGGGATGGAGAGCTGTTTTCTGAACTGGAGGAGTTGTTCTACTATGCTCAGCTTAGACAGTGAGTCATTGTTATATCTGGGTCTTGACTCCAGGCCACTCCTGTTCATCTGTACGATTGTAATTAGCCTGTATCCCCTGTAAGTGTAACCAGACTAATGCTGAAAAACGATGGTCCGAACCAGGAAATAAAAATATTCAGATTGAAACTTGGACGAAACTGATCTGTGTAAGTAATACTGAAATTGATTTGTCCACTACAGGCTCTCACAATGCAAACAATACTATAGCAAAATATTACAATCTACATGTATGTGTCAGTGTGTGGTGTTTAGAATACTCTTAGTTTTATATTCATAAGTAAAGTCTTTCTCAGTTTTTGCGCTAAAAAATGTAAACTTTTTATCTTGTATCTGTTCCAGCCAAGGCATCAACTCTATGGATTGTAGAGAAATTGGCACTCGTGTGCCACTGTCAGAGGTACCTTTCATCATGAGAGCCATGGGTTTTTATCCTTCAGAGCAAGAGGTAATTACTTGTAGCAGGATTCTAGATCACTAGGTTTGAAATGCACCGAGAGTACAGTTTTCATTTTGAACAGTATTTTCCTCAAATTAAATATGACTGTACTTGGACACTGGCGTTTTTAGATGAAATATCTGTGTGGCTTTTGTAGAATGAATCTATCCTTAAAACACTTTAAGCATTAAAATACTGGTAGGCTCAGTCTACTCTCTCCCCGATGTTTGGTTTTGAAGCGTAGTTCTTTATAGGTGAGAAATAGGAACAGTGTGAACCTGGTACTTACTAGATTCTTATATCATTCTGTTTTGCCTGTATTTTAAGGTTTATTTGTAAGAACTGATTTTGTTACATAATCTTTCACTTTATTTGGAACATTCTCTATCTTTTGTATGTTGAGATTTTAATACGCACATAACTATCATTGATAGTTTCCCCACTGGATGACTTTGGCAGAAAATATCTCTGCAAACAAAAAGCATCGGCATGTGAACTCTATTTTTGTTCACATTATTCCTCTGAATTCACGTTTGAATCTGAAAAGGATTAATGGGGATTTTGAGAGACAACTTCTCAGCTGTCCCGGCATATGTAAACATATACATTCATTGCTTATTTTTTGTTGAGCAGATTGTGAATCAATGGCTTTCCTTTCCCTCTTTGCTACAGATTGAAGATATGCTGAATGAGGTCAAATATGACGAGTATGTCAATCTTGGTTACTATCAGGAGGACATTGACCTGGGAAGTATGATCAAGTGTAAGTTGCTCTTGCTGCAGTCTCAGATTGTATCAGTACATTTTCCTTAGACATCCTTGTTTTGGTAACTATGTGGTTGATCTTAAGCCGTTCAGTGTTGTAGACCTCCATAGCGGTTGCCACCATTTTCCTAAATATGTGCGCTGAGACCGCTATAGCGGTCGATCGGGGGTTGGTTGGATCTATGATAAAGTATTATGTGAATATGAATGAGGGTGTTATAATTTCTTTTCCATGTGTTTCAGGAGTGATTTTGGGATAATATAATTTGCCCAAATGTCCCAGGACTATGACACTGAAAGGGTTAACATTCATGACAATTCTGATCAATTTAAGAAATACTAGTTACTTTCCCTTGTGGCCTGTCTTGAGATTTATTTCTTTAAATTTAAGATTGAACTTTTGAAACAAATGCGCACGACGAGCATTTTCTTATTCTGAATTCGAAACTTCATTATATGGCAATTCTGTTTCACCAGGATTTGCATATCCCTTTCAAGTTAAAATACGTCAGAGAAAAAAGAGAGCTATTGTAGATTGCGAATTCCTTGTTATCCCTGCAGTGACGTTACAGATTTTGTTTGGTTTTTTTTTTTTTGTTTAAATTAAATAGAACCGCTTGTCTTACAACATTTGTTTTCCTTTTATGTCAATGTGAAGGAAAATAATGTAGACTCAGTAGTATGTCGTTAGAAACTCTTTACTGGTTTGCACTCACTGGACCAAAAACCCCCAAACTTTTTCATAGCTTTACCATGAACTGTATACACTTTGTACTGAACAATATTTGCAATTGCAATGTTATTCTGTCTCTTTACATCCCTATCAGTGTATGTCAACCATCGTCCAGCATTTGGCCTGTCACCTGACAAACTTTTGTGGGCCTTCAAGACTTTGTCTGAGTCTCCAGAGCTGGGAAAAGGTGGAATGATTGAAAGAGGAGACTTTCTGGACCTTTTACAGAAGAAAGGTTAGATTTTATTTTGGCTTGTGGAATTTACTGTTAACTGTTTGGATCAGCATATATACTTGTAGGTAGACCAGAAAGAAGCAGTGACAGTATTAGTAATAGTAATAGTAATATCAGCTGATTCATAATGAAATAGAACGTAATTGCAAAAATTCTAACACTTGGTTTTTTGATGATTGGAGTAGGATAAACTTCATCCCTGTGAATTAGAGAAAAGCAAATAAAAAAAAAAGGAGAGGGAGGATTTTTATTGTCCAGGTTCTTTGGTTGTGACATATGTAGCATTTTTTCTGGCTGATTTCAGAGATATGACAATTATTTTTCAGAATATTTAAATATTCCATTTTGAGGCATAGACATTCCTTTAGTAACTTCTGTTACGAGTTGGGTATTAAGGAATTATAGGTGTTACGACTGCATTTAAAAATCGAGAGGTTTTTAGGACTTACTCATTCATACCATGCCACATACTAATAACAATCTGAATGGTTTTTATCAAGACCTGCAGGGCCACAAATTTATTTACTTATTACTCCCTAACAATTTCGTCTAGCTCTTACATATTAAAAAGACAACATCAGCAGCATCAAATGAAAATTCAATAATATGTCACTAGAAGTCTCCTCTAGATTCCTAAAAGATTATATCATTCTGTCTCACTCACAATTTAAGTATTACTTATCCATTTCTCAGATATAGTCTGCCTACCGCTTATAATGGATCAAACTCGTCAATACAAACTGACGTAGTTAAGTTAGATCTAGATCTGCTCTAGGATGGGCTGGCAATCCCCAGCCTCATCCAGACACATCAATTTCAATTTACAAATGTGTATGCCAGACATTCATGCTAGATCTAGTTGCAAGCTAATATACATGGAAGTCTTGCATTCTTCGGTAGCACTCCTACTGGAAAATTAAGGTCAGCTTCACGTTCATTGTTGAATCAACAGGCAGACACTTACACTTGGTCCCTGATCAGAAATCAGGGAACCGTAGATAAACAGCAGTGGATAATTTTCACAAATAGCACATGGTCTCATTTCAGTGTCTATAAAGGACATAGACATGAATATTACAGTCTTCTGATTCTTCTGGCAGAATCCCGCCGACCGCCTGCACAGATGGATATTTCTGCATGGAGTCAAGAACATCAGTATGGCTACGCTTATATACTGTGCGGCCAGCTGCAAATTACCGTCCAAATGCCTGGATTTGATTGGTGCATCCATTCCGAGCTCAGCTCGTAGTATTAATAGATCTACATGGAAGTCGGTCACGGCCTTGTACCAGAAACAGACAAGGTCGAATTAACATGTCAAAACCATTACTAAAGTCTCTAAACCCTCTACGTTTTATGTACGAATTTACTATCTCCCTTTTCTCACCCCTTCTCTTCCCCTGTTAGAGTTCATCAAAATCACGGGGTCGAGAACTGCACCGTCACTGCTAACTTATCCATTTATTCTATCTTGCCCCACTTTCTTTCCATCTCTAAGAAAAAGCGTTACAAAAACAAACTGTTCACGAAAACAGTTCAAGGACATTTCCGCTGGTCAAATCAACGAAACCGTGACAAAAAAAAACAAGTCGTGACCCAGCACGACAATTACAATACTAACCCTGACATCCCCCACCCCAGTGAAAATTTTACTGGAAAATTTACACGATAGGATCCAAGAAATCCCAAAGTTATTGTGGTAGGGGCTTAAGTAGTACTGTAAAAAAACGAGCCTTAAGCTTGAGAAGAAAAATCTAACTAAGAACGTGCATATTGGATAGACAAAAAGCATACAATTATTGATGTCACGTTCTATAGAATGTATTCTATCGAAACATTCTTACTGCACCCAATCAAACTTCTCAGGAACATCTATAATAACAAATGAGTATATCACTGTATACTGCTGGATTAAAGTATAACTATTACCAAACAATGAAGCCTTACTGAAGGAATAGGCTCATAATTATCTAGTCAACACACATAATTGCTGCTTATATACACATTCACAGACAATATATTGTTAATTAAAATACTGTGGTATCCAATGGCAGCAGTAGCTCTGGTAGCTTGGTTTGCCATGTCTCCATCTCATTGACCCGCTGACAAGGGCGTCAGGTTTGTCAGAAGTTCAGGTCACAGTCAGGAATGACGCTGGTGGAAAGAGGATATTCACAAAAAAGGATTGTAAAACTGGTTCATAAAGTAATGAACAAGATAAATGTGAATCCATCCACCGTCTAGAATTGAGGGGGACAAGCACTATCCAACCCCAATACAAGACACAACACTCTTTAATAGGGGACTAAATTAGACGTGAGAAAACATCAGCTTGGGACTTGTCACCGCCAGGGATAGACCGGATAACAAACCGGTATTCCTGGAGTGCAAGACTCCACCTGGTTAATCGAGCATTTTTAGCCCTGTTAGCCTTTAAGAATAACAACGGACGATGGTCCGTTTCAATTATAAACTCGGACATGAGTAGATATCGCGAAAATGCGTTTACAGCAAAAATGATAGCGAGGCACTCTCGCTCGATAATTGCATAGCGGCATTCCCTATCTAGCAACTTGCGGCTGGCGTATAGACATGGCCGCAAGGTATCGTCTCGTTCTTGTAATAACACAGCTCCCAATCCCTTGTCCGACGCATCAGTGCGGACAATAAATATTTGGTTTATATCTGAAAGTATGAGAATGGGGGAAGTGGAAAACAGTTGTTGAACGGTACGAAGTGTATCAGCACATTCGGTTGTCCATTTCACTTTATTAGGAAAATTCTTTCTTGTGAGGTCCGACAACGGAGCTGTAAGCGAAGAAAACTTTGGAATGAATTTCCTATAATAGTTAAGAAAACCCAATAAACTACGAACTTCTTTCTTAGTTCGAGGAGGTTGGAGCTTTAAGATGGTAGTTATCTTTTTGTCATCAGGAGTCTGAACGCCGTGGGCAATTGTATGGCCCAGAAAATTAATTTCATTATATCCTAAAAACACCTTACTGGGTTTCGCCGTAAGGCCAGCTCGACGAAGAGCAATAAAAACTTGTCGTAGGGCTGCGAGGTGGCCCGACCAATTGGTTTCATAAATACAAATGTCGTCAAAATAGGACAACACGGAATTCATACCCTGGAGCAATATTGTCATCATACGGGCGAAAGTGGCAGGGGCTGTAACTAACCCGAAAGGCATATAGCGCCACTGCATAAGACCCAACGGAGTCTGAAAAGCGGTATATTGCTTGCTATTCTCATCAAGCGGAATTTGCCAATAGCCTTTGGAAAGGTCAATTTTAGAAAAAATCGTTGCCCTCGCTAACTGCGCAAACAGATTCTCCTGGTTGGGAATCGGTTCAGCGTCATATATCGTAACCTCATTAAGTTTACGATAGTCAATACAAAAACGCACTGTATCATCTTTTTTTTTCACTAAGACGATGGGTGAGTTATATGGACTCGTCGATCGCTCTATCACTCCCAGGTGAAACATGTTACGTACCTCGGATATTATAGTCTCCTGTGCGTGCAGCGGACGCGGGTATGGTTTAACAAAGACGGGTATATCCGTCTTTAATCTTATAACATGCTGTACCAAAGAAGTATTACCTGGTAGATCAGTAAAAACTGTAGGAAACTCGTTAAGTAAATCTCTTATATCTTGTCTTTGCGATTCAGATAAATCTGGATTTATATTTACATCCGAAGTGTTTTCAGAAGATCGAAGTGCGGGGATTGAATACTCTATCTTAATAGGATCATCATCGTCAACTGAAACTAAGGCCGCATTGGCCTGAGCAACCACATTTCGGCGATTATTCTGACGATTATCATCGTCGGACAGGTACTGCTTTAACATATTTATATGGAAGACTTTGTCCTGTCCTCGAATCTTGATAAGATAATTCACTCGAGAAAGTCTCTGTAGGACTTTAAAAGGTCCCTTCCATGTAAGAAGGAGTTTATTTTTCGTCTCCGGAAGGAGAACAAGAGTTTGGTCTCCGACGGCCAAGGTTCGCAATCGGCTACCTTGATCACGATATAGTTTATAAAGACTCGCATGCGCAGCTGAAGATTTTTGTGCGAGCTGACATGCGTTAAGAATTCGATGGCGCAAGTCTACAACGTATTGATATGCAGACCGCGTATCGTTGTCGTCGGTGTCTGATCCGGCGAATAAATCATGGAGTATGGCCATTGGACCACGCGGCTTGCGACCATACAATAATTCGAAGGGGGAAAAACCCGTCGATGCGTTCGGTAGTTCTCGGTATGCAAAGAGAATAGCGGGGAGTTGTCGATCCCAATCACTCGGCTTGTCGGCGGAAACTCGCGCAAGCATAGTTTTCATGGTAGCATTCCACCATTCACAGCAGCCATTAGACTGTGGGTGGTATGGAGATGTCAATCTTTGTTTAATCCCGACCAATTCCAAGACTTTCTTAAAAAGCTCAGAGGTAAACTGTGGACCTCTGTCCGATAAAATTTCAACCGGAAATCCAAGACGCGAAAAAATAGTAATAAGCGCTTCAGCCACATGATCGGCTGAAATGTCTTTTAGTGGGATGGCCTCTGGCCAACGGGTTGCGTAGTCAATGACAGAAAGTATAAAACGATGTCCTCTGTCTGACTTGTGTAGAGGCCCAACTATATCTACGGCAACGCGTTCAAATGGTCTGGAGACCATAGGCATCTCCTGCAGAGGAGCCCGCGATGCTCTTCCTTTAGGAGTACGTCTCTGACATACGTCACATGTTGATACGAACCGGTTTACATCTGCGTAAATACTGGGCCAAAAAAATTGCGATAGTATTCGAGACTTAGTTCTGGCCTTTCCTTGGTGACCCGCCAAGGAAGTGTCATGCGCGAGACGAATAATGTCGCGACGAAAAGATCTTGGTACTACAAGTTGCATAATGGTCTCTCGCTTATTCCGAAAATTACGATATAATAAGTCATCTTTAATAAGAAACTTAGAGGTATCCGGCGCGGTAGGATCAACTTTAGTAAACAAATGTTTCAATGTGGGGTCTGAATGTTGCTCATCATGGAATGCACTAGACGTTATGTTTACTTCAATAGTAGGGTTACTCAATGCACTATCTGCTCGTCGACTCGATTGTAGGCGTGTTGTCGCACAAGCAACACTCTCATCCTCAGTCCAAATTTCCAAGTTACCGATAGGAAACTTATTTACTTGAGGTACATTCCCGGGTGTCCCCTCCAGTGTTACGAGTTGGGTATTAAGGAATTATAGGTGTTACGACTGCATTTAAAAATCGAGAGGTTTTTAGGACTTACTCATTCATACCATGCCACATACTAATAACAATCTGAATGGTTTTTATCAAGACCTGCAGGGCCACAAATTTATTTACTTATTACTCCCTAACAATTTCGTCTAGCTCTTACATATTAAAAAGACAACATCAGCAGCATCAAATGAAAATTCAATAATATGTCACTAGAAGTCTCCTCTAGATTCCTAAAAGATTATATCATTCTGTCTCACTCACAATTTAAGTATTACTTATCCATTTCTCAGATATAGTCTGCCTACCGCTTATAATGGATCAAACTCGTCAATACAAACTGACGTAGTTAAGTTAGATCTAGATCTGCTCTAGGATGGGCTGGCAATCCCCAGCCTCATCCAGACACATCAATTTCAATTTACAAATGTGTATGCCAGACATTCATGCTAGATCTAGTTGCAAGCTAATATACATGGAAGTCTTGCATTCTTCGGTAGCACTCCTACTGGAAAATTAAGGTCAGCTTCACGTTCATTGTTGAATCAACAGGCAGACACTTACACTTGGTCCCTGATCAGAAATCAGGGAACCGTAGATAAACAGCAGTGGATAATTTTCACAAATAGCATATGGTCTCATTTCAGTGTCTATAAAGGACATAGACATGAATATTACAGTCTTCTGATTCTTCTGGCAGAATCCCGCCGACCGCCTGCACAGATGGATATTTCTGCATGGAGTCAAGAACATCAGTATGGCTACGCTTATATACTGTGCGGCCAGCTGCAAATTACCGTCCAAATGCCTGGATTTGATTGGTGCATCCATTCCGAGCTCAGCTTGTAGTATTAATAGATCTACATGGAAGTCGGTCACGGCCTTGTACCAGAAACAGACAAGGTCGAATTAACATGTCAAAACCATTACTAAAGTCTCTAAACCCTCTACGTTTTATGTACGAATTTACTATCTCCCTTTTCTCACCCCTTCTCTTCCCCTGTTAGAGTTCATCAAAATCACGGGGTCGAGAACTGCACCGTCACTGCTAACTTATCCATTTATTCTATCTTGCCCCACTTTCTTTCCATCTCTAAGAAAAAGCGTTACAAAAACAAACTGTTCACGAAAACAGTTCAAGGACATTTCCGCTGGTCAAATCAACGAAACCGTGACAAAAAAAAACAAGTCGTGACCCAGCACGACAATTACAATACTAACCCTGACAACTTCATAGAAACTGATTGCATGTACTTTATTTCTTACACTGTGCAGGTGAGCACATGACTGAGTTTGAACTAGCCGAACATCTAACCACACTTCTGGGTTTCAACCGGGAAGGAGGATCATGTGAACAGGAACCTTTTGAGGCCGAAAAAGCTGGTAGTTACATCGCAGAATCTCTGCCATATGATATCAATGCTGAAATTATGATCAACGAGATTTTAGGATTCTCCATGACTGTTGATCCTCCAGCTGCTGATGACACTAAAGATGTGATCAAATCAGGGGCCTCTTAATTTCTGCAGTGTGAGCTGCATCAAATCTGCTTCCTTTTTAAAAATTGTAAGACATCGTAATTTATTCAGCATTCAATTGTCATTTGAATTCTGATGGGATTGTATGTCTGTTACAGTTCCTTATGCATTTCCCAAATGGAAACCCAAAGCCTGTGATGTGATGTCTGTATGAGTGTAGGAGGCAATTTTGAGGTAACGGTTTAGATGGATCACTGCTTGTTCAAGCAGGAATAAAATATTTGTATTTCATATTTGTAAATATGAAGTAACATGGATGACATAAGAAATAAAATATAAAGAGACAATAATTATGAACAGTTTCAGCAATATAGAGGAAAAGCTGTACTCATGTTTTCTTGCAAGTACAAATATTTAAGTTACTTTGATAATAAACAATGTAATTTGCAATTCTGTGTCAAAGTGGCAGGACAACTGTTTCTTCAGGTCCCTCTTCCAAAAGTTCCAAATGATGTCTATTGAAATAAAGACATTTTTGTTTTGTTCATCCTCAATGGCATGTGTTTTTAAGGTATTGTATTTAAGTCAAAGCTCATCCATAACTGTTTATTCTGAGGTTAGAAGATCTGAAACCCACTTCTTGGATGAAGTGATTGTGAGCTTAGTGATGAAATTACAATGCCTAGGCAATTTTTTTTGTTTTGTTTGTTTTCATCCAATGTTTGTTTTTAGGCTAATCCATTAAAGTCATATCCTAAGGTGAGGACATTTGAGACTCACATCTATTGTACAAAATTATAGGCGTGAATACATAGTGATTAGTTATCTTGTCAGAGTAATGAAACTGGTCACTGGTTGAGAGCAAAAGCTGAATATTTCCAGATTCTTTCCTAAAAAAGTTGAATTTCTTCCCATTTTGTTTAATTACAATCAGCCAAGTTTTAATTAAAGATTACAAAGACCTGTCAACCTAGATGGTGACTAAAACCTCAGTCCAAGTTCAGTAAAGTATTAACTGCTTAGACTGAATCAGAGCTGTTGTCCAGACTTCAGATATTTACAAAGTTTAATCCTAGATATTGCCTATGGCAACTTGTATGTCAGCAAATACATTGCAATGTGGCAACTCCAAACCTTACGGTATTTGTTCTGCATCTTGTGTCTAAAATGCATTGGAAATGTGGTATGGGTCTGGATGTTGATGCCTTGCAATGACCCCAGCTGCATCAGCACACTCCAATACTTGTTCAGTAAATCATTTTAAGTGCATAATATATAAATGATTTATTGTGTTTTATACGATTTACATCGACTGTGCATATGTTTGAATGATTTGTGCATTGAACAGATTTTGAGATATTAATAAATTTATGACTTCCATATAATATAAAAATAATAGGAAGATATGTTCCATCATTGTCTTATGTTGTCCTTGGTAGTGAGAAATAAGTGTGCATTATTTATTTATAAAACATATTACTTGAAATATAATAGTCAAGCATGATAATTAAGCTAACTTTATATTTTGGCACTTCTTTTCATCTTTGGTCCCTGTAATTCATAAATAGTGCAGTGAAAGAAAGCAAACTTGACAATTCTGTATTAATGATGATGAAACATTTGTTGATGTTTTTGTTAAAGAACAGAATTTAGCATGAAACCTCGACAAAGTCTACTTAGCTGAAAATGTGCAAATTTATACTTCGCTTATTCTCCATTATTGCTGTGTTGTGAATGCATGGAGGTTACCATGAACAAGTTCTAAAATACGATTACTCTCTGCGTTGTCAATGGGTTTTAAGCCTATACTCTCGCCAGGCAAGATCATGAGCTCTGCTGAGTCGGCAGTTATGTTAACTCTAAAGCAAGGATGAAACTAAGGATTTCAAACACATTTTCTTGAAAAGCCACTTTGAATCACAGCAACCAACCAAACAAACAATGTATCATGTATGTTATATACAGATTTATTCAGGTCAACAGGAATCACAACACAAAATTTCCAGGTAACAACATCCTTCCCGGTCTTTCAAATGTCACAGGGACCCCTTGTTTTACCTTCTTGGCTTCACTGGCAATGATCTGGTAGGGAAAGAAATACAAGAAATACATCTCGTTATAAGAAATAACATAAATTAATGATAATGCATAAACTGACATGCAAATATCCACATGAAGTACTCAAACGAATTTCTTTGAAGAAAATTTGAAAGTATAACCCAGGAGGAAAATCAGATGGTGAATACACGAGACAGCACTTAAATAAGGCAAAGTATGTTGTCATTTTGTGCCCTTTTAAATGAAATACATTTCTTGAGTTAAAAAGAATCTAGAACGCGTCTTTATGTGCAGAATATCTCAAATCAGCCACTGCAACCATTCACTGTGCTCATTGTTGAACACAATACAAGGTAAACACATGACGAAATCAGCAGAAACTTTCACTCTGCAGATGAACCAAAATCTCACTCCAACTGAAATCCTCTAAAACGCAAACAATTTTTATCTACCATTAGAGTATTTTCCAACATAAAGTATGTCACGAGCGAGTGAGCGGGGATCAATAGTTACGGGGGAAGGGGGGAGAGTAAAGTTAACCCACGGCCCACGGGTAATGAAAAGCGTGCATGTTGTGAGTGGGGGGGTCTGCATGAGGCGAGAGCGCTGTACTACTATCACTGCAAGTTAGAAGGTCCCAGGGGACAGACGTGACTGAGAGTGATATGTTGGGATGTGTTTTCCAGTGATGACTGGTAAGTGGAACGATGATTGATAATTATTATGATTGATGTATTATATTCGTCTATGATCATGATGTAAGTTAAGTTCATGGATTTGTAGCGAGAGTGAGTATTGTGTACTACGGCGGAGGTGTGTTACCGTAGGATGTGTGGCGAGTGGAAGGTGGACTATTGTGTGTACGCTTCATGAGTTGTAATGAGGGGTGAAGTGAATAGAAATGGTATGGTATTATACCAATGTAATGTTATTCTTGTAGGTGCCGGGGTCGGGCCGAAGCGCCGCCTACGGTGAGCACAGGGGAGAGGCCAGCATAGGGCCGAATGCTACACATAGGCCAGGAGGGACGCTGTCGTGTAGGACAGTCGCAGCACATGAGTCGTGGCAGTCTGGCCACAGACAGGGATGTATATATGATTGTAATGTGCTATTAAGATGTACTACTGTGACATGGATGTATTACTGTGCGAGTGAGATACTCATGTGAATTGAATTATTCACGTGAAGTACTATAGGAGGCTAAGGTGTTATTGCCATAGGGAGGCGCTATTGAGAGACTGTGGTGCGAAAGAATACTAGTGTGCCATTAAGACCCTGAGTGGAGAGGCTGAGGCCGAAGTGTCTTTAGAAGTAATTACCGGGTTGTGGACCCGAGGAAGTATGCTTACGAGAAGAAGGCCGTGGACGGCAGTTTAATTAAGTAATATAATGTATGTCATTGCATTTCTATCTTTATCTTATGTTTAATAAATGTGTGAGTCTGATGGGTTGTTCTGTTAAGTGTTATACGTGGTCGTTCGTGATTGTTGTCCTGTTATAATCATTACATCTCCCAGTCTGGGATTTGTGACACTGGGGGCTCGTCCGTTGTGACACTCGTCCGTTTAGTTACCTGTGGTCATTTTGACACTGTGTATTCGTCATATCTAGTTGTTTTTCTCTTGTGCTAGGAATTCGTGCTGTTGTCCTTGTTCGTGGAATGAATGGAAATTTCATGATGGTATAATTTATGTATATTTATGAATATGTATTGATGCATGTATTACTATAAATATGTACTAATGTGTGATTGAATTTTCACAGAGAGAGTGTGCGTGCAGCCTGAAGGAGTCAAGCAGCCAGAGCTCCGAGTAAAGGGAAAAGTAAAATCAGGAAGTAAAAGTTAAGTAAAATTCAAAATTTTTGTGCCCTGGATTGTGGGCTGTTCCTTTAATCTGTCTTTTTCTCTGTTTTTGCTGTTTTCGTTTGCTGTCTTGAACTTAGTTTATCCTTTTCAAAAGGTGTGGTAAACTTGGAACTTCGTTCATCACGGTGAACAGTCTTTAGGGCTTTGTTATTGTTTAGTTGTAGCGTCGATATCTTCTCTGTTTCTGCAGGAAGACGTATTCTCTTGTCCCCTCTCGTACCTATCTGTAGATACGTTCTTTTTTTCAGGCTCTGTTCTTGTTCGTACCTGGTAGTGTAATCGGCGTAGTTAGATTGCATTTTTTTTCCCATTATAGTTTTTTTTAGAAGCTTTGTCCTAGTCTGGTTCGTTGTCTTTGATGTCCGTGTGGTCCTTCTTCTGAATTTCCTCATTCTTGTCTTTTCTTTTCTCTTTTGTTATTTAATAGTGCTAGACATTTTATAAACATAGAATTAGTTAGAGAGAATATGCTATAAAATGTTCAGTGAGGTGTGTTTCTGAATTGCATTTGGAAATAGTGCTTGTTATTGTAGTGGTATAATTTCAGGTCTCGGGGTACGTCGGTTATAATAAGCTTATAGTAAGTACATAGACAGTTATTGTATTTCAAATTGTATACTAATAAATCCGTGAAATGGCGGATCTCCGTGAGCTCATGAAAGTAGGGACGGAACTTGGGCTTGAGGGCGTAGAGCTACGTAGCTGGATTAAAGAGCAGCAGGCGGAATTGCGCGAGGAGCGTGCTAAAGATAGAGAGCGAGAAAAAGAGGCTCAAGAGCGGCAACAGGAGAGAGAGGCTAAGGATAAGGAGCAGGAAAGGGAGTTAAAGTTAAAGGAGATAGAGGCGCAAGTAAAGATTGCGGAATTAGAAAGCAAGAAGAATGCGCCAACGGAAACAGTTGAGCGGCAGGGGCAAAACAAAAGTGGTGTTAGAATTAAGCTGCCGACGTTCGACGACCGGAAGGACGATATAGACGCCTTCCTTTACAGGTTCGAGCTAAATGCACAACTGCAATGGGGGGAGAATAAGCAATTATGGTCCACGTACCTGGCATCCTTATTGCAGGGGCGAGCGTTAACGTACTTTAAAGAGTTACAGCGCGAAGACGTGCATGATTACGATAAGCTGAAGTCTTTGCTGCTTCGCCGATTTGCGCGTACGGAGGAATATTTCCGGGAGCAGTTTAGGCGAGCACGTGCGGATACCAGGGAGGACTTTGCTGCCTTCGTCGCGAGACTGACAGAGTATTTTACGAACTGGTTGGACTTGTCCCATGTTGGCGCAGATTTTGCTAAATTGAAAGACCTAATGATCCGTGACCAGCTGTACGCGTCGTGCCATAAAGATTTAGTGGCTGTTCTAAAAGAAAACCAACCCGCGACGGTGCAGGAGGCGTCAAAGTTGGCGGAAGCATACCGTACGGCACATCCGTCCAAACCAGTCGCGAGGGCGTACATACAGGACGCTGGTTACGTCGCTGTGGTTGAGGGGTCGCCGACAGGATATGGTAGAGACAGGTCGCGTCAGCGTGGTGCCTATAATGGGCAAGCCCAGGGCCAACGTTGGGGGTATTATCAATCACCTGCATATGGAGCCGGTAAGTTTGACCGAGCAGGAGGGCTAGGTCGCGGTGATAGCCGAGGGCGGTTTGTAACCTTTGCCGATCATCGACGGCATAGGGACTTTAGTTCCGGTCGCAATGGGTCACGGGGACCCAGGTCTAGCGGAACACAGAGAGCGGAATGTTGGACTTGCGGACGCGTAGGTCATTTTTCACGGGATTGTAGGACCGCGAATTGTTGGAACTGCGGAAGAGCAGGTCACATCAGGGTAAATTGTCCTGCAGATAGGATAGCGGCGAACGTGGATGGCAATCACGGTGGCTCCACTCCATGTTCCCCTAATAAATTTCATCATGCGGCCGCGTGTGTTACATCGGACAACGGAGGCGGACAGTATTCTAAGTGTCCCAGTTGTGAGAAGTTATTATCTTCCGGTGTTTTACCTTGTGGGAGAAAGATCCCCGTTATAAATTCATGTCATACAGGAGGTGGTCTTAGGGTTTATCCGGGGTTTGTTGGGGACGAACCGGTCTCGGTTTTACGAGATACAGGATCTACCGTTGTCGGAGTGCATAGGGACTGCATTCGGGATTCACAGCTTACAGGTGAGACTGTCCCATGCATACAATTTTCAGGTGCCATCGAGAAATTACCCATGGCAAAGATAGTGATAGATACGCCTTTCCTTAGCGGGGAAGTCGAGGCAGTTGTTGGTTTTTTTTCCAGGCGCCCAGCTCATCATTGGTAATTATCTCGGGTAGTTTCCCCTTCCGAAGAGAATGTGCAGGCATGGTCACAATCAAAAGGTATTGACTTTTGTGCCGCAGTCGAGACACGTCGACAGGTAGGTGATAGGAGTAAGATTAGACCTTTGGCAACGCCAGCGGTCAACCTGGATATCACACCAGAGCGCTTGGCGAGATTACAAAAGGAGGATCCATCATTGAGTCCATGTTTTGGGGAGGCGCAAACGGAGAAAACGAGGAAATATAAGAACGGGTCGTCTTCCTTTGTTATCCAGGCGGGCATTCTGTTCCGTAATTATGTTACGGTGGCTTCCGTTTTAAAGCAGGTCGTTGTGCCAGCGTTGCTAATCGCAACAGTATTGCATTTGGCACATGATGTCCCATTAGCGGGTCATATGGGTATAGCTAGAACCAAAGAAAGGGTTCTTAAGAATTTTTACTGGCCATCCATCCACAGAGATGTACGAGTGTATTGTAAGACGTGCAGTGCGTGCCAAAAGACGACGCATAAGGGTCGTACACCCCAGGCTCCTCTTCAAAAGATCCCCACGGTTTCGGAACCGTTTAAAAAGGTTTCGATAGACCTTGTTGGCCCCATTCACCCAGCTACCGATAGGGGGAATCGATTTTTCTTAACGGTCATATGTAATGCTACGAGATGGCCAGAGGCGGTTCCTCTTCGGACCATAACGTCTGAGGCAGTCGCGGAAGCGTTGTTTGGAATTTTCGCTAGGGTAGGAATACCAGAACAAATTTTGTCTGATAGGGGCGCGCAATTTACTTCGGAGATGATGAAGGAATTGTTTCGCTTATTTAGCATACAGCCCATCACTACCACCCCATATCATCCGCAGGCTAACGGCATGTGCGAGAGACTAAACTCGACGCTAAAGTCGATGCTGCGTAAGGTAGCTGCTGATCGCCCTAAGGATTGGGATAGATATATCCCTGCAGTGTTATTCGCGTATAGTGAGGTATGGCAGGAGTCAACAGGATTCTCTCCTTTTGAAATGGTGTATGGTCGTAGTCCTAGGGGTCCAACCGATGTTCTTCGGGACATGATGACGTCGCCATCATCGGGAGACGATGAGCAAATTTCAGTGTTTCAGTACCTTGTTGATTTAAGAGAAAGATTATCTTCAGCGCGCACTATAGCAGAAGAAGCTTCTAGTATCGCTTCAAAAAGAGCAAAAAACTATAAAGATAGAGGATCCAAACTGAGAATTTTTAAGCCAGGAGACAAGGTTCTATTGTTATTGCCTACGGATCATAATAAGTTATTGATGACATGGAAAGGTCCTTATGCTATTGAGCGAGTTGTTTCGAAGGTAGATTACGCTATCCAGATTGATGGATCAATTAAGGTATTCCATGTTAATATGCTACTGAGATTTTATGAGAGACCAGAGTATCTGTGTGCACAGACGAAACCAGAGGAGAGTGTCTTCTCTATTGCTTGTACGGGGGTCGTAGACCAGTTAGACAGTGACGTAAGCGACACCGAGGCGCAGGAAGAGGTACAAATTCAATTGCCGGAGTTAACTCCGACACAAGGTTACAGGGACGTAAAAGTTAACCCTGACCTTACGAGTTCAATGAGTAGGGAACTTAAGACCCTGTTGGCGTCATTCCCGGATGTTATTACAGATTTGCCGGGTCGCACCACGGTGATCCAGCACCAAATAAAGTTGACTTCGGATAAGCCAGTATCTCTTAGACCTTATCCGCTGCCTTTTTCTTCCAGAGAGAGAGTTATAAAAGAAGTTGAGTCAATGTTGAAGTTAGACGTGATAGAACCATCAACATCGCCGTATTCATCACCCATCGTCCTCGTGAAAAAAACTTGATGGATCAGTGCGGTTCTGTATTGATTTTCGAAAATTGAACACTATTACGGTAGGCGATAGGGAGCCTATTCCATTTCAGGAGGAACTAATAGCTTCATTGGCCGGGTCCACGTGGTTTTCCAAGATAGATTTAACGAAAGGTTATTGGGAAATCCCTCTTGCTGAGGAGTCTAAACAATACACGGCTTTCCAAACGCCCATTGGATTATTCCAATTTAAGGTCATGCCATTTGGGTTGGTAAACGCGCCAGCGACGTTTGCACGATTAATGAGACTGGTATTAAAGGACATACCTAATGTCGTGTCATTCTTTGACGATATAGCGTGTCATACGTCGACATGGTCTGATCATATTCAGACACTAACAGTAATTTTTAAACGATTACGTCATTTTGGGTTAACTGCTAAACCCGCAAAGATGGATTTGGCATGTCGAGAGATAGTATTCTTAGGACATATCGTGGGTAGAGGTGTTCAGAGACCTGAAGTAACAAAAATTGAGAAATTAGTAGGGTTGCAAATCCCTAAAACAAAGAAACAAGTCAGAAGCTTAGTGGGAATTTTGAATTATTACAGAAAGTTCATTCCAAATTTTTCCTCCTTGTCATCTTCTCTTACTGACCTTACTAAGAAGGGACAACCCGATAAGGTCCAGTGGACGTCTGAATGTCAGACAGCATTTGATAATTTGGTGACAGCATTATCATCGTCACCCATTCTGATATTACCCGATTTTCGATCTAAATTTATCCTCAGAACGGATGCGGCGGACTCTGGTGTCGGCGCTTGTCTTCTACAGGAGAAGAACGAATGGTTCCATCCTGTATGTTATGTCAGTAGGAAGTTATTGCAGAGAGAAAGAAAGTATTCTGTGATAGAGCGGGAGTGTTTTGCCATTGTGTGGTCCGTCCAGAAATTAGGACGTTATCTCATGGGACGAGAATTCTGTATCCAGACAGACCACAAGCCACTAACGTTTTTGTCGAAGAATCGTTCGTCCAGCCCACGCTTGTCTAGATGGGCATTGGCTTTACAGCCGTATACCTTCGTTATCCAACCAATTCCAGGAACCAGCAATCATATCGCCGACTACCTTAGTCGAGCCTAGGGGAAGAGTTCAGGAGCTTATACATCGGAGGACGGGAACATTGACAGGATCTGTGTGAACGAGTCGTCGACTTTAAAATATTGATATTATAAATATTATATGAAGAATGGTTGATGGGTTGATTGGTTTTGATTCTGCATTAGGTATTGTGTTTAGTTAGCTATTGATGATGTGATACATATATGCATGGTGCAGGGCATATTGATCCCCATATTTTCCCCTGATTTCGGTATTATATGTGCTAGGGGCATTGGTAGGTCATTTTTATGTAAGTATTGCTCACGCTCACTCGTTGACAATCATGTTGATGCGATTTGAAATTAATTGCATTAATTTTTTTGGGGTGGGGGATGATGTCACGAGCGAGTGAGCGGGGATCAATAGTTACGGGGGAAGGGGGGAGAGTAAAGTTAACCCACGGCCCACGGGTAATGAAAAGCGTGCATGTTGTGAGTGGGGGGGGTCTGCATGAGGCGAGAGCGCTGTACTACTATCACTGCAAGTTAGAAGGTCCCAGGGGACAGACGTGACTGAGAGTGATATGTTGGGATGTGTTTTCCAGTGATGACTGGTAGGTGGAACGATGATTGATAATTATTATGATTGATGTATTATATTCGTCTATGACCATGATGTAAGTTAAGTTCATGGATTTGTAGCGAGAGTGAGTATTGTGTACTACGGTGGAGGTGTGTTACCGTAGGATGTGTGGCGAGTGGAAGGTGGACTATTGTGTGTACGCTTCATGAGTTGTAATGAGGGGTGAAGTGAATAGAAATGGTATGGTATTATACCAATGTAATGTTATTCTTGTAAGTGCCGGGGTCGGGCCGAAGCGCCGCCTACGGTGAGCACAGGGGAGAGGCCAGCATAGGGCCGAATGCTACACATAGGCCAGGAGGGACGCTGTCGTGTAGGACAGTCGCAGCACATGAGTCGTGGCAGTCTGGCCACAGACAGGGATGTATATATGATTGTAATGTGCTATTAAGATGTACTACTGTGACATGGATGTATTACTGTGCGAGTGAGATACTCATGTGAATTGAATTATTCACGTGAAGTACTATAGGAGGCTAAGGTGTTATTGCCATAGGGAGGCGCTATTGAGAGACTGTGGTGCGAAAGAATACTAGTGTGTCATTAAGACCCTGAGTGGAGAGGCTGAGGCCGAAGTGTCTTTAGAAGTAATTACCGGGTTGTGGACCCGAGGAAGTATGCTTACGGGAAGAAGGCCGTGGACGGCAGTTTAATTAAGTAATATAATGTATGTCATTGCATTTCTATCTTTATCTTATGTTTAATAAATGTGTGAGTCTGATGGGTTGTTCTGTTAAGTGTTATACGTGGTCGTTCGTGATTGTTGTCCTGTTATAATTATTACATCTCCCAGTCTGGGATTTGTGACAAAGTACACGAATGCACTTTTCTCTCAAAATCTAAAAGGATTTGAGGCAGGAGGTTATGTATCAAATTGACAGTCAGACCAAACATGTCAGTCTTGACACTAATAACCTCTTAAAGCAAATTTAGAAAATGGTACCATATGATCTTAGTGCCCAGGGCTCCCGTTTTGAATATTTTCAACACATGGAAAATGTAACCTTATATGTGCCAACTCGCACAATCTTGCCTAAATTAATAATCTCTAGTAGTGAACAATAAAATGTTGAAGAAAAGTAAAAAAAAAAAAAAAAAAAGAATGTAATGGACAAACAAACAAACAAATTCGACAGCAGAAAAAAATCCAAATGCAAAATGCAGACACATTTATAAATGCTACTTACATCTGTGGTGGTCTTCTCCAACAAAGGAGATAAATCTTGCTCAGCTACTTGTCTTTTCTGGGCCTTCTGGGAGACACCGGGATCATAATGATGCTCTAAAGTCTGGGGAAGAATGGAAAAAGAAAAGTCTCATTTTACAGTATCGCATATTCTCTTTGCACCAGAAAGAACTTCCAATGGCAGCTCAAAGTTAAATGTCTACCATAAAGTATGGCAAAACTTCACATTTTGAATCATCACAATTTGAAACTACAGACAACAAACTTAAATGATTACATTCACGGTGCAAAATGATTGGACAGTTAAAAGCAACTTCCCAAAAACAGAAAAAAACAACAACAAAAAACAACACCCCCCACCCCCCCTCTCGGGACAGAACAGTTGGTTAAAATTTTGAAACATAACAAAATTAACAAAACAATGCTAGGCGTGATGTGATGGTCAGCTTTGGCTGATGCCAGTCAATGTGATAAAAATCATATGAATGCATTTAATGCTATTGTCAGACTTAAAAGCTCTGAATACGAAACATAAAGAAAGAACATGCACCCAAATATACCGTGAAGGGCAGAAAAAAGCTGTTATCATGCCCATGCGCAGTAAAACCCAAACTCAAACTCAAATTCACAATGTGCGGATTACCTGAAGCTCCCACAAACAGCTGTCCAAGGCATGACACTTTGAAGGTTCTGTTTCTTCTGGTAAGTATGGATCCTGATCCAACTCTGTGATAAACAAATGTTAAATTACTATTCATATGAAATTTTACATGGCAATTTCAAGCAATGATTATGGGGGAAAAAAAAACCCACTTGCCAAATGGCAGTCAGACTGAACAGAAGCCATTACAGGCGAGAATGATTCACACCATCAACCTGTTCTGCTGCCCCTGCTTCCAACAAGCTTTAAACTACCCTTCCCATTGAAAGCAGATGCTGTAGGACAAACTGGCACAAGTATACATTCATATTACCTTGTCCAAACCCTTTCATGACTTAACAGTTTAATTATTTGTGCATTCTTCAGATTACTGCCAAGCAACGTCTCATCGTATGTTCTCTTATAGAGCCACAAACATCAGCAACCATGTTTCGCTCCTTTATGCCAAATTAAAAAAAAAAACATCTGTTTTGTTATTTAGAATCTGTTTTGCTACTGAGGTATTTTCTAGTATTTTTATAATATTAACATAGATAATCTAACAGAGGTTGTTAACTGAGATTGGTTCATTTGTTAAAATTTTTTTTTTTTTTTTCTTTCTTTCTTTCTTTTTGGTGGATCTATGGAAATGTAAGGCATCCTTCAGTTGTAATTACCCATTTGTCCATCTGTTCTATGTATCAACACTTCACATTCTGGATGTCGATGGATCAAATTCCATATAAAAGGTACTGCAATATGAACCCCTGATGCTGGTGCATGAAGACTGATACGTCCCAGTCGTTTGGCAAAGGCAGCCACCAGGTAAGACGGGAGATGTCTGGAAGCAAAGAATAACAATGTCAGTGAGATTATAAACATTAAACTTCTCATGATGCAGAGACAGCTTCATGCAGCCTGTAACATTTAAACTGGAAACTGGTTTCAGCAACATTGCCTTTGACCTTTAAGAATGACAGAAGTGGAACAAGAACTCAACACCATAGTCGCATAAATCCAAAGCAATCTAAATTTTATGCACATAAGATAGTTCGCCTCTTGAAACAAAATTTCCAGTCTATATAATGTGACGTATAAAAGGGTAATGTGACTGTGATGAAAGACAATGTTAATATGTCAATACAATAATACTGAACAGAAGGAGCAGAGGAGAGAACAGCATATGAATTAGCCTAGACTGCATTCTCCCCTTGATATCTCCCCCTACAGAACAAAAAAGCAGAGATGTTGGATGATCAAGATAACAAAAATAAATAAGAAATAGTAACACATTATCTGTGGTAAGAAAAAAACTTTGAGGGAATTTTTCTAATCAATGAGATCTTTTGTGTGTCAGAAACCCACGAAATAATAGCAATAACAAAATAATAATAGTAATAAGAAAAAAAAAAGCCCCCCCCCCCCTCCCCCCCAAAAAAACACCGCAGCATCTCTTGCAGTTCAGCCCCCATCTTGAAAAATGGTAACTCACGTGGAAGTCAGGAAAAGATCTGCCAGGTGGAAAAACCGGGCTCTGTACTTGGCACTAAAGACACTGGGCTCGAGCATGGAATAAAGCTTGGTGTAAAAATCTGGATAATCCCTGCCAATCAAAAACACAAACTATGATATAAACTTCAATGGCTGTGAATTTTTCTCCACAAATGTGTTTAAGAAACTGTATATTGCATTTCTTCTAACAATGTGAATATATACTACAAGTAAACAATATCAGATTTATATTAAACAATATGCACAGGTATAAAACAAGAACAACATAATATTGAAATATATATTTCCAACACATTATAACTTCGTGTGAACATTTCAATTTTTCATTTTTTAAGAGTTTAAAAAAATAAATAACCTGTCACAGGGTTGTAAATATAAATATTCTACTTTGTTACTTCTCACTGAAAACATTTCTCTTGTCAATGACGTTTCATTCTAAATCTCCACGGATAGAGAGTAGGACTTCTTCCTTAACTGATCAACTTGTGCGCTGATTTGAAGACAGTTCCTGTAGTGCACAACTAGACAGTGCTACCCATATACTGCCTTATCTATTGGTAACCAAAGTCTACCAGACAATGATACTTACAGGTTATACTGGTGCATCAGAATGAATAACCCATGCAAGCTCAGCAAGCTGACAGCACCACCTGTAAGTGAAACAGAGCACAGGAAATATCAATGGCAGAGACCCAAATTTGATCTTGAGGAGATGAATATCTGGCCACTGATGCAGACCCACCAATCTCCACAACACCAAGGGCAAAAAATTTAAGATTTTGAGTGAAAATCAGGATCAAGGTAATGAAAGTAATAATGTCCTGAAGTTAATAAAATGTGTAGAATTTTTTCTCCCTGGTAATTTTACAACAGTGTTTGTTCTTGCTGGGATTTTTTTGTTTGTCTTTGGCTTTCGTTTTCTTTTGCTCCAAACTTCTTTCCCAAAACTGAGAACATGAAATCAGTTTGGTACCAACAATCTGGGACAGCTCTCAAGGTTTCCAGAAATCTGGAAGCAGTTGTGGGATAATCCCAGATTTTCAAGGACATTTGATAGATCTGCTGATGTTATTGAAGTGAGTGCTAAAGACTCAAACATCTTCAGATATGAGGAGATAGTTGGACAACAAAATAATCAAAGTGTGCTGATTTCTAGTTCACAAATCATACAGAAAAGGCACATTGGTTTATTTTTGTCCAGTTCTCTTGCGCCCCATGGACCACAGAAATTTCACACTGTCAAATCAATAACGATTAAGAAAACCAAAGGGTTAAATCAGCTTGAAAGCAGCCACAAATTGGCACTGCTAATTGCTAACAAAATAAGGGCAAATTGAAAAGAAAAGATCTTAAGTGCAAACTTTACAAGAACAAAATTTGCATACATATCACATACATACCAATACTGAAAGACTCAGACAGGAAGTCTGCCAGACGCAAAGGAGTTGACATTTTCTCCATAACTGGCGAGATACTGGTGAGGATTTCCTTGTACAGACTGGTGGGCATCTGAAAGGAAAAACATGATCTCAGAATTTTTCCCAGGGGCTGGGAAACTTTGTCTTGGTCAAGTGTCCAGGCATCCTCATCTCTGCCTCAGCTACTTCTCAGAATATTTAGACAATATTGTTACAACTACATAACATTAACACTGGGAACTAATGACAGAAAAATGTCCTGAACATAAGGCATCACCGCCAACCATAAACACAAAAAATACAATTATCTAGTATAGGCTCATACCCTTTCCATCAGGACAACATACACAACAGCATTTACTACAGGAAAAAAATGGTTACAAAATCCAGAAATCACGAAATTTTCGGAGGATTCTCATTACTGTAGTAGTTTGTAAATGTGAGAATATGTTAACTTTTCTTCCTCTAAGACTAACCTGTAAAACACAAAGCTAGACTCAACCAGTTGGAAATCCAAACATTATTTCAACGGAGTAGCCTTAATAACTGGAGTGACAGAAAGGTCCTGTGAATTAAAGTGTTCACTCACTTTATGTTTCAAAAACTCACATACAACTCCTGTAAGCTGACGTCTCCCTTTGTCATCTGGAAACAGAAACAAAAAAGCCAGGAATTCGACAAGTCTCACAATGTGACACATTTGTGACAACAAAAGATTTACATCTCAAATAAAAGATAAACAAACTTAACTTATAAGAGTAAAAATAAGAAAAAGAAAAAACAGACAAGGAAACAGAAATAGACCAACAACAAGAGGCACAAATGCCAAAGGCAGCACCAATCACTGAATAAAATTCTCTCCACAACTCATTGGGTCTACCATTTATGCCATCTTATGAAATTATAGCATGAAAAATGTGAAGATGTAAGTGGGAACTGAATCTTTCTCTCATGAAATAAAACTATGAAACTGGAAGCTGGGAGTCCTATTCCAGCTTTGGCTCTGACAGATCTATACATGCTCTAATCTGTAATCAACTACCACATGTTACAAAACAAGAAGTGCAATGTTGAATTTTATTGTCTTTTCAAACACAGCAAAATGCAAAAACCAGAATAATTTGATACAGTGGAAAATTTTTTTTTACCTAAATCTCCTCTAGCAAGTTGTCTTATAGTTCTCCATCCATTCAAAAGCAAGATGTCTGTTGGGTCCTAAAAACAACGCCAAGTGTGATACTTTATTAATAACTGTATGCCATTTTAGTTAACTTCTCACGTTTCATTTATGTAGTTAAATATTACATCTTAACTCATTCACTATGGTGAGCCAAATATTTGGCTTGCGGATTTTTATTTCACTATGAAAAGACAAATATTCGGCCCGAGTGGACACTGATTTTCCAACACTAATATATATCTAAGACAACGTTTTGATATATTGAATCCCATCCTGGTCCACTGATTTTCCTTTACTTTAATGTCTAATGTATTATGTCTTAAAACAACTTTGAACTATGTCTAAATTTCAAACTGGATAGTGTTGAGAGTTCCTGTCCACACCCACAAAAGTTACTGTAGAGAATGGGTTAATCAATGCAAAAGAAATACCTATTCGGTCGCAAAACAACCTAAATTATCCAGTTCTTTCTTTCTCAACAGAAATAGACCTACATTTCAATCATGAAGCTCCATTCGTAGACATTTTAGGAGCTGCAAATAATTATTTATTTCCCTGAATATAGCACCAAACCAAGCAAGGTTACTGAACTTATGGAACTTGAGTTGATTTTGTATTCAAGAATGATGCCACTCAAGTACCCACACCATGAAATCAGTCTTTCCATCCAGTAAACTTTATTGAGTGTCATAAAACTAAATCTTCCACCCTTTTAGCAGAGAATATGAAATGATGAAAATATTCACATTAACAGTGTCAGCTCAATGATTCAGTCTTGGGTGTTTTAAAAAATTTAGCTGATTCCCTTCTGGCTCTGACAGAGCAGGATCACCAACTGATAATCATCCAAGAAGGTACTCACTTTTTCCAGCAACTTCAGATTCTTCCTGAGATGTGAGAGACAAAGCGAACACATCTCCTCTGAGGTGTCACCCCATGCTGACAACACTGTTGGCAACAGTTGAATTAGCTCTGCCTGGTCCATGTCACTGCTGAGAACCTGGGAGATGACACCCTGAGGACAGACAGCATACAGTTTGTACTGCATTCAGGACTGCAAACAGCTGCTATGCAGAGTAAAACAGAAATACTCTTCATGGAAAAGACCAGCATCAAAACCATGCTTTAGCAAACCATTTTGCATTAATTACTCTTATACCCAGGATGAACCATCATTAGGATAAAGACATTATGGCCTTTTTTAGACATGTCTTCAGAAGCTTGTAAAGGGACTTTGAATAACTCCTGTAACTCCCGTTGCCGGGTACAAGATTATATTACGTGACTGTCTCTTTAAGACTATTTAATGTACTTCATATTATAATGGAGCTAGCGCCAAAACATTGTGGCACCTAAGGCTCAAAAACTAAGAAACGGACACAAACCAAATTTGCCATGTTGATTTGGACAAAAAAAAGGGTGTGAGTGACACTTTTTGTTTTTCAAAATAATCTTTGGTTTGATTGCAAATTGACTTAAAACACAAAATAATAAAAGCAAAAAATGGATTTTTCGATAGGCCATTCCAGTACGAACTGTTTCCTGTTTGATACGTTTCCTGTAATCACTAACAACCTGAAAGCAACAGTACCAGTACTCGAGTATTCATATTTTTCGTTGCCTTTCTGTCTGTTCATTAAAAAAAATGTATTATCATTTGTGTCATTAATAAAAAAAAATTGAACTCTCTCATATCTGAACAATTGTTGGAGTCACTGGGAAAACATAAAACTGAAGCTAAAAGACCTATAACCTGCGAACTATAAATACTCAGATATTTTTTTTTGTATCGGTTTTAAATTCGGACAAATACAGTTATTGACACATTACTATCAGCTGGAACAAAGACAACAATGGAAGCGCAGCGATTACAGTTGCAAAAATTAGCAAAAGTGAAGTTTTTCAGTTGGAAAAGCAAAATGCAGACATTATAGATTTAATAAATATCTAGATCTAGATAGTTTCGTGTGTGTAGTTTAACCTCAGTAAGAAGCTCAGATCTAGAGAGTAGATTTAAAGCTCTGCAAATTTTCTTCCACGTGTGTGTAGTTTAACCTCAGTAAGAAGCTCAGATCTAGAGTAGAGAGTAGATTTAAAGCTCTGCAAATTTTCTTCCACGAGTTTACCTTTCTTTTTATTGGCTTAGATCTAGCAAATAAAGTACATTGACATTGTGAAAATTAATCGTCTTGGAATGTCCTGAAATAAAATTTGCCTCATCATGCCCCGCTCAAAAAAACGTTCATCGTTAACTAGCAGAACTACTCGACAGTTACGAAAGAGAGAGCAAACTAGAATTGTCAGAGATGTAGGAAATAATGACATTGAGAATGAAACAACTGTAGAAGTAGATCTAGAAGATGCGGATAGAATAGGAGTGGCAACTCAAGCTCATGATGAAACACCATTACAACCTATCATTAATCAAGCCATTCTGGATGGAGACGATGATACAAATCAAATTCAAAGAGAACCTGCTAGAGCACGACGAAGAAAAAAAGATTATGTTGGGTGTGGACGACAAGTAGACAGCGAAAATGTTGATGAGAACATTCATCGTGTAATAGAACAACACAACGATGGGCAAATGGCTGTCATCTGTGAACATTGTCGTGCGTTACGATGGTCGTCAGAGCGCTCTTCTTTTTGCTGCGGAAATGGAAAAGTTGTGATTGAATTTCCTCCACCACCACCACCAGTTTTGATGACGTATCATAATGTCAACTCACATGTTTATCAAAATATAAGAGCTTATAACAATGCGCTAGCCATGGCTTCAATAGGCTGCAGTGAAGTTAGACAAAATGGTTTCAACCCAACTTTTACAATTCAAGGAAAACTATATCATAGACTTGGAGCCTTGATTCCACCAGCTGGAGACATTCCAAAATTTGCGCAAATTTTTTTCAACAGTACACATGACGAACTGAATACACGACTTCATCACACTGACAAACTACGTCCAAATATTGTTCATCATTTGCAACAAGAGCTACACAGAATCAATACATACGTTTTGTCGTTTAAAACTGCTATTGAGCTAACTTCAACCCAGCAAGATCTTGACATTGTTCTTCGGGCAGACAAGCACAAAACACAAAATGCACATGCAAGAACGCTCAATCTTCCAACCACCTCTGAGGTAGCTGCGCTTTTGCCTGGAGAAAATGCTGGAAATCTTGACATCGTACTGAGGTGTAGAGGAAATGATCCGCAAGAGCTGCGAAGAATCCATACATGCCACCGATCGTATGACCCTTTACATTATGTTTTAATGTTTCCTTTTGGAACAGATGGATGGTGTCTGGGTAAGAAAAAAACAGACAACAAGACTTTGACAGCTTCAGACTTTTACTGTCACCGTTTACAAGTACGACACAATGACTTCAATATAGTCATGCGACTAGGAAAACTAACTCAACAGTACGCAGTGGACCAGTGGGCAAAAATTGAGAGCGGTCGAATGGATTGGGTTCGCAACAATCAAAACAGTATTCGAGCAGAAAAATACCAAGGGCTTATGGATGCAGTTCATCAAAATGACGTTACACGAGTTGGAAAAAAAATTATTTTGCCACCCACAATTTATGGCTCACCAAGATTCTATGCTGAGGCATTTCAAAATGCAATGGCAATTGTTCGACATTATGGAAAACCAGATGTGTTCATCACATTTACCTGCAATCCTAATTGGACAGAAATTTCAAGTGCGTTGCATCCGGGAGAAAAAGCTTGCGACAGACCAGATTTAACTGGAAGAGTTTTTAAAATAAAGTTTGATTGTTTGATGCATGACCTCATCACAAAACAAGTTTTAGGAGCAGTCAAGGCATACACATGCACAATTGAGTTTCAGAAGAGAGGGTTGCCCCATGTTCACATCCTTTTGATCATGGATAAAGACTCAAAACCAAACACCCCGGACAAGATAAATGAAATGGTGTGCGCTGAAATCCCAGATGAATACAGAAATCCACGTCTTTATCGAGCTGTCACTACGCACAATATCCATGGGCCTGTGGAAATGCAAACCGTGAAAGTCCATGTATGGATGGAGATGACGTGAAGCATTGCACAAAAAATTTCCCAAAGTCCTTTTCAAGTGTAACAACAGTGCCCACACATTCTTACCCTCAATACAGGAGAAGACATCCCAGTGATGGTGGAAATACTCACAAAAAGAACATCAAAGGAAATGACTTCATTGTAGACGACTCATTTGTGGTGCCATACAATCCATTTTTAACTCTTCGATACATGGCTCACATTAATGTGGAAATTGTGTGCTCAGTCCAAGCAGTCAAGTACTTATATAAGTATATTACCAAGTGACAGGATCACATTTTATTTGCAGTAAATGATGGACAGGTGGATGAAGTTTCAAATTTCATCAATGCAAGATACATTTCTGCCAGTGAAGCGTTTTGGCGAATATATGGATTTGAAATACACAAGAAACATCCTCCAGTGGAAAAACTACCATGCCATCTTCCCAATGAACAAACAGTAATATTTACAGAAGCTGCAGTTCAACAAACGGTTGCGAATGGCCCTCCCACTACAAAACTCACAGCATATTTTGAAACAAATGCTAATGATGACACTGCTCGGCATATTCTTTATCCAGATTTTCCTCGCTTCTTTACTTGGAATACAAAAGACAGAAAATGGCAGCGCAGAAAACGTGGACAAAAAAATCAACAAACACAAGAAATCATGTCTGAATGTATTGGACGCGTCCCCACAGTCTCCCTGAGTCCCCACCAGGCTGAATTGTACTATCTACGACTACTATTACACCACCGTACAGGATCAAAAAGTTTTGAAGAATTGAGAACAGTCAACAACTACATTTGCCCAACATTCCAAGAAGCATGCCGTCAACTTGGACTTCTAGAAGATGACACAGAAATAGACAAGGTGATGCAAGAAGCAACGACTATCCGTTTTGGACACCAGCTAAGAGCAGTCTTTGCTACTATTCTTATGTACTGTAGACCATCAAATGCCAGAGAGTTCTACGAAAGACACAAATGCGCCATGTGTGAGGATTTTTTAAGAAGAGATAATGTAGAAGAAATTACACCTAGAATTGAGAGTGAGATTTTGATTGATGTACAATCTATTCTTGACACTGAAGGTCTTCAGCTAGAAAAGGATTTTCAATTGCCCCGTGCGCGCACAGAAGAAGCAACAACCTTAATTCCAAAAACAATTCGAGAAGAAGTTGATTACAACCGGGAACAACTCTTACAAGAAACAACATCAAAATATGATACATTAAACACAGAGCAAAAAATTGTCTTCGATACTGTCCTTCATTCTGTCTCAACCAACCAAGGAAGCATTTTTGCATTGGATGCCTGTGGTGGAAGTGGCAAAACTTATGTAATCAATCTACTTCTTGCTGCTGTTCGTTCCCAAGGCAAAATTGCGCTCGCTACAGCAATGTCGGGCATAGCAGCAAACCTGCTAACTGGTGGAAGAACTTTTCACAGCCGTTTTAAAGTTCCTATCAATATCCATGAGAACTCCACATGTAACATGTCACCTACTGATGGAAATGGAAAACTCATGACATTGACTGCATTCATAGTGATAGATGAAGTTTCTATGGGACATAAACATGTATTTGAAGCATTAGATAGAACCCTTCAAGATTTACGGCAAAACGACAAGCCATTTGGTGGAATTACTGTGTTGTTTGCAGGAGATTGGAGACAGGTGCTCCCTGTAATACGCCATGCTGGACGCCCACAAGTTATACAAGCGACTCTGAAAATGTCGGTGCTATGGCATTGTGTTCGTGTTCTTCGCCTAAAAGAAAACATGAGAGCAAAAATGAATGAAAATGCAACAGAATTTGCTGACTTTATACTTTCTATTGGAAATGGATCTCATTCAACCTATGATGTACTTGGCCAAAACAAAATACAACTACCGACAGACATTGTGGTTGACAACGAAACAGACCTTATCAAATTTGTATTTCCAGACCTTAATGTAAATTTCAATGATGCTGCATGGCTATCTTCACGAGCAATTGTGTGTCCAACAAATGATGCCTCAGATCGTGTTAATAGCAAAATTATGTCAGACTTTCCTGGACAAGAGAGAATTTATGACAGTGTAGATTCGGTGGAAGAGAATGAACATCAGTATCCATTAGAATTCATCAACAAACTTTGTCCATCGGGGCTTCCTCCTCATCGTCTATCTCTCAAACGCCACTGTATTGTGACGCTGCTTCGTAACCTGGACCCTCACAACGGTCATTGCAATGGAACTCGATATGTTGTAGATCAACTCCATGCTCACGTCATTGATGCCACCATTGCATCTGGGCCACATGCTGGGAAAAGAATATTTATTCCACGCATTCCTCTGATACCATCGGAAAATACATTTCCATTTCAAATGAAGAGAAAACAGTTTCCAATTCGTGTTGCATTTTCTATAACTGCTAACAAAGCACAAGGGCAAACATTACAAAGAGTTGGTGTGGCCTTGAACACACCCTTTTTTAGCCATGGGCAATTATACGTCGCTCTGAGTAGAGTTGGAACAAAAGAAAATCTGAGAGTGCATGCACAACAATTTCCTGATCATCCCGGAGTATATACAGACAACATTGTTTACAGTGAGATTCTCCACAACTGATGTGGTAAGTGATGTTTGTACCTTTTATTATATGGTGCTAGCTCCTTTATAATATGATTCCAACATGGCTATTTACATCAGATCATTTCTTCACTCCACTATACCTTTTTTTTTCATCTTCTCAAAAACAAAAAAACAACAACCAAAAAACCCCGCTACATTTTGTACTTAACTCACTCTTTTTCAGGAGATATTTGTGCGGCTTATTATACACTAACATTTTTTTTTCAGTTCATATATTTGCGTCTTTTTTTTTTTTTTTTCATTATATGTGGTATTTCGTTATAGCTTTTTAGGTACTCAACTAACAAGTTTTTGTCACCGTGTCCGTTCGTAGAACGGGTATACTTGCTAGTTATGAATAATGTCAGCTGCTGGATAAATAAACTGTAAATACTATAACCTTCATAATAACTGCACTAGGTATCTGACTGTCAATGATAAAATGCCGGTTGCATAGCTGCCAACTTTCAAAAACCCAAAAAACACTCCTTATATTGGACGGACACACCTCCCCCCCCCCCCCCCCCCCCCCCACTGAAAAATCATCATTTCCTCACTTTGTCACTAATGTCACATTATGGAATATTATTCTCTTTACTTAGGCCCAATACTAATAATAATATAGGTCTAATGTAATACAGCATAAGATTTTAAGAAGCAGAAAACAAACATTCTGCTTCAAATGCTAATACATGTATTGTTATCACCACTGTTTTCTGTTTCTAAAGAAAGAACTGACTATTATGATATCAGCTGTCCTCAGAATTGTATAACTCTTTCACACTGACTTGCTCTGGCAGTATTGAACAATGTCAGACTTACCTCCATGTGGCTGTGAAACTGGTGAAATTGGCAATCACGACAACATGACTTATGTCTCACAATGCATTTATTGGACAAGTTTGATGATAATGCAAATGGAATTCCTCAAAATATTTTGCACTAAATGTCTACTCACGGCTTAATGACTCATGAGCTGGATAGAAAAGACTTCTCATTAAAAATAAAATAAATCCATCCATTATTGCAAATCATATTAGGCATATAAGATGACAGATGTAGTAAATCTAGAACTGAAGCCAGTTCACAAGGGAAGCCATGTCCATATTGTTCCAACAGATCTAGTTCTAGAACTTTTTAAAAATTGTTTTATGAGCTCACGGGCTTCCGATTTCGATTTCTAATGTCGCTGAAACACGTGTACGCCTTAGCCTAGGACTAGTTGTAATCCATGATTGCCAATTATGTTCAAAGACTCTAAAAGACTGCCGACCTAGATCTATCGGGAGTTACCACCGCCAAAGATAATTGTAAGCCATGTAAAATTGAAAAAAAAAAAAAAAAAGCGAAATAAAATGAAACCTCTTCACAAAATGTGTCCACTGTTCTTACTCACTGACCGCCATCGTTTACGATACAATAATGTGTGACCTGCACGTGTTTATGTACTCGTTAACTTGAGCTCGTATGACTATGAACGGCCGAAGTGCGCGGACACAGGCGAAGGTGTATGCCGTGACAACTTATTATGCAACATTACTAATGCCTGGTTGAGTGGGGCCGCAGCGGTGGAACGAAAGTTATCACGAGTTCGGACATACGCAGTACGGCTGAACACGGTAGGGTACAGCTGTGTTTACGGTTGCGCCTGTTGAATCACCAGGTTAAGCGTTAGCCTAAAAGATAGGTTTTGTTTTCTCCTCTGTATGTTTTTGTCGTATAAATGGGGAAATTCTTCAAATATGTACTTTTCACCACAAAAACGTATTTAATTTACATACTGGACCCCAAAAAATGTATTAAATACATAGTTTACATACTGGTTGGCAGCTATGTGGTTGGCAATACTGTCAATCCAATTGAAATACAATACCAACCAAACTCTCTCACTTACCTCTACAAGCTTGTCACTCAGTCCATGTTTGTCATCTGTGCCTCCAGTCTGCAGTAAAGTGACCACTGCCTCGAATGCACTTGTCTGTGCAAGATTAAAATACTTACACATTTGTTAACAAAAATTTTAACATTACCACCTGAATTATATGGAAATGAAAGAGAACTGGAGCTCGATGTGAAAAATTCACTGTTGTTCATACATTTTAAACTCTGGCTTAAAAATCACTGTTACATTTCAGAGGTCAAACTTCTACCCAGTGCCACTGCACAGTACAATTTACAGTGTGAACTTTTCAGGCACTAGTTTTCCCAAACTTGGTTTGCTGGACAATGAAACTTTGATTTCAGTGAAATTTAATATGATTAGGAAGCACACTTTAATAATGAATAATGAACTATGAGTATGAGACAACACTTCTTTAGATTCTGCCTTCTTCACTCTCTAAGGCTACGTCACCTTCACTTTCATTGATTCATGGCTCAAGTGGCCACAGAGGACATCACAGGTCATGGTCAACTGTTCCTTCAACCATGATGAAAACTGGTCTTCTTTGCTGAGATCTGCAAGCCAGTAAAGAACAAAATTTACAAAGATTTCATAAACTTAAGGATCCTAAAAGTTGCTGATTTCAGCGAAAATGAAGGTCAGTCATGAAATACACAGGATTTCAGCTGATGATTAACAGGATTATCTAATATCAAAATGCCTGAATAAATATAATGTAATAATGTTGAATAACAAATCTATGACAAATCCAATGAGAAAATAAAACGTTTAATTTTAGAATAGCCAAGACAATGCCAATGATTATTCAGGAAACCAAGCACCTGAAATAAACGGTTGCAAAGCACACCAGGCTTTAGGCTACAATATGTTCCTACATTGGGAGGAGTTCCATGAGTTACATTATAAGGATATTACAAGGACGCCACTTTAGGAGTGGCCCTAACAAGGAGGTCGCAAGCAAGTTAGTTCAAAGTCCTTTGGTTTCTCGGAGGCCTCAGCCTAAAGCTGTTGGCCCCCTGTTCTTGATTGCTGTTTCTTTAATGTTTTCTTTTCTCTTCTTTCCTTGCCTTGTTGTTGTTAATTTCTTGTCTTTTTTGTCGTAATCTCTATCTGTAGCTGTCTTCTGCTGTTTCATTGTGGTGGGTGGCAAGAGAGGTGCAGAAGGAGGACAACAGGCTTGTAAGTTAGTCGTAGGTGGATATTTTTATAGTAAATGCACGGCTCAGCAATTAACACTCAGAACATGAAATATGTGCCCACTAAAGTTGTGTAATTCATATGGTACTCCTCGCACGCTCCTTACCTGCTTCTGCAACTGTGGTTTTTCCCGAGTCATGAAAATGTCTGGATGTCAGGAAGTGACTGAATACTTTGCCCAAAGCCTGGCAGCTTGCGGCAATCACAGCAACTTTGCTACTCTGCAAAACAGTAAATTTACAAGACTGCCCTTATCTGCCAACAATATCGGATACTGCCCAGGTTTATCCGCCCATAATGTTGGCGGATACTGCCCAGGTTTATCCGCCAACATTATCGGTGGATACTTGGGTTTATCCAGCAACACTATCGGCAGATCTTGGGTCGCCAACAGTATCGGCCGATAGAGCGCGGGTTTATCAGCATGCAAATATTGGTGTTGACTAATGATAAAAAAAAAACCCAAACAAACAAATAAGCAAACTGGATTATTCCTAATGACAACGTTGTTGGATTAAAAAAAAAAATTACCAAACAGATTGATCACTGATAAAAGACTTTTATAAGAAAAGAAGAAAAAAAATCCTACCCTGCTGAGAACTGAACCACTGTCCACCAACATGACAGGTGAAGATACAAAAAAAAACAAAAACTGGATTTACTCCGTTATTGTTCTTGGATTAAAAAAAAAAAAGATTTGATTCCTAATAAAAAGCCATAAAAAAAAAACAACCTGCCCTGCTGAAAATTGAACTACGGCCCCCTGATTGCGCAACAGGGGACCCTGAGTAATTGTGAGGGAAGTCTTACTAAAAAAAAGCATGAACAGACCAAGAAACCCATATATATATCTACAGTACAGATTAGACCTGAACCTTCGTATGTATTCATTTATTTAATAAAATTCCATTTTAATTCTGAAAATGCTCTCCAATTTCAATATCTTGCTAAGTGTCCGGACCAACATCGTGAAACTAGAGGCACCAGAGTCTAGCTGTTGCAAAATGATTAGATACAGCTCAATAAATAGTTTACCTGCGTATATTTGAGAACTGAACCACTGACCCCCAACATGACAGGTGAAGATACAAAAAAAAAAACAACAAAACTGGATTTACTCCGTTATTGTTCTTGGATTAAAAAAAAAAAGATTGATTCCTAATAAAAAGACATAAAAAAAAAAAACCTGCCCTGCTGAGAATTGAACTACGGCCCCCTGACTGACGGGCAGAGATGCTAACCACTGCGCTACAGTGGACCCTGAGTAATTGTGAGGGAAGTCTTACTAAAAAAAGCATGACCAGACCAAGAAACCCATATCTGCGGATTAGACCTGAACCTTTGTATGTATTCATTTAAAATAAAATTCCATTTCTATTCTGAAAATGCTCTCCAATTTTAATATCGTTTTCAACACTTGCCCAATATGAACGTTGATCATGTCGTGATGAACGGAGCAAGGGAGGAAGACGGAGAAAGGGTTCAAATCAGGGGAGATGAATCGCAGTCGCAAATACAGAATTTAAGTTGGCAGATAAAAAAAATCATACGGGAAATTTTATCCGACAGTAAATCGGCGGATAGGCTAAACACTTCGAATAAAATAATAAATCGTCGCCATACCAATCAGGAAGATTGTTAAATGACAATGATTTTCCACGGTATGAAATTATGCAAAAATGTTACGAGGCTGTGTGAAAACAACAACAACAAAAAATGTTCTACATCCAAAATATCGTTCACTGGGGAGACACCTTTCCACTTTCGTAAAGTTACTGATCATCTGGACTGTCTCAAATCACCCTCTTTGTCGCCAACTTGCTAGATCTAGACTCTAGATCTAAGCGTCCAGACCAACATTGTGAAACTAGAGGCACCAGAGTCTAGCTGTTGCAAAATGATTAGATACAGCTCAATAAATAGTTTACCTGCGTATATTTGAGTAGATCCAAAACCTGGTTGGCATTTTTGTTGTCTGTCAAGATTTCTTTTGTTTTGATTTTTATTTTCTTAGTAAGCAAATATTCCTTCTTCGAGTCCATGCTGCTTCCGGCATGACAGTGAAATGAATCCAAAAATAATTATCCAATCAAATCGCATCAATTTAAGACTCAAGCACGAGGAAAAAAATTCTCGAGCATGCGCATTACGATTTTGCGAGGAGACGTTCTGTGAGGTGGGAGATTCTACGAGCGCTCATCGACACAGAAATTTACTAGATTTTGATACTTTTTCCATTTAACGTGAAGTGCATATTGGGTCAAAATGTTTAGCTAAACGTCTGGTACGGTTGGAATTGGGCTTTTTGGCCACGATGGAGGACGAATGTGAGAGAAATTTGTAAAAAACCGGGTAAGTTTTACAGAAATGTGCAAACGCAAAATGGCGGCTATGCAAAGTGGCTTTTCTGTGCGCAATGGAGGTGCGCATAGATAGTATGGCTATACTTTGCTTTCTCATGCAACTGAGGAACCCTTGTCGGATTAGGCGACACGAGGAAAGCATTGAGTTAAAATGCATTCTTGGCAAAAAAAGAAAAAAACATCATGAATTAAATTATGCACATTTGAAAAGACTAGAGAGCTGAAAGGCACCGCACTCTACATTTTTTTGGGGCTGCTCAGCCTAGAACACGGAGTCAAATGAATGGGCGTCGTTTTTAGGATCAACACACATGGTCTGGTAGCCCTAGGTCCAGTCGTAAATGTGATGAAATCCCAAGCGTGTGAGAGAAAGATCAGACTCAGATTTGAGAAGCCACTTCAGCCCCACGTCATTAGATCAAGCATATAGGCCTACAGCTGGATGTACCGATTAACAACACGGACTTAATCTACATTTAGATGATGGTGTTATGTAACATTCATAAAGAAAGAGTGCTGGGAGTGGGAGTGGTATGGCCTGTTCATGAAATGAAGCCTTTAATACTGGCAAATAAAATTTCCCCATAGGATTTTTTTTTATTCACCAGCATAGGCCTAGATCTAGATCTAGGTATTGTACTGCGAGTGATCTCCCCAGATGTGCACCCTTCGTCTTCCTCCCTTGTTCTATTCATCCCGATCAACATTCGTTGCTGCCCCTGTTGAAAATGATTGCACGATTTGAAATTGTATAGAGTTCCGATTAAAAATGGAATTTCATTGATTAAATGGATGCAAATTGCAAGTGTTTATTTGAGATATTTTCAAGTAAAAGCTTCTGGTCGTATCCACAGGTTTGGAAAGAAAGGAAGCGGATGACCTGGCAGAAGGGCAGGAAATGAAGAAAACAGAAAGAAGAAACAAAATAAAGAAAAAATAACCGAGAACAAGAAAAGCGAGATGTAAATGCCAAGAGCATCAAACCTTCCTAAACAAAAACTCACAATCACAGATATAGGCCTATGGGGTTTTTGGTTCAGTGATGGTTTATTTTGCCTAACTAACAGGGTCATCAGTAGCATAATGATAAGCATCTTCGCCTGTCAATTGGGAGACTGTTTCGATTCTCACCGGGGGCATTTTTTTTTTTCATGTCTTATTTTCAAGAATTTTTTTTTTTAGTAGGGAATAAATCCATGGGGAGGAGTTCTGTATGCGTGACATGTAATTTTTACCATTAAATTATTAAGTAAAGCTCACTGTTACACATTGTTCCAGACCGTATGACCAATTATCACTTCATATTCACGATAACATTTGTAACATAGGGCCTACTTGCTAAGAAAAATAGTATAATCCAAGAAAAAAGTCTGAAGTGAGACAAAATCCGAAAATAGCTGCCATTTTGAAACTTGCTGGGGAGAGATCACAGTAACAGAATTTACCAAAAGTGCGACTGGCGAAGGTATACTGAAACAAAACTTAGTTAGTATAGCGTTCACGAATTTAAACAACTCACAACACATGGAATGGTCAGATGGACCCGGGGATGTGAGGGTCTAGTCAGTTTGTATCAGTGAACGGTAGTCAGATTGACTAATCGGGCGAAAAGGGGCTGGGGTAGCCATTGGCGATCGACATACACCCAAGTATACACCCAAAATACCTAGCCCCTTTTCTTTTTAACCCCCTCAAAATAAACCCTCTTTAGCATATAACGCATTCGGAACTCCTTCCAATCCGTGTTTTTTTTTTTTAAACTTTGTAATTAGTCAACACCAGTACTAGGGGATAAACCCAGGCTTTGGCCGAAAATATACTGGCTCCGTCCAACTGCAGCCGAATAAATGAAGGCAGCTGAAGGATGAAAAAAGTGATCATAGTGCGCCCGTCAAATTGTCGCCTTCATATGAGTCAGCGAGCAACAATGCATTAGTGGCCTAGGTTAGCTCTGTCACTGGTATCAGTTTATTTGCGGAAAAGAAGGCGGAACAGACAGTGATCAATGTCGATTCATCCCATTAACAAATTACGGAACGTATGTAGCGAATTTCACCACCTAATGCCCCAGTTGCGGCAAGATACCCCGAAATTTAAAGTATTTTCGAATGGAGCCATCAGTATTTGACAATTTACTCATAATTGCCCAGAAGATTTATTGAAACAAACAACCAACTCTTGAGAACCAATAACACCTTCTCGTAACTTTGAGGTGAGTTTTCCTTTCTAGGCATCGGCACACCTCAGTGACACAATGACCTACATTAGGGACCCTAACTTTAACAATTAAAAAAGCAATTACTTTTTCATTTTTTAAAAAAGCCGAAAATCGCAAAGTCTACACCCGGGGGTATTTCGAATGCACTGAATTCAAATTTGGCATCAAAAACACGATTAAAGTTATATTTTGAGACTAGATTTTGCAATTTCACATCCCGCCTGAAACTTTTGCCATATTCGGTTACCGGGCCATCCGTCTTGACAGATAGAATGCCGCATGCTGCACTTCAATCCGGCTGTCTCCGAACAGGCGGCTGCAAGTTGGAGCGAGTATAATCACTGTACCCGTCATCTCTCTATTTTATTTGTAATTGAGGCATGCCCGATCTTCATCCTTCAGTTTGCAGTCTTCAAACCGGTCTTAGTATATCTTCGGCCTTTATCTGTTGATATTGTTGGCGGATAAACCAGGGTAATGTCTGCCAATAATGGTGGCCCTCATGAAAAGGGCCTAAGGCACCCACCCAAATATGGTGAAAACAGGCCCATGAGGACTTGATACCTGAGGGCGGTGTTTCATGAATTAATGTGCCCCGTCAGTTTAGGCCTACCCATGGGTCATAGATCCTGTGACAGCTAACCAGCAGGCCCAAGGGCCTAAACGAAATGGGGTGGGTGTATACTAAAGTATCGAGTGAGTGGACACCAATAGGTGATGGATTGCACTAATATTATGTACAAAATGCTAAACCTGGGTGTCATCCGTACAGTAATTTTTTCATTTACCCCTACGCATGTCCCCTGATGTTGATCTGCTAGTCTGCTCTAACTCAGTTGGATGTCTTTTGACTTGCGATCGGTCAATCTTTCATGCATCGAATAGCTGAACTGAACAACTCTTTCAATTGACGGGTGAGAGGCCAGTGGTGGTCAGGCGAGCATTTATCAGTCACATGGCAAAAGCAAATGATGCACATCACTTATCATTCAGAAAACGGACCAGTCTAAACAAACAGTACGTAAAGTGAAAATCGGAAAGCCAGAGGAATCTCTCCCCCCCCTCTGTCCTATTTGTATTCCCAAAACTCATCAGTGTAAACAGGCCTTTAGGGATGGGTTTAGAATTAGGAAGACATTGGTCTTGTCTGGCTGGTTGAGACGTGTGAAACTCTTTCTGAGAACTTGTCACGATGAGCTCCTCAGCTTTCACTAAAACAGTCTGCCTTTGTGGAATTTTTTTTTTTTTTTTAAATTGGCCCTATAGATGCAAAAAAGCACTTGAAAAAGAAAAATCTACAAAAAATTTCTTGATACGTAGGCCTGTCATCTTGTGAAGTTTTCTATATTTTAATGGATTAAGTTTGTTAATAGGTGACGAGCGAAGATGCAGAAAGGTGAATCTGGTGAGCAGACAGCTCCAGCTCGAGTGAGCACCAGTCAGACCCCACAGAACGCGACAGTAACACAGGCAGTACTCACGGCAGGACGTCTTCAAGCACTAACTAGTCTGGGGGGACAGCAAACTGCTATAGGTACTATTCTTTCTTTTAATACTTGACATGCCTGCATCTGGTATACTGGCATCCATACTGTTGTGTCCTTGTGGGGATCCCTATACCCCTGCAGTTTGGAGTATTTCATAAGTACTGCAAAAAAGTCTGGCTATGAGATGCTTTTGGAAGTCCTCCCTGTGTTATTTACAGAGGAAAATTCAATGGAGATCTTTCAATGAAGCTTGTGGAAGGGGCAAAATCTAATTTATGACCTACTTTTCTTTTTTTCTTCTTTTTTCATGAAATACATTACAAATTGGACAGTTGCTAATTTTTCAGCATTTACAGAACTACTGGCCTCATGTCCCAGAGGACAAAAAAATATTCAAATTCAAAGAATTTGAGCCAGTAAGGCAATTTGCAAGCTTATTTGGTGCCTCCGGAACTAAGCATCTTTTTACCTATTATCAGAAAAGGGGATAAGTGCACGATTGCGTTGTTTGTTATTAATATTATATTATTGTTATTTTTTTCATTATCAAAATTTGTGACTCCATATTTTGAACCCAGAAACATTTCCCAAACTGCATTCCAATTGTGCTGACTTCTAATGTTCTATCAAAAGTTTTTCCACAGTGGCTACTCTTGCATAATTATGCCTAATACTGTGATGTGATATGCCTGCCTTGCATGTTGTGCAAAAATTTTTAGAATACCAAATTTGGACCTAATGCAGTTGCTTTTATGGGTGGCAGTACCAGTCTTAGGGTGCGCATGCATTATAGTAAGTTCCTGTTTAACCAAGACAAGTTAATATGATTAATTGCACTCCTCAAAGTCTCGTTGTGATTTTAATTATAAGCATACAGTATTTCAAATTCAAATATGACCCATAAGGAAATTGAAGTTTTAAGTGGGAGTGATATTTTTAAACTTTGTCAATGTACATGTTTAAGTGCTGAAATCGTCACAGTGCAAACGATTTCCCTTTTCTTGTTAACCCAGGTGTCCTGCCAGCTGTCAGTGGGGTTAGTCTGCCTACAGTAAGTTTCACTTTGCCCCGGACCATCTCAGCTCAATCATCCATTTCTCAACCCCTACATGTGTCTGCTTCCTCTTTGTCTAACCCCCGTCTGGTTTCTCCTCAAGCCATAAACATTATTCAGCGCCAACTGTCTTCAGGTGAGAGGGGCAGTTCTATTCACAAATTTGCATTACATGAGTCAGGAATGAATTGTTATGAATGCTCAGTAGTATTTTGTCTTTTGTTTTGAGATGTGCTCCTTAACATTTGCTTCACTTGAAGTACAGCAAAATGTAAACATGTATTTTCATTGTAGGAATGTTTTTTTTATTAAAAAGAATTTTTTTTTTAACCCACCAACTGACAAAGATAACCTGCGTGAATGATAGTGCATTTTATGATAATTGACCATACATGAGCGGGAGATATGTTTGATTTTGAATTTCATATCTTTTATTCTCAAATTGGTGGCAGTCCCCGTGGACCCATCCTGTAATTTTGCTTCAAAGACTGGCAACACTCTTTTCCCTCCTGCCTCTGCGGATCAGAGCTTTCTATTTGCGTTTGTCGTTGTTCTATAGGTTGAACGGACATATGTCACAAGCTCACTTTTTCTTCTGCATGCCATTGCATCAGTATGTCATGCGGAAAATGCATACTGTTTGTGCTGTGTTTGGTTGTCGAAATCGAAGGTCGGATGATGCACTCAATATGTAGTGAATCACAGAGATCTAGATCTATATTCCTACTGAGCAACAACCAAGCCGTGGAGTCTGGTAATGTCCAAAACCAATGAAGAATAATGTCTGAGAAAGAACCACATTCATCTGGCCATCACAAGAAAATCCATTTACCTTGAACTGATCAAATGTGTAGGCACTGCATTCAAAATTATTTAAAAGTGGCGGGGTGTGTGATGTTTGGCATCTGTCACCATCTGTCCTTTGGCAGCTTGTGCAGGTCAAAGCCGTCTTTTCTTTGTAATTTTTTATTATATTTTTTCGCAATGTGATCTAGTGAGTCTCCACTGTGGGATGCCATGTTCATTGATCTTAGAGGTCTAAGTTCAATGTCACAAATCCCAGACTGGGAGATGTAATAGTTTATGACAGGACGACAATCACGAACAAACAAGTTTAACACTTAACAAAACAACCCATCAGACTCACACATTTATTAAACATAATTATACATATAATAGCGCAATTACATACATTATATTATTGAAATGACTGCCGTACAACGGCCTTATTCTCACACACACTCTCCCTCGGATCCACAATCCGGTAGTCACTCCTAAAGGCACTTCGGCCTCAGCCTCTCCCCTCAGGGTCTTAATAGTACATTAATGATTCACGGGCACCGCCGTCTCTCAACATCACCTTCCTATTGCCATACAACTTATCAGTTCACTCGCCCATCATCATGGCAATAATATAGTATCTCATTCACTCTCATATCTACGTCCCTGTCCGTGGCCCGACTGCCCCGACTTTATGTGCCTCTACTGTCCTGCACTGACAGCCTCACTTCTGGCCTAGGTGTGGCCTCCGGCCCTATGCTGGCCTATCCCCTGTGCTCATCGAGGTGGCTCTGCGGCCCGTCCTCGACACCTACAAGAATAACATTACATTGGTATAATACCCTACCATTTCTATTCACTCCACCTCTCCTTACAACCCATGAAGCGTACACACACTAGTTCACCTTTCACTCACCACACATCTTACGGTAACACACCTCCATCGGAGTACACACTACTCACTCGCGCTACAAATCCATGAACTCACTTTCATCTATCGCTCGTGGCGCACATTGCTATATCCACTATCAAGGACTTCCACATTCCTCACATATACTTATTCACATCATGGTAATAGACGAATATAATATAATACATCAATCATAATAATCAATCAACGTTCTACATACCAGTCATTACTGGAAAGACTCCCTCATTAGTCTTCTCGACTGCTCCCTTTATGTCCGCCCGATGGGCTCTTATTCACAGGTCCGCTCCGTCGGACCTTCTAACTTGCAGTGATAGTAATATCGCGCTTTCGCCTCATTCAGACCCTCCCACTACTCACAACAGCACGCTTAACTTGCTGTCTACTGTGAGCCCTTCTTACTCTACACCCGCTCTGCGGCAATCCCCTTAATTGCACTCACTCCACTCGTGACATTCAATTCTAAACGCATTCAACCTATACATGTGGGGTTTTTTTTTTGGTGTTTTTTTGTTACTAGATTTCGTGCCTTTTCCTTTTCTGACAGTGGATAAAGGATTGTTAATTAGACAGGGTTGCCAGCATGCCCGGCATTGGCCTGGAATTCCAGCTTGTAAAAACATGTAGGCAGGAGTGAGTGACATTTTTGCTATCTCGACTAGAAGCAGTTGAAAGATCAGTCACAGCTACAGTGGTTTGACTAGATCTTGAGTGGCTGTTGTTAAGCCTTTTTACATTATAAGCCATTGCTGAACAGTGAACACAACTTAGTATTGTCTCTACTTGACTTTGTAATTAAAACAGTGTAGGAGGGAGAAGGCTATGTTATGATAAATGTAGTCAGTACAAGCTAGGTGCTTAGCTTTAAAAATAATTTGTTCACCTTTACTGTATATGGCCAAACTTCGGAACAAAAAAAAAAAAGGCAGACCTTGAAATAATGTTGAAACGTGTTTTAAACGGTATCTAAATGCAGAAAATTATCTATTATGAGCCTTCGGTTTAACAGTAAAAGCTGTTGGATCTCATCACAAGAACTTTATTCGAATATCGCAAGGGTCACTTATGATTTATCCAGCATAATTCATTTTTGTTATTGTGTGCTAAAGTGAACGTGAGACGTTTTCAAACTGACCCGACTGCTGAGGTTAGTGGCAACATGCGAATGAGGGGCTGACTGGCCATCGGCTATCCCGCACTGGGCGTTAACTGTTATGTGGACGAATTCACTCAATGCGGGTCAAGGGTTAAGAAACTCATGGTGTGCTTATTGTTTAAATGGAAATTTTCTGTAGCCATTCAGTTTTAATAATTCTATTCCAGTTTAGCTGCAACTCAAGGCAACCACATCTGTCAGGATTGCTGCAGCCGGTCTAAAAATTATGGAAATTTCACTCAGGATGCAGTATCTTCAGTAGTTTTAATCATCACTGCAGGAGACAAGAAAATGAAGGAAGGGAGACAACTTTTAACTTTACGTTCATAATCGACTTGCCGGGAACCGCTTGTATTCATGATTGGGTGTACAGATGAGTGATATGGATCTTGTTAGTGCTTGGTGGGTAGTAAAGATACAAATTATTTTCTTGTGTCATGAAAAAACAGTTCAGCAAGGATGAAGGACTATCTTTCTTTTTTTTCTCAGATCAGAAAATGACTACAGATGTATACCTGTGCATGTCTCAAGACCTGCATGATGATCCATCCAATGTTATTGCTCTATGACACCAGACCTTTCACTTTCATCCCCAGGTATTGTTGGTTTATCTACTGTCTCAGCACAAGGTCTACAAGTCTTGCAAGCCTCAGGAACACCTCTCACATTTGTTACTGCAACAAGTCCAGAAGCTGCTGTTGCCTTTGAACAACAACGCAAAGCTCGGCTTCTGCAACAGCAGCGGCAGAAGCAACAAGCTGGCGCTCCATCAAGCAGCAGCAGCAGCACCATCCATCACTTGGCCGTGTCAAGTCCTGCCAACCCCATATCCAACCCCAATCAGAGTATCTCAAGGACTGCTAGCATGAGTGGATCACAGCAGTTGCCCACAGGGCCTGGACTAAAGCGCTCACAGGCTGCACCAGGTGCAGTCCTTATAGCAACAACATTATCAACTTCATCCACATCCTCCAGTGCCACTACTATTTCAATTAGTGCAAAAGATTTGAAGTTGCTTGCTGTAGCACAGCAGCCCAATGTTGCTGTCACTCCAGCTGTTGGCACAACACGAGCTGCCACGTCCCTTCCTGGAGGACCATCACCAAAGAAGATTAAGCTGGAAGAAAAACCAGCTGCCAATAAAGAAATAGAGAACTGTCGGCAAAATGTATGTTATCACAAGAAACAGAAGATGGGTGAAATCAAAGCAAAGTATAGAGAACATTTGACAGAGCTATTTTACTTACAAGGTGGAGGCAATGTTACAGAGTTTAACACCTGGAAGTTGACTCCCACACCACCACTCTTGAGCTTCCTAGAGGGCAGTAAACTGGATAGTGATGAGGATGAGGAACTGCAGGAGAAGAGAATTAATGATGAGGTATGAAAAAGAATCAGATCTAGCTGTCAGATCTAGATCACAACTGCAACCAGTTGTGTGAAGGCTTTAGTTAAAGACGGGGAAATCACATTCCAGCCCATCTTATTCAACATATTCAAATGAAGTTCCAAAGGTCGCCAGTTGCAGACCAATAGTGCAAATATGTTCACTTTTATTACTTTTCATCTCCACATACTCGGCGGTAAGGATATTATTTATTCATCGTGTAAACTAGAAATTGCTTGGGTGTTGTGAGAAACCTAGCCAGCGAGGAAAGTGTCAATTGTCAAAAGCAAAGGCCTTTCTGCAGTTAGGTTCCAAAAGTTTAGATGATATGTGTGTGTGCCTGGAGAAAGGTCCCAGTTGCCTCAAATTTTGGATTCGGATAAGGGCATATTCTTATAGGAAATTCAATGCTGAACACACTGCTTTTTAAATTTTTCCAATATATGATATGACACATTTTGTAAGAAGGGGGCAAAAACAAACTTTTGAGAAAAAGCTTTTTTTTCTTTTTTTTTTTTAAAGTTTTCCATTTTTATTTACCAATAGCACTTAGAAAATACAGTCTTATCACATATAATAATGACACATTTTTGTAGTATATTCAGTGCTGAATGTGCTGACATTTAAATCATTTCAATATCTTGGAGCAAGATAACTAAAACATTTCTAGTGCGTTCTTAACACTTCGTGAATGTCATGTGTTGTACAAATAATTAATAAAAAGAAACATTTAAATATAAAGTATTCCAAAATCCTTCTGATAGGCTATTTACTACTTTTGAAATGGTTAAAGTTGTGTTTTCTGCTAGAACTACATTTCCGACCAGGCTCGCCTTTTTTTACCTTTTCACCCCCTAGCTCTAAATAGCTGTACCGACAACTAGGACCTTTCTTCAGGCGCACACAGACGTCTGTTTTCAGCTGAACTTAAAATTTTCTTGTGATGTTGAATAAATGTAACTGTGTTTGCAGAACTTGCTTCGAATGTGATGAAGCAGGATGATCTTTGGCAGAGTGTGATGTCAGAAATTCATGTGTTACTTTTTAGTAATGTGTAATGTTTGTTGTGTCCTCAGGTGAAGGTACTGACCAGTGCAGGTAGTAACATCCCGCTAGCCACACCGGTGGCTATCTCCACTACCTTGCCACCATCTGTGTCAGCCCTCAGCCAGCAAGGTAGTAGTGACTCCTTCACCTCTTTCTCATCTTTCACAACCACCACTAACCCTACTTTGCTGGGGCCTCACGTCTCAGGGATTGATGACTTTCTAAGGCAACTCACTGCCTATGTTAAGGGTATCCCCTGTCATTACTTCTCTTGCTCGGCTGGTCATGATCCATTTGTTCTTTTTATTTTGAGTTTGCTCCTTATAGGTGTTGTGTCTAACACTAGCTAGGTTTGTTTTACAGGTAGGTTTTGGCCTTGTGTGTGACCAACCGCACTGCAAAGCTTTGCATATATGTTTGGGCAATTTTTTTGTAAGGAGGAGCTTCGACTGAACTCTAGAACAGGATTCCTTATCTTATTTTTAGATTGAATTATAGCATTGAACTGTCTTGAATTGGTGGAAAGATTTTTGGTGATAGGCGACCTTAACATTCAGGGATTATGGAGATCACACTTCAAAGTGGTCGGTTTTGTGGGAAACACACTTCACCGAATACAGATAAAGTTTTAAGAATTTGCAAAACTTCACGTTTTCTGCAAACACAGTAGTGGTTCTCTTTGCTTTCCCTTTATGTAACCTCCAGGATAAATGTACTGCCTTTTATTTTCTAGATGTATGTTGTTCTTAGTAGTGCATTGATGTGTGTCTGATGGTCATCAGCAGGTACTGATTTATTATCACTTTGTATCAGACTTTCTGCACCCTGATGGCTTACCCATTGGCTCTTGAAGTTTGATGAGTGACTTAATTTGACAGGCGAAAGTTTTTTTTTTTTTTAAATTACATTTTTATTATATTGGGTTTCCTTCAGTTCGTGATTTTGTTGAATGGTCAGGTTATTTGAAGTTCAGTTCAAGTGCAAGTTTCAGTTTTTATTTGCTTAGTTTCATTTATGTTTCATCTCTTTTATTATCTATCTCTTTGAGTTCTGCACTTATCTACCTCTCTGAGTTCTGCACACATTCCACTCTGCCTTGTCCTGGAATGTCTGCACTGTCTTACAAAAAGTTACATACGATACTTGCACTATTTCGGCAACAACTGGTTTTGACAAGTTTCTGCAAACATATGGGTCAAAATCTGATTTGCTGTACACTGGTGTTTTCACCATACCAATCTATTTGTCCCTCGTCTGTTTTCCTACAGAATACTTGTTTGTCAACAGAAAATGGTAAAAATGATGCACAAATGGTGTATCTTTCCATTCACATCCTCTGTGTCTACTAAAAGCTATGTATAATTATTCTATTGAAATGTAATATGGGTGGATGGATCGAGATTTTTTAACAAAAAGTGTGACATTTTTAGGGGTGTTATGATCAAAGCTATATTCCATAAAACTGGAGACCTTGACACTTAATGTAAACAGGCTACAGCAATCCTGATATAACAGTCTAAATGTGTGTATGGCACGCTAGCCTCTTCTCTCGGCAAGGAGTGTGTATGGCGGGGTCAAAAGATCGCCGTTTGTACATTACTTTTGGTGTTAACTTTCGTCAACATGATGTTTTCTGCTGGAAACGTGAACTTCTGACCGCTGGACTTAAACCGCGGCGTGATTTTTTATTGCATAATAGCCCCTTTGTCTTCACATAAAGAACGGAATCACGCACGTGGCCCGTCTTTGTCCTACAGAGCCAGGTAGTCAGCAGACCCGTCGTGTTTATAACCGGTAACGTACGCTGCTGGTAAGTGGCCGTTCGGCTCGAAGCATGCGGTCGCGATAGGTCCGCGGGTGAATTTTCAAGAGCTGATTAGGTGATCTCAAAGGTGACTTAACACTTTCAACGGATATGGAGCAGAACGGCAACAAGACGATGGGTAAGTTTGGTGTTTATTTTCACTCAAATAACGTACACCCACTTCCTTACTGAAGTATGTGCAATTTCAATATTGAATGAATTTATTGGACTGTGGGATCCAGCGAGAATCAGATGTGCGCTAAAAAACCAGAAATGCATGGTGTACGCATTATTTAAGGTCAAAACAACGGTTTTTTTCATAATTGCCCTCGTGTTTAATAACGAACAGACTCTCAAATGTGTGTAAAACTTGCGAAATGGAAATCAAGCGCCTTGGCCTTAAACATAATAAAGGTATAGTCCGTGTAAACACTTCTTGGCAACGTGCCAAATGATCAGCGCGACGAGTCAGGGAAGATTGCTACACAAGTGCGTGCGTTATTGAAACCCTACAAGGTGTTGTGTTTACGTGACGAACGCCGTGATGTAAAAATATTTTTTTTATTTCTTGCATTTAAAAGGCGATTTTCGCTCAGCGGATATCTTTCTCATTATTGTCCATCACCCCATCCAATGCCCTGATATTGAACACGACTGAATTATTTCCCGGTAGCTACATCTGGAGTTCGTTACGGCAACACGTATTGCATGGTGTTTAATAACGCACTGCATACTGCGGGGAAAAAAATCAATAAACGGTACCCTGTTGTACATTAAATTCGTAATGTGTCACTTGTGTCCGTCACACATAATGAAAATACAAATTTCCTATAATGATGTGATCATAAGTCTAAATTGGATGATAACATCCATGGATGTTCGTAACGTAAACCCGAAATGTTTTTGTGTTTCAATGGCATACGCCGATCTCAACGAAAGTTTTTCTTTTGTTGTCATTTGGTTTAAATAGTTCACATTTATAGTACTTGATTTGGTGCCGTGTAGCAAGAAATAAAACTACGACCACATTTTCAATAGGCTTTGAGCTTCACGTGGGCGTTCGTTATTGAAACTCGAAATGGTCAGTGTTGCATTAACGTACGGCAGCCCAGATCTGAAAGAACACGTTTAGGAGTTGCACTGATGTTAGTAAACTTGCATGCAATACAATTTTTACATTTGAACTTGACGACCCAAAACTTAGATGACACGATCAAAGTCATACATTTTGAGTGTCACGCGGGAGAGTTCGTTACTGAAACTCGAAATGCTTAGTGTTGCAGTCACATACTGCCTTTGCCGATTTGAAAGAAGGCCTATGTTTTACAATCAGCTGGTTTCTGGTAATTCATATTATGAATACTATGAATTATGACCTGGTAGTGTGGAATAAGAGTGCGTTTACATTTTTTTTCAATGTAGACTTTGAACTCCACATGGTAGTTCGTTACTGAAACTCCAAATGTTTGGTGTTGCAGTAACACACGGCCGTTGCCGATCTGAAAGAAGGCTTTTCTTTTGTTGTCATTGGGTTTCAACTAATTCACATTATTAAAACTTTTGGTGCTGTGTAGCAAGAAATAAAAGTACGATCACAGCTTTCAGTAGGCTTTGATCTTCGCGTGGGCGTTTGTTAGTGAAACTCGAAATGCTTAATGTTACAATAACGTACGGCAGTCCGGGTCTGAAAGCACACATTGATACCAGTTGCACTGATGTTCGTAAAATTGAATGCAATAAAATTTTGATTACATTTGAACACCAAGACCTAAAACTTAGATGGCACGATCAGAGTCGTACATTTTGAGTGACGTGGGAGAGTTCGTTACTGAAACTCAAAATGCTTAGTGTTGCAGTCACATAAGGTCTTTGTCTGAAAGAAGGCTTTTCTTTTATAAGCAGTTGGTTCCAAGTAATTCACATGATGAAAACTTTAAATTGTGTCTTGATAGCAAGGAATAAAAGTAGGTTGTCTACATTTTTCAACTTAGACTTTGACCTTCGCGTAGGAGTTCGTTACTGAAACTGATTTGGTTTCCTTCTTCTGATCTTCATTGTTCATCTAGGCTTACGTGTCCATCTGTGTAGCCTATACTCTGCAGCTCTTAGAAACTTCCAGTAATCATGGAAGAATTATTTATAAAAAAGCTTTATAATAGTAGGCTACATATTATGGAAACTCATGTCTGTAATAATGTATTGCCATTCCATGTTGCTGGGACATCTAGATCTGCAAGGACGTGAAACATTTTTGTTTAGACGCATGCAATCTATGTAAAATATTTGATATTATCAAATGATAATTTCATCTCCGACATGTTACCGCAGTAGTAATGCAATGAATTGTTATTGAATCACAGTTAATAAGCAGCTCTGCAAACATGGCTTTGGCTGATGAGTTTCATTCATTACACCACACCAATGATAATTTAGCTTCAGCCCAGGTAAAATATAAGTTCATACTTTGATTTGCGAATGTTTAAGTGTTTTAAATATACCATTTTTTAAAATCTCAAATCCTCAGTGACTTTTCTAAAGAGTTTAAAGTAGCAGGATGTTGATACTAGTCAGAGGCCACAGAGAAAAGGTTGAGATTGCAGAATATGCAGCTGAGATAAAGGAGATTTTTACAGGCCACAATGATGTTTCAACTTTGGTTTTCAAACCACAGTACTTTTACTGAAAGTAATAGTCCTGGGTCCAATCACAGCTGTCAAAACAAAGATCTGTGAAAGCTTTCAAATAATCCAACAAACAGCCTGTCTTCAAAGTGTACAAAAAACCACCACCACTGTGCAAGACATCTATGTAATAAGGTAGACCTGTCAGACAAGATGGTCCAATAAGTAACACTGTGCCCACTATTGTGGATAGTTCACTAACAAGGATGGGATAACATGAGGTAGTGCTGAAATTTCTGAAAGATGACAGTCCTAAAATGATGGCTGTCCACTACCTTATCCCCAGAGAGAGTTTGGCAGCTGCTAGGCTTAAAGTCTTCCAAGTAGGCTAATAAAACAGGTAGATGAAATGAAGGCCCATCCAAAGACTGTGAAGATTGTTAAAAAAACAATTCTACGAGGACTATGTGTGGCTGCACCTTGATACCAGTTGCTATCAAAAAGTTACTGTCTGGAAAGGTTTACTGCCTTGCTTGATACTTGGTTCAAGATCATGACAGCTTTGGGTTCATGAGATTCAGCGAAGCCAAAGCCTTCAGTTTCATTTCATAAAAATGGAGTCAGATCAGATCAACAAGCTAATGGACATGAAAGTTGATGACAGTGTGAAATTGATCCATGCTTCCAGATAACGCTTCATGTAGCTGGATCTTCAGGTTGTTGCCAAATATGCATGTAAAACTTATTAGCTATGGAGGCTCAGCAAGTAGTTTTGCCCTTCCCAAAAGCATACTTGTTTGAATGTGCCTTTGGTGCTGTTATGGATATGGTGACTAAAAAGTGAGAACATGTTACATGTTATTAGTTCTAGTTTTCTACTTGAGTTCCTATGTATGCAGACTGAACTGGGCATCAAAATCAAATGGAAGATTACCCACATTTATTTTCTTTTGTTCACAGTTTATAAAAGCACTTCTGGCCTTCCCTGTAATTGGGCATTAAATCAAATAGATGGGATAGGGATGGAACATATTGAGAACCAGTGCAGTAAACTACAATTTTGGTGTGATTTCAGTGCCCATGTGTCCTTTTGTCATTTTATGTAACATACACATTTTTGCTGGCTAGCTTTAGTAGTGACCAGTGCATCCTGATGTCCATCTGTGTTAAATTTTGCAGTAGATGCTAGCATTAAAATACAGTTCAGTTACATTTCAGCATTTACACCTAAGGAAATGAGAATTCAATTATTTTGGCGTTTATGTCACAAACAGACATTGGTTCACATAATTTAACTATGGCCCTTAAACTCTTTTGTCTTCTGTGACTGTGATATCTTTAAACAGATGCTGAACTTGAAATGCACCTTAGTCTGATCCTTTCACTTCAGTGTAGGAAAATTGCGGTTCAGTTGTTTGGTGTTTATGTAACATACAGTCTTTTGCTAACTGGAAGCTCTCCCATAGCTGCTGAACTCAGATTCCCTCAGTAGGCATGGAGCCTTGTACCAAATGCTCAAGTTAATAATAATTTTAAATTGACCACAGTATAATAGTGCATGATTTTTGGGACTTTTACAATTTGGTGTTTATGTAACGTACATACTTTTGGTGTCTGCCAGCTTACTATTGTTATGCAAAAAGAGCATTTTTGTGCCACATTAGACTTTGATATTAGTAATAGACAGAACCATTTATTCATTTATTTGGATAAGTACATTTTATTTTTAACATATTTTTATGTTTTTGGTGTTTATGTAACATACAGACCGCAAATCTGAGAGGCATTTTGAATGTCACAAATGATTATTGACTCACAAGATTGTATTTCTGACAGTATGAAATAAACTTGCTTAATTAGTTTCCTGGCCTTCTAATTACAAGTGTTTGAGTTGTTTTTGTGTTGTGACGGTGTTTATGTAACATACATCCTGTCAATCAAGAATGAGTGATATTGTTGAAGCCCAAAGGGAATGCTAAAAGGCAGCTACAGAGTATGAAAGACAATTGTTTACAGAATGAGATGTATTGGTTTTTAAGGATGGATATCAATTTTTAAAATTCATCATTGTGTCACAAAAAGTGTACAGCAAATCAGATTCTGACCCATATACAAAAATCTAACAAACTGTCATAGCAGTGTATGCAAGAAAAAGAATGCACAGTTCAATGTGAAAATTGAGTTACTTCATGTATGAAACTGGCAACATGTCTTATTTAGACCTATCCAAAACAGACACTGTTACTGAAATAATATTTCAGTGAGAATCCTCCAGTTAGAAGTATAGTGAAACGTGCAGTATCCTTTTCATTGATCGGAAAAGGGCAGAAATGATAAAGCTTGCAAAGTAAACATTCTGATTTGTTTCGGGATTATCAGCTGAGTGGCTTTATTGTGGACTTCTGAGAAAAAAAGAGTTTCATTTTCAGGTTTTGCCTTGGCAGAGTGCATTTTTTTTTTTTTTCCAAAAATATTTTTGGGCTGCCAATTTTCTGACCGCTAATGCTTGATGTGTTGTATTTCTAGGCTCAGACAAATGTGTGGTGATAGGTGGGAAGCAGCTGTCTCTTTTGCCTGCTCCCTCACTGTCTGCTCAACTTGCTTCATCCCTCAAACCAGGTACTCCACTCAAGGCCAGTGCCAGCATCCTCAGCATTGTACTGCTTTGCTGTGTCTTTGTCATTGTCAGTGGATTGATTTCTCAAGTCAAAGTTCTACCAGTATCTTTATTTGCTACATTAGTTGTGTTTTGGATCTCTTTATATGGTGTGCTTCTTGGTGATTTAACAGCTTTTCAGTGTGTGGAACGCTGCCCATTATAATTCACTTCACTTTACATTCCCTGCATATGTACGGCTTTTTTACGGTCTGCATTTTCTGCTTTCATTTTGAGAGAATGGCATGCAGAAATATATAGTTATATCTCTCTATGAAAGTTACATTAGTGTTTGATGTTGTGACACCATTGTGCTGTAGCAGTCAGAGGTATCTGTGGAAAATGTTCTTATGTTTTAGCTCAATTGCAGTGGGGCAATGGTGACCTGTGCAAACAGAATCATAATTTTATCACCATTGAAATTTCTACTTGCTTCCATTCAAAGCATGTGCTATGTATGTTGACTCTAAACAGTCAGCTCAGTGTAGTGTGCAGTCTTGGTCACCATTGGCCCTTGCATACATGCTTCCGTGTTTCTCGTTCTCTTACAAAGACATTGTTCCGAGTGTGGGTGTGTTTTATTTCTATGTCCCAAGGGATTTGGTTGGGATGTAGTTGTGGAGTACTTTTTCCGTTGACCAAGCAGCGAAAGCAACATAAAATTCCAGTTTTGCTTGGCAGGAGTTTCCTCTAAAGTTCTCTAAGAATGTAAAACTGGCACTTTCTTTTAGTGTCATAAAAACCACAGAAAAACTGTGGGGTCGCAGCAGGGCTATAAGCAAAGTCAAAATTGGGCAAAAAGAAAAGGTATGTTGCAAAGCCCCGCGTGAGAAATAAAACCCAAACAATACAAAGCAAACTAAAGAAGACAGAAAATACATAAATTTTCGGCTTTCGCCTTTTTCAAGTGAAAAAAAAAAAACGAACAATAAAAGACTTCAACAGGAACAAACTGTTTCACTTCGTTCCTGTTGAAGTCTTTTATTGTTTGTTTTTTTCACTTGAAAAAGTCGAAAGCCGAAAATTTCTGTATTTTCTGTCTTCTCTTTAGTTTGATTTGTATTGTTTGGGTTTTATTTCTCACGCGGGGCTTTGCAACATGCCTTTTCTTTTCACCCAATTTTGACTTTTCTTTTAGTGTGCTTTCTTACTGTCAACTGATTCACTGATTGTACTTGGTTAGATAGATGTATGGGAGGCAAAGAAACTAAAGCTGAATGGTCTCATTTGAATTTGTTTCTACCATGGGGAAGCAAACTTAGTTTCAATTACCACTCTTTTGTTGGTGTATGCCATGCCTTGTCTCAGGCAAGTCCACCTTATTTAACACTGTAGCTGCTAGGCCTCTCAAAGCCCTTCAGTAGACTGGTTGCTGAGTCTGTCACAAATCCCAGACTGGGAGATGCGATGGTTATAACAGGACAACAATCACGAACGAACAAGTATAACACTTAACAGAACAACCCATCAGACTCACACATTTATTAAACATAAATATAAAGATAAGGATAACAGTGCAATTACATACATACATTATATTCTTCAAGTTAACTGCCGTCCACGGCCTTCTTCCGTAAGCACACTTCCTCGGGTCTACAACCTGGTAATTACTTCTAAAGACACCTCGGCCTCAGCCTCTCCACTCAGGGTCTTAATGACACACTAGTATTCTTTCACTCCACAGTCTCTCAACAGCGCCTCCCTATGGCAATACACCTTAGCCTCCTATACACTTCACGTGGCCATAACACGTTAGTACTTCAATTCACATGAATATCTCATTCGCACAGTAATACATCCATGTCACAGTAGTACATCTTAATAGCACATTCACGATCATATATACATCCCTGTCTGTGGCCAGACTGCCACGACTCATGTGCCTCTACTGTCCTACACCGACAGCTTCACTCCTGGCCTATGTGTGGCCTTCGGCCCTATGCTGGCCTATCCCCTGTGCTCACCGTAGGCGGCGCTCTTCGGCCCGACCTCGGCACCTACAAAAATAACATTACATTGGTATAATACCATACCATTTCTAATCACTTCACCCCTCATTACAACTCATGAAGCGTACACACAATAGTTCACATTTCACTCACCAAACATTTTACGGTAACACCTCCACCGTATTACACCCTACTCACTCTCGCTACAAATCCATGAAGCTAACTTCCATCTATCGCTCATGGCGCACATTGCCATATACAGTATCAAGGACTTCCACATTCCTCACATATACTTATTTACATCATGGTCGTAGACGAATATAATACATCAATCATAATTATCAATCATCGTTCCACCTACCAGTCATCACTGGAAAACACTGTCACAATCTCCCGACTGTTCTCACTCACGTCCGTCCCCTAGGACCTTCTAACTTGCAGTGATAGTAGTACAGCGCTCTCGCCTCATGCAGACTCACAACATGCACGCTTTTCATTACCCGTGGGCCGTGGGTTAACTTTACTCTACCCCCTTCCCCCGTAACTACTGATCCCAGCTCACCTACTCGTGACAGAGTCATTGTGTTTATTTTTTATTTTGTGGAGTTAAACTAAGGGAAACAAACGTTGTTCTGAAAAAGAATTATAGCTTCACAGCCAAACATCCTAGGGCAACTAATTTTCAGGATTGTTAGTAAATAATTGACTTACCACATGAAAAAAAGGCCACAGCCATTCATCAGTATTATCTGTTCTGCATTATATAAATAGTCAGTTTCAGTTCTTTACATGAGCAGTTGTCCATGCACACATCCCTTAACTTCTACACCCCACCCATTTTGAGTCATGACCACTACATTGCCATGACTTTCTGAATGGTACTAGATATAGATCTAACCTCTGCCTCATCAAGAAAATTCGACCACAGTTTCTTACTGTTGGTGCTAAACTTTCTTCAAATCAGGTTATGTCTGGCCACACAGGTATTATCATCTTCTATCTATAGGAAAGTGAAAATGAAAGAAAAAGCACACAGTTGACATGGATCTTGATAGTAAACACGTTTACGGAAGTAGAACTGGTTTAGCAAGAAGTTGAAAATGGCAGAAATAGTTAAATATTTCGTAACTGGAAGCGTTTGCCTCTTTAGTGTTTTTGTGCAGTCACCTCGTAGCAAAAGAGATCACAATCACAGGCGGTAATAGAAGTTTCCCCTTTTGATGAAGTCAACCTCTAAACTGTTAAATGAAATTATTGCCAACACCTTTTCCCTTTTATAGTTCGTTTCATGGGGAAAAAAACTGTTTTTCAGAAGTAATTTATTCATTTCTTGATGTATCTTTCTGAAATTTGGTGTGTGACATGACACTGAGTTGTCTTAATCAGTGCTTCCAGACATCCGCAAATTTGCGGAAATCCGCAAATCGCGAAATTTCAGCAAGTTTCGCAAAATTCCTCTTGATCCGCAAAGTTCACAATATAAAACGTACAAGATTTACGATATTCGTCGATTTGCGGATATTGTCGTCGACGCGTGCGGTCACACTTGAATAACATGTTTGTACTACTCGTCGTGAACGGGTATTATTTACTTATATTACCGCGGGTGCTGAGCGGTTACTAGCTGTAGCTAATAAAGCCAACAGTGGAATTAATTGATACCCGAGTCCCCGTTACTTATACTAGTAACTGATACCCGGTTCCTCATCAATACCCGACCGTAGCAGGATCTACTCCAGGTTTGGCTGTTTGGGTGCCAGAATCCAGAAATCTGGCTCTCTGGAACATAGCTGGCTCCGAAATTTCGTTTTCTGGCTCTGGCTCTTTTTCTGGCTTTCTATCAATATTCATAGACTACGAACGTTTCTGGTGTCTCTTTCTAGCTCTTTCAGTAGTATTTTCTTGAATTTAATGGGTAGATTAAACAGTAGAACATCTGCTTAATGCCTATCCCGAACACCAATCAATCAGAAGTGAAATATGGCCCACACCCACCCAGGCACACACGAAACTGTACGGCACTTAGGGATCTGCGGGACACTGCATTATTCGTTAGACTTTAGACTGACAGGGGTAGCTGTCTAAAGGTGTACGAAAAAGAAGAATTGTAAAAAAAAAATGAAAAACAAAATCTGGCTCTTTCCTGGCTCCCTAGCGTAATGGATCTGGCTCCCAAGCGTAAAACGTACCTGGCAATCCTGATATTCTACTTCCTTTGTTTAGTTGAAGTTTGTGGACATCGTTGAATTTTTTTTTTTCTAGTTGCCTAGTCTTAATCTAGATCTAGAGGATAGTTTTCTTTCCTGTTTGTTTATTCATGCGGAATGTAGTTCCCGGTGTTATACTTAGTTTTGACTAAATTATTATTAGTTAAGAATAAGACCGATTCAAGAGAGAGAGGTGAGGCCGCCGGCCACAAAAGAGTGGGCGAGACGACAAGACTAACTAAGAAAGAGACGCAGTTTTTCTACTCTGAGATCGAACAACAAACAAAACATGATGGTGGCTTTGTTCTTTAATGAAGATAGTGACTTGCAAGAATCTTCCTGTGACCCTATGCCCTGCCCCTATACTTGTACTATTACTATAGCCTAATACTAGGGCCTATGCATGCTAGACTGTCTAGAGTGAGGAATTTATTTTTGTTCCAGTTTGAGTTACTAGTACTAGTTACTGCAGTGAGTGACAGTTCCTGCTGGTTGTTAGATATCTCTTCATCTGTCTTCATATATTATTATGGATGCACATGCAATTTAAACTTAAATCCGAGACTGGTGGTGTACTGTTGTGAGTTGTGCTTGGTTTTTACTAATAGTTTAACTATGCTAGACTTCATACTGTATAAAGAGACTGTGACTTCTAATAGCCTACTTCTATCTCTAGTACATTTTTGTGAGGGGTCTAGCTAGTCTGAAGTGAAGTATGTTGATTGGCCCTACAACATGCTCAGATTTTGATTTTTTACCCTCTATTTTTTAACTTTTTCTTCGGCTTCAGGGGGACGTGTCCCCCTGAAAACCCCCTACCAGGGCGCTGCCCTGGACCCGGACAAATTTCCTCGAATTTCTTTCTTGGCTGCTGGAAGCACTGTCTTAGTATAATGATGAATTTTAGAATTTTCTGAGGTGTCTTAAGCAGGTCATTTACATACAGTGGGCCCTCCGAGATAAGACCTGTAAATGTTCATGAAAATGGTCTTAACTGGGAGGGAGTCAGAGTTTCACACTAGCATTGATGTCGGCTGATCACAACAATTTATTCATCTGTTTGTTACATTGAGCTTGGTGTAAATAAAGTGTTTTTTATAAGGTTAGATCTATTTCTTGCTTTGCACACATCCACAAGTTGACTTGATCAGGCAAAAAAATTAATTTTTTTTTATGAGAAAAGAAAATTTATTGCACTTGTACTCACAAAATACTGTGATACATCCAGTGAACACATATGGACTCCACTGAAAAAAAGTCAGACTTTCTTTTAAAAGAAGTCAGAGATGCTGGCTTGCTTCATGCTTCCGTTCAGTAGCAAATTGTCAATTGACTTCTGGACTGTCTGCAAGTTTTCTGCTACTTCTGGTAGCCTATTTGCCAGTCAAATTTTATTGGTTCCTGAACGTAATATTATGGTCTGCAATGCCTTTTGCAGTCTCTCCAGCCTTGCTCCTTTTTATTTTTACAACGTTGACTCTCTCCTCCAATGCGAGTGCCTTTCTCTTCCGGTTGCTCATCATCTGAGTTAGATCTAGATCTAGATCTAGACCTCTAGTAGTGTTTATATTCAGGAGTATTCAACAATAATTTCCATGATACCTCGTGTCTGTAAAACTTTCAAATATGTGCATAGAGTTTTAATGTACATTGTAGAAATAAGGAGAAAGAAAGGCCCAAAACTCAAGGGATCACAAGGGGAAAAAATTGTGTTATGGCGACATTCAAAGTTTTGTAATGATCAGTCCATTGGGACGAAACCGCCTCTCCCCCTCTTGTTTTTGTGGTAAAACTGTTGCAGAATCTTGAATTGTCCTTGGGTCATGAAGGAAAAAACTACTGAAACAGCATTCAGGGAATGAATGTGCAAAGAGTACAACCTAATGAACCTGGAAAACAACAGACATCCCCTCCTGGTCAACTGCATTCTAGTTGAGGATGGGAAAGGAAAGAGGAGTGAATCTTCAATAGTGAAATATCCAGATGCATTTGGCGAGCTCCAGGTTTTTGATACAGGGCTGGCTTGTCTAATTATGTTGAAACATGTTTTGATACATAGGGTGCTAGATTTCCAAGTTTAAGTCTGTAATTTTACAGCAATTTTTGCCATAAATCTCATGGGCATAAGGAGAATTTTTGTCGAAAGTACATTAGGACAGTCTTATTTGAACTGTAATTCTCTTTTCTGTCATTCTTTTGCTTCTTCTATGTGCATGAGTCATTTTGTTTCAACTACTTTTGCTAATTGTGAAATACAGATTTTTAAATGTATTTTTTATTTTTGAGGTTTACATTGAAATGTCTTTATGTGATAATTTACAAAGTTTAACACTGAACTGGCAGGTCTGCATTGCCATAGTGGTAGTAATTGACATACCTCTTGACTGTCCACAGCCATGAACTCTTCCACTACTACAACGCCTAGTCTCACTAGCACTTCTTTACCCGCTGCCACATCTTCAGAGTTGCAGCATCACCTTGCCAAGAGTTCAGATGTCAAGCCAAGTATTCATACACTTAAAGTTGGAACTTCCTCAGGGTCAGTTTGCTTATGTTGATTTTTCTGCGTTGTCATGCTAACAATAACTAACTTTTTAATCTGGACTTTTTGCTAATGTAATGAACCTTAGAAAGTGCTTACTATTAACTTGCTTTTGTAAAAATTACAGTGCAATCCTAATATCTCAACATCAGTGGGACCGTATGACTTGTGGCGAGTAAAGAGAAAGTCGAAATAGCAGATTAGTGGTGGAAGAGGGGGAGGGGATCAAACATCACCATAATGGGAAGTGTCCAATAAATAATGCAATTATGTCCCTTTTTGAAAAAATTATCGGCATATTGTCACCCGTTCTTCCAATATCAGAGCTGCCAACTGCCACGGAAAATGCTTTTTTGTTCTATTTTTGTAATTTTTTTTTTTTTAAAGAATTGGCTACAAACTGACCCGTAAGCGCGACCCGCAACCATCTCCGGTTTCGTGAGCCGTGTTGGTCGGGCTATATCGACTGCCAGATTGTCCTGCTATACAAACGATGACTGGTGTGGCCAAAATTTTTTGTGTCGTTTTGTTCTTTTATGTATACACGGTTTATAATGTTGGCTGCTACGGGATTTTTTTTTTTTGGCGTTTTCAATTTTAAATTTAAAAATCTGGCATCATTTCCTGTTTTAGCCACATGAGTGATGCATGGCGAGCATAGACTATCGGTGAAGTACGCGGGTGATTTAGATAAAAGTTTTGAAACTTTTTAACGCAACCGGTCCAGACAAAAGTGCCTAGATCTAGTATTTTTATTTATGAGTGATAGATAGAACTAGCTTACATTCAAATTAAGAACTTTGCAGTGTATATCTAAGACTAGAAATATAGACTAGACGTCTAGATTTAGATCTCTAGAGACTATCGCGAGTGATCGGCTCTCGTAGCCTGACTTGGAGTGTTTCATGACGTTTATACTTGTTTTAGTAGACAGACTAGTTAGAGTTAGAGCCTTAGATCTAGTCCTGGAATCTAGTAAACATATTCTATAATCCAGACTCTACATATTATAGTAGAGATATCGACGGGTAGACCTCCTAGTTAGCATGGCATCAGCTCCTCCAGCTAAGAAAAAGCGATGTGTTTCATACAGGCCTGAAATGACAGAGAAATATCCGTGTCTTATACGGTCAGCAAAGGGGCCAAATTACATTCACTGTACGTTCTGTTTCAAAGACTTTGTGGTTGATTTGTAAGGAAGTATTGCCAGGGATAAGACAAATAGTTTAATAAAGTCAGTAAAATTTGAAGTGTCTTCGTGGTGTACAATGTGCAAAATTATGTTCAGGATAGCCCAAAATTTACTCTTAATATTGCAAAAAATCGTTTTCGGACGGGGGGCAAAACCCCCCACCGGGGCTTTGCCCCTGGACCCCACCGGGGCCTAAAGTGGCCCCTGGACCCCGGCTAAATGCTCGGCCACTGAAATCTTTCTGTTTTGTCCCTGAAATTCATTTCTGTGGGTTGGCAGCTCTGCAATATCACTGTTGTGCGGAGCAGTTGCCAGGGTTCACACAGGTCCTTAAAGGTCCTTAAAGTCCTTAATTTTCATAAAAGAAAAAATAAGTACTCAAAAAGTCCTTAAATTCTGAAAATGGTGCCAAAGTCCTTAAAAAGTCCTTAAAATTTGTTTCAGTTGAAACATTTGAGATTCAAATCTTCCAATTGCACACTGGATAATTGGTACTTTGAAATAACTGACCTTTTCAGAGTGAATTTACTATGTTTGAACTCTGGATACAGAAACATTCTGTTTCGATGAGTGCTGCACACCACTTGTATACTTGTAATATTTCTTGGTCACAGGCACACAGGTCCTTAATTTGTTTACTGTGAGTCCTTAAGAAGTCCTTAAAAAGTCCTTAAAATGAGTTTTCAAGACTTTGTATGAACCCTGAGTTGCGTGGCAAAGATTTGCTGATGTCGGCAAAATGCTGTAGCCATTAAATGCGCAGTGCTTTACTTTTTTTTTAAAACCTGGCCTGTCTTGTTTCTTCAGAAGAAGTTATGATACCGATACACATGCAGTATGGCAGTTAACCAAAAGATCTAGGTCAATGCCTAGTATCAACAGCACACGAATGTTTTGTGGGGAAAAAAATTACTCAGTCTGTAGTACTCTATACTTTTACTGCCATATGCTTTTGCATGGCACTACACACTTGCGTTACTGAAGCCTAGGGTCATCTGCTGTGTCCACACACCCTCCTCCCCGCCAGCACCGCAAAAAGAAATAAAGAGGTCTTATATATGGGGAGTTGTGTGGGCATTATTAGTAGCATAGTAGTATATCTAGTGCACTTGTTTTGCTGCAGTCGGGGAGAAATGTGTCAATATAAGAGGACAGAATGGATTAACACGTCAAGTTACAGGGAAATATTTCGTAGCATTAAAGAAGGAACAGTTTGTGACTTAAAAATTGAATGGGAAGTGTCCAATAAATAACGCAAGTATGTCCCTTTTTCTTTTAATTATTGGCATATTGTCACCCGTTCTTCCAATATCACTGTTGTACATAGCAGTTGCGTGGCAAAGATTTGCTGATATCGGCGAAATGCTGTAGCTATCAAATGCGCAGTGGTTTACTTTTTTTTTTAACCTCGACCTGACTGTTTCTTCAGAAGAAGTGATACCGAAAAACACACAGTAAGGCAGTTAACCAAAGGGTCTAGGTCAATGCTTAGTATCAACAGCGCACGAATGTTTGCCATCTAATTAACAGTGAATACGTGAACTTTGATGAGTTATTCGTGCAAACAGAAACTAAAATCAGTTCTAGATGATTGCTCCCCCACCCCTTGTTCCATCAGATAGTCCGATCCCAAAGAAGTGGACAGGTACTGTATTTAAAAACAAACAGAGAGTGCTATAGACGATCTTTTTTGCCATCTGCAATTCGAAGTAGCAGTGTTTCCTGATGTGGTATGCTGTTGTTAGTTTTTCCTATTGGATTGTTCTTACAGTGTGTGTGTGTTGAGCGAGCAGTGTTCTTACTTGTTGGCAATGTGCGTGTGTGTGGTATGCGTTAAAGACTTGTAGGTCTTAGATAGTGTATTTGCTGTTGTACTGTTACTGAATCCTCTGGCAACAAATTTGCTGGAAACAGGATAATAATGTCATAATTATCTTATCTTATCTTTTGTGGGGAAAAAAATTACTCAGTCTGTAGTACTCTGTACCTTTATTGCCGTACCTTATGCATAACACTCCACACTCGCGTTACTGAAGCCTAGGGTCATCCGCTGTGTCCACACACCCTCCTCCCCGCCAGCACCGCAAAAAGAAATAAGAGGTCTTATGTGCGAGGAGTTGCATGGGCATTATTGGCGGCACAGTAGTAGGTCTAGTGCACTTGTTTTGCCGCGGTTGGGGAGAAATGTGTCGATATAAAGAGGACAGAATGGAATAACAAGTCGAGTTACGGGGAAATAATTTGTAGCATTAAAGGAGGAACAGGTTGGGACTTAAAAAATTGTGTCGGGTTACCCAGAATGTCGACAAAAGCCATGTCGAGATAAGTGGATTGGACTGTACGTTTCAAATACTGGAAATATTCAGGTACAATGCAATTTGAAGTAGAAAAAAAAAAGTGGTATGAAAGACATCCGTGCTTATGCCTGTCACATGAACGTAGGTGGTGCTGTGTGTTTTGTTGATATTTGATTCAAAATTAGGTACAGGAAAATATAAAAAAAACATGAAAATTACGTAACAAAACTAAGCATACTGTGTGCAGATTACTAAGTGCCCTAAATAATTATTTCTTAAACTTAATTTGATAGACCTGCATGATAAATAACATGTGGCAGCTAGCATGTCTGAATTTAAGGGATAAGTAATTCTGGCAGAATAAACTTTGTGAAAACATGAACCCATGTATGTGTTGTGCACATCCCCCATTAAGGTAAAAATTCTTGCATTGTACGCAAATATTTACAAAGGTGGGATTATTGATAAAGATTACATAATTATCATCCACTGCCCAAATGGAAAAGAGAGTGAAATAAAATATTTCCTGCGTGTTATTTTATTAATGCTCCCTTTGCTGTATCCTGTTTTAGCACTAATTGGCTAGTATAGCTAGTGGATTGAGCAGTTTCAGTATTATCATCAATAGTCTAGATTGTATTTTGCATGGTTTATTTTCTTAAACACCAGCATCCACTGAACTGATTCCTTGCCCATGATTAATGTGAAGTGTCAACTTACTAATTGCTTTGTTTACACTTTTTGGCTGGTTACCGAGATGCTTTGCCTTTATGGAATGCTGTCTTAAACTCTGGCCATATAGAAACTGTCGGCAACTAGAAAGCATGTACAGTTTGCATTTTACTTGCATGATGTAGTTTTGGCAGACCACAGTTTTGACAAAACATCCATCAAACTGTCTCTTCTGGACATAGTGGAATGTTAGGCTGGACCTGCTTGCAAAATACATTGTCAAATAGTCAGTGCTTTTTTTCAGTTGGTAGAGAAGTTTGATGGAGGTTTTGTTGTACATTAAAACCAACAGATAACTTACCAGTTCTGTAGCCAATAATGAGAGTGACTGATTTTAGTATGTTTGAAGCCAGTGATTAACTTCCGCCAGATGTTGAGGGGATGCTGTGTGATGTGACATTCAAATGCTGGCTTATGGTGTCTGAATGAATTTTTTTTTTTTATGCTTTCCAGGGTCATCTCATATCTATATTTTATGATTTTTGAAAAGCATTTAGAGTTGCTGAAGAGCAAAAAAGTGGCACAGTTTAAATCAAAACATCCTCACCTGGGACAATCCAGGAAAGCAGTATGAAATTCACATAATGGTTTTGTTTGCTTGCTAAGTTTTCTTGGATTACAGAAATGTTTTTGTGGGGTTTTGTGGACAAATTTTGCTTTTGGGCTCTTGCTTGAAGGTTGCAAAAAAATTTGAATTCTATATAGGCGCAAGAATTTTCTTTTCCTCGTTAATTTGCGGGAACTGTCCAGGGGACTGGCTGCCCTTCTAGTTCATATACGGGATCCATCACAAGTGAGTTAAGTACCAGTCTGGGCCCAGATCAGCTGTAGTACATTTCCACAGTCTTCTGTGTTGAGAAGACTCTCTTTTCTTTTTTAAATTGCCAGGCAGTCATTCAGATTTACTTCTTTGTCCTCAGTCAACCTATTTCCTCCAAAAGTATCAAGTCTTCAGGTGTCTCCCCAAGCAGATCCAGACAACAGTCCATTTCATCAGTCTATGAGACTGTCACAGGAGGATCTCAGGATGTTATTGTGGAGAGAGCAAAACAGGTCAGTTTTGTGGAAAATGATGCTTTTGCAGTAGAGTTGGATTCAAGGCCATTGCAACTGTATGTGTGTGTCTCAAAAACTGTCTGCTGCTACTAAAGAGGGGTTTGAGTGCAGAGTTACAATTCGTAGCACAAGCTTTTCTAGCTCATTCTGGACATTTTGCAATATGTCCCATAAGAATTCATCACTTGTGGTCTTGCATAGTTTCCTGTTGTAAATTGATTGATCCTGCTTGCATACATAATTGTCTTTTGTGTCTAACCTGAAGGCAGTGTCATTTGTAACTACATAGCAATGGAACTCTTATTTGGTGAAAGGAAATGCCTAGATCAGGCAGATTTTTTGGCCATAAAATTTATTAATTTTTTTAATGGTCCACAAGCGTAGAGAGTTGTTTATGGTGATTTTGTCGAGCTCAAAACTGGCAATGGATGGGGTGCTTAGTATATCATTAGAAGTAAGCAGAAGTTTGAAGACAGAGCATTAAGAAAATAGCTCAGAGAAGAGGGGAGATGATTAGAAGTATAATTGGCGGCTGATTGGTCAGAAAATTGCAAGTGTAAGAAAGAAGAAAATGAAAAGAAGTGATCACAGCTCGTGACCTCTGCCACAGCACCAACCTCCTTGTCAGGAAGAAGAAAGTGCTCTCAGCTGTTGGGCCACTCTGTCTCCCTGGAAAAAAGACGTAACCGATATTGTCTCTTGCTGACTTCAGTGTTCGTGTGCTGGACTGAAGTCCAACTATGGCACTCCCTCCCCTCCTCGTGCACTCTTCACTCACTGGCTCTGGGACAATGCAATCATCTGGTACAGCGAATACAAGTTTGAAGTCACCAGTTTTTTTATGAAATGGAAAAGTCAGGAAAAAGGTACAGGTTCTGTTATGAGTTTCAACCAACCTGAAGCAGCACTTCATGTGAAAACAGAGTGACACAAACCTAGAAAATCAAAATCCCATATATTTTCACAGACGAGGCTCAGATACTGATATATGTATTGTTTTGGTTTCGTTTGTCCGCGGTTTGATAGGTGTGCCCAGTTTTGTTGCATGCATGATAAGGCAGATGAATGATGAATTTTTGTTGTTTTTGTTTTTCTGGTTAAAAAAATCATCAGCATTTTATTCCGGCATATAGTTCCTTACAGTTTCAATCATCCGTGTTTGTAGCAGTCACAGTGACTATTTGCAAAATATGCCTAGGTGCATAATGTGCTCTTCAGAGGACAAGAAATATAAAATCAGTGGATGAGTAAAAAATTTCATGCCATATACATGTAAAATGCAACGTAATGAGGAAATGTTCTGGATATGTGTGATATGAACCAGCCATGTAGTTGGAAACCATTTTGAAATTTGGTCATTCTGTCACTGTGAAAGACCCATTGTTTTATCTGCCATCTACTCATTCTGGAGGTATTGGAAAATTTACTTTCAATTACAAGGTGGCAACAATAAATGGGATTGGAATTCTTCTAACTGTGATTGACAAAACCACAGCTTTGTGAATTTCAACCGCACATTCAAAAGTTGTAGGAACAGTATTGATTTTGTCATAGGTGAAGTACTTACTACAGTCGTGCAGATTCGTCTTGTGGGCTAAATTATTTTTTGCTTCACCTTCCTTGTGAGCAGAATTTTATAAGGAGGAACACATTTTGAGCTTACCTCCCATTTCCTTTTGTTATATCTTTTCCAGGGCATAGCAGAGATGCCACCCATTCCGATTTTTCTTGAAAAACGGGCGTGATTCCGATTTTCCGATTATCAAGCTGGCATTCCGATTTTTTGTTACTTCCAGCAATCGGCTGTTTTTTTCCGTTTTCATTCTTCCGGGTTCTAGTTTTTAATTAGAACTTTTACACAATGCGCTGAATCGGAATATTGCGATCATTTTAGGAATAAACTGGAAGTCAGTTCTACTTTCTTATCGCAAAGTTTGCACCGATGGGGAATTTGATTCCTTGCTACACGCGTTGTTTACATTCTTTTTTACCGTTGGCCGTGGCGGCGATTCCGAGATAATTGCATAGATCTATCTATTTGCCCTCACTTAAGTTTAAGAGTTACATTTGGTTCCAACTGTAATGGAAGGAGGAATCAGTTCTAAACCCAGCCAGATGTATTCTCTTCCTTCAAACTTAAGCTTAGCTAGACATCGTCTAAGTCTAGATCTAGGTGATTTACTTGGCAGCGACAATGATGGATGCAGGAATGAGACTTAGGTCTAGATCTAGCCAGATCTATGGATAGATGTACATGTATCAAGACTCAAGTAATTTATTCGGTGGCGATTGTGATGGAAGGAGGAATCAATTTTAAACTTGCCTTGACCTAGATTTCTTAAATCCAAGCCATGAACAGAAGGTTGCATGGGCACAAACTGCCAAATTATAACATGAGACTGGAAGTGGTAAAACACTCCTCAGCACAGAATAGGCAAAAATTATTCATGGCATTTGTTCATTTTGGCACTCAAATCTCAACATGTCAAAGCAGCTCTTGTCTGACATAATTGTAGGAAAAACACAGCTCCAGAGCAAGACAAGTTTGCCACAGTGCTTTTCTGGAGAGGATTCTTTTTTAGTTTTGACCAAGATCAAAACAGGGTGGATAATAAGATATGGTGAAATGAACTGTAACTAGTGTAAGTTTTCAAGATGGTTTTCAACTTAATCCTTTGTGACTAAGAAAAAAAACAAAAAACAACAAAATATAAGTTTAGAACTGTTACGGTACTATTTCATTGTTAGCGTCATTTGCACCGATTCAGATTTTTTCCCCAAGATTCAGATTTTTTGGGGGGCCTGATTCAGATTTTTGTTTTTGTAGGGTGGCATCTCTGCATAGGTAAAGGTTACAGAAAATGAAATGTTTGTTAATATTCCATTTTCCTTAACCTTTACCGAAGGTACTGATGTTTGCTGAAAATATGCCCTCAAGTATATTTTTACTGATTAAATTATTCAGACAATAAAAATAAAGTTTTATGAAACTGTACTGAATGGTTGCATGCGTTGTCATTGAATTTATATGGTGGGTCCTTCTTCCCCCCCCCCCCCCCCCCCCATAGTGACTAATTACATACTGCACTGTAGTCAAACATTTTTGTTTAGATCCTCATTCAGATTGGGTGCAGCATTAAAATCAGACCTAACAATGTTAACACTATCTTTGCTCCAGCAAGACTGCACATGTGCAGCAAATGTCATTCTGGGGGCTGAAACATTGTAAATCCATAAGCTGACTACCACCACCACAGCCCAATTTTCACAGTCAGAACCTACAATTCTACATCTTCCTCTTCATATGAGTTTAGAAGTATGTCAGGAACTTTGCTGTCTGTTGAGGAAGTATCCAATTCATAAGTCCTATTCACATGGGTGCCAGACCTCCGGTATATACCGGATTTCTGGTCTCGCTGGGTATCCAAAAAAAAAATTCTGGTTTCGCAATGTGAAGAACTGAAAAACAAAAAAGAAAACCTGGTTAAAACAAAAAAGTGCAAGCGTGCGATAGAGAAATCGGCCTAATTTGCGCCTATTTTTAGCATCTGCATTGCCCGAAGGCACAGGGCTACCGTCGTGTTCTGGCTGATTCGCAGTTTTAGATCAGACGCTGCACATGCACCAGCAGCCCTTCATCGCGCTGACAATAACGCGAACTTGAAAGTGAGCGAAGGGTCACGTATTGTGTCCGGTCAAGACCCGCTTGTTCCGTGTATCGTTTGAGTGGTCGTAGTCTTATCATGTGTTGCGCTGACTTCGTCTCGTGTGTTAGGCCTACGCCAGAATTAATGCATTTGACGCCTGCAGCGGTAGATCTACAAACGCTTATTATCGATTGACGATGGATGCTTTCGTTTGGAATACCCGGTTGCTTGGTTACGCGTGTACAGTGAATGTGTTGTGCGGACTGATTTGACGTGTTACTGCTGTTACGCAAAAACCTAGAATCTAGATCAAGGACGAGTATGCCCCCTACATCTGTACCGATACACGTTGTACGGCTAGCACACTAATACTCATTGTACTAGATCAACCCGACAACGGGGGTTTTAGCCTAGTTTACAAAGGCCTCAGATTGTTCTACTTTTTTTTTTAGTTTTCCGGCATCAATATCATTGGCATAGCCGGATTTCACTTCATTCGGTCCAATAAACGGTCCTTACAGCAAGCGTGAGTGGGGATAAGTCTGACGCTTCTATTTTATAACCACGGGGCCGGAGGGAGTGCGAGTCAAGCAACGGCACACTGCTAAAGCCTTGTTTTCATGTGCACAGAAACGAAAACATCAAACCTCCATTAAGTGCATGTACATGTGCTTCTGTTTCACTACTTGACGGGTTTTCGACGTTTCCGTTGCTGTTTCCATTTCCGTGCAAAGGAAAACTCAGCTTAGCCGTGTTGAATTGAAAGGGAGACAACACAGGATCTATTTTATTGGCTCAAGAGACACAAATGATATTAATAAACACGCACAAAGCAGTAGTTACATGTATTGTCTGTTGTGTTTGTGATAGGTTTTATAAACTTATTGGAGAAAATGTTACCACATTCAAAATTAAGTAGGAAATAATATTCATCCTATAGAACAAAAACTGCTGCAATCACACACTTTTTACATGAACAAGGAAGGTTATAGGTGTGCACAAATACTTAGTAACCGTAGTACATTATTGTGACATGTAAAGTGTTTTGTTCTCTGAAATTATATATTTGAAAGTTGCCTTTGCATAGCATTGGTATACGCGATGTAGGTGTCATTTAGTTGGTACGTCTGTTGTTTTATCACTGCGTTGCTCAGTACCCTCGACTTCAGGTTTGGCTGATTTGGTCAAAGTGATTTTCAGGTTTCAGACAACTCCGTTGCTGGCACCCATGTATTCAGCAGCAATTGACGTTAAAAGTCTTAAAAACTCAGTCTGTCTGTCCAGTGGTAAATTTAGTGAAACATGGATGCAAATTATGAACACTGCATTGGCTAATAGTCAACAGCAGTAAAGAATATGTCAATTCATTCATAAGATAACTCAACACGAAGCAACTATCTACTGTGCCTATAGGCCATGGTTTGTACTGAGTGGAGAGCTTGCTAGAGGTTTATTGAGTTGTGTCCACTATTATGTTCATTTGTTGTGTTTTCTACATAATTTCAAGAGGTATCTTACTATCTTACATTGTCTTGTGTTGCAGGAAGCCCAAGTATTACAGAGGGTGAATGAATTGAGGAAGGACGGCCTGTGGTCAGCCAAGCGACTGCCCAGGGTTCAAGAACCAGCCAGGCAGAAAGCTCATTGGGATTATTTGTTGGAAGAAATGACATGGTTGGCAGCAGACTTCATTCAAGAGAGAAAATGGAAGAAAGCTGCAGCTAAAAAAGTATGTGGTTTTATTTTGAGAGGCATGCACGACATTTCTTTGCCCTTTGGTTAGGTTGGGTTGGGTCACAGAAATGAAATGCTTTAGATTTGTGTGTAGCTGAGATTTATTGTCAGAAGATTGGAGATATTGAAGGTATTTGTTTGTTCTCATTGGAAATTCTGGTTTGCCAAATAATCAGATGGAAGTTATTTACACTAGTAACTGCCTCATTCTTCGAATGGTAAAAAACAAAGCTCACCACTCCAGACTGAAAGGAATCAGCACAAAGACATTGATGTCGAGACACTTTGGGTCATCCACATAAAATCGGCGATCAATAGATAGATAGGATAGTATTACAGTAGTACACAGTGCACAGTAGTGCGCACCGAGCATTTTTCATGGGCTCATGTGTTCATAAAAAATGATCTAAATATTTACGCACAGTTTTCTTGGTATGAATGAATGGCACTCGCCTCATCTGTATAACACTATACTCGGTATCACTATCAAAGTTTTCTTGGCGTGGCTGGATCGTGAACTCTAGTTTACATTTCCGGTAAGAGGCGGAAATGACGAAATTGACGGAAGTACATTATCACGTCGTATTCGCAATTATGAATTGATAACTGATAATTATAACTGAATTTCTGGGAAAAGTAAAGAGTTTCGGGAAAAAATGAGCTCGACATGTACAGGCTTAATAAATTTTACATCCATGTGCCAAGTTTCATTTCTCTACGTTGCATAGTAAAAAAGCCTTTGCGGTCGCAAAGTTGGGCCCAAGCTCCATTATTATGTGATAAAATCAACATCTCAGTTTATGAGGAACATAAGATGTGATCTTTGATTTTAGGGCCATCCAGGTGTTTGGATTGTAGAAAGGAAGTAAATTATCAGATCATTGAGATTGCTGTTATCACAAGTTGGATCAGCTTAGATACAAAATGGTATTGCAGTGTAATCAGGTCATGAATAACTCACAAGACTCAGAATTATCCACGGAAAGTAAATATTCAAATAAGTAGTGTTAATAAGTATTTATATTTTTTCTTTCAGCTCGCAAGAATGGTTTCAAATCATTTCAAAGAACAAGAGCAGAAGGAGCTTAGAGCAGAGAAAGAGGAGGCCATTAAGTTGAAAAAGATTGCCAGTCAAATGGCAAAAATGGTGAAGGAGTTTTGGACTAATATTGAAAAGGTTAGAGAAAAGTCTTTGGAAAAATGTTGGATGGGACTTATTACAGTTGAGTAGGTCAGTTGTAGTAGGAAATTTTCTACAAGTATGGGACAGTTTAATTATGCTTTAGTTGTACACATAATTTGCAGATTTAAACAAATAATGTTATGTTTAATCTGCACTTATTCTAAAGTCATTTTAGAAAAGAAAAAAAAGTAGTCTTTTTTAAGTGGTGCAGCTGATGATAGAATGTTTATTTTTTCCTTTGTGGAGGGCACAAGGTAATCTAGAAATCTCTCTGCCTTTTTAGGTGTCAACTGAAAATCAGATTTTTGTGGTAGTTTTTATCAGAGGCCTATCAATGAAAGATTGCAGTCAAACATATTTGTCCAATGAAAAAAAAATGTTTGTGTTTTTTTGTTTGTCCAGGTTGTGCAATACAAACAGACTACCAGGCTGGAAGAAAAGAAAAAGAAAGCTCTTGACCTTCACCTGAATTTTATTGTGGACCAAACAGAGAAATATTCTTCTTGGCTGACAGCGGGACTGCAAAACCCAGATGGTAGTCGTACCTCGTCTGATGCAGAGTTTTCTGCTGACAGTGGGGAGGGTAAGATACTGACATTGATCAGAACATCAAACATAAAGTTTTGACAGTAGCCTGATGTCTTTTTCCTCTTCTTTTTTTTTTACATGCAAGACCACCAGAAATTTAAGTATCCTGTTATTTCCAGATTTTAATGAGCTTCAGGGAGGGGGTATTTTTAAGGTCAAGATTTGAATATTCCTGTCGGGAGCCCAGGTCACGTTTTATTAAATCTAATATTTGTATAATAATTAGGTCAGAAGCATGCTTGTCTGTGTTATATCTGTCTTGTGTCACATCTGAGGAAATTGAAATTATTCTTCCCATCAATTTCTATGGGAAAAAATCTTTCACACATATTGCTAAGAATTAAAGAAGGGCTGGTTTGTGTGTCTATGGGTGAGCACATAGGATAAGAGTGGATATGGGTATACTCTTGTAAACAGTAAGATTGGTTATAATCAGGTGACACAACCTTTTCATGATTTTGTTTTTTCTTGCATAGAATTTCAACCTGTTGGCACAGCCAGTGATGATGAAGAGACCATAGAGAAGGAAGAAACTGAATCTGGTGTCAATGAGGTAAATACAGACTGTTGATACAGCTATGTGGTATCCAAAAATCATCTTGACTGAATATTTCAGTAAACCACAGAAAATCCGTGCAGGCCATGGAAGAAAGTGAAAATGTGGCCAGGGAAAAAAGTTTATCTTGCAAAACCCTATGTTTGAAACAAACAGTCAAGGGACCATTTGAAGAAAAAAACAAAAAAACTCCAAAAGAATTTAAGAATGGAAGAAAGAATGAGCTTTTAGACCATGAGTCTTTCGAATTTAACAGGTAAAACAAATTCATGAAACTCGAGTAAAGAATCACAGAATGGCTGTTTTGATGCTGCTGGTGTCATTTGTCATTTCTTATGAGCCAAAGAATCGTGTGCCAATGTTGCAAGTGGAAAAAAGTCTGTTCAGGGTTAGTTGAAGTCATGTTCTCTTGTGGTTATGTGCACTACTGTGATCTGTAGTGATTTAAGTAAGAGGAAAAAAATAACAATGACAGGGAACTGTCTTTACCCTCCAAAGTAAGAACTGGCCAAGTATAGATTTTGTAGGCTTTGTTAATGCCTTTGTATGGATCACTGTGAAATTGAAGAGTCTTTTTGCATTGTTTGGAAATTGGAAATACATGTATATATATGTATATGAGGCTTAGAGTCACCAGTTTGACCTATCAATTTAATTCTGGTGCTAAAAGTCTCAGACATCAAATCCGGTCAGATCTATGCACTGGTCATCCAGATCACTTTGCTGGGATCAGTTACCCAAATTCTGATACATTCACAGCACAACTTCATGTGTTTCCTGTGTTTTTAGGATCAGTTTAATCTCAATTTCTGGTGGAGAAACTTTGAGAGGAAGAAAGTCCCTGGTAGGTTGGGTGTTATTTAATGTAATATAATTGTTTATCTTATCCTCCTGCTCAGGATGCGACCAAAGAAGAAGTTGAAGCACTGCAGAAAGAAAGTGAACTACCACTGGAAGAGTTATTGAAAACACTGCCTAAAGAGATGTTAGAGGAACCTTCCAGTCACCTGCCATTTAATGAAGAGAGTGACAGTGAAGTGTCTTTACCTTCAAAAGTAAGTGCAGGCTTAGTGTACATTCTGTGTGGTTTGGGACTGCTTCTGTATGAATTATTGTCAAACTGAAGAGCTTCTTTACAGTGTTAAGAAATTTGAAGTACATTGAGGCTTAGAGTCACCAGCTTCACCTAATCATGTAATTCTGGTGCTAAAAGTCTCAGACATCAACTGCAGTCAGATTTATGCACTGGTCATCCAGATCAGTTTGCTGGGATCAGTTACCCAAATTCTGATACATATTATATATTTTCTGTATTTCCTTGTAATTATAACTATTTGTTGCTGTCAAATGTGATTAAAAATTTTTGGAGATTTTTTGAGAACCAAGTTTTGTCCCTGATATACATGTGGGAACAGAAAGAATTGTAATTGTTTGAGACATGCAATATGAAAATAGTGTGTGGATTTATTTGCCTTTTTTGGAGCCTCAGTAAAAGAAAGATATGTTTATTACTTAGGATGGTGATGGTGATTTCACTGTAGAAGGTGTAGAAGAAGAAGATATGGAAGAAACAATAGAAGAACAAGAAAACGAAGAGAAGAAAGATTACTCTGGAGAGCTGAATGACCTCAAAGAAGAAGGTAAGTATCATACAGGTTTTTTTTTTGCTAGTCTGTCCGGGTTGATAGACTAGAGATATATATGGTGTTCATTGTAGCTTGTTATGGCAAATTTAAAAAAAAATTAAAAATTAATGAATAATTCTTGTATCGGAAAGTGATGGTAAAAGCTGCTTATTTGGTTCTTGCTGTCAAGGCTTTTGTAGAAAATTTGCTAAATATATCTATGTGACCTTTTTATCTTTCAGGAGAAATGAGTGTGGAAGAGTTGATGAAAAAGTATGCAGGTGCCTATGACAGTGATTTTGAAATGCCAGAAGAAAATTCAGGGGCAGAAGAGGACAGTGATGATGATGATGAGGAAGAGGAATCATCAGGTAGAACACGTTCTAGTCCTCATGAAGGAAAGATGTTTACTTAATTTATTTAACAAATTTGTAATATTAAAAACTCGATTTAGGGGGAAGAAAGAGGGGGATGGGGAATGATTTTGACATACCAAGAGAATGTAGAGCACATTTGTGCATCTCACTGTATTTAGCACTGCATCCCGTTTACCACTGTATCAGTTCAATGGGAAGATTATTAAATATGTACCCATCCCAAATTCTGAAAATGTAAAGTTGAGCGAGGATTAAAATAAGACTAGGGTCGTAAAAAACAATAAATTTGCATTTGAAACAGAGTCTGAGAAAGAATCTGGAGAATCATCAGAAGAGGAGGAAGATGCAGAGGAAGAAAAGACAGAGGAAGAGGTGAAAGATGCTAAGGAAGAAGAAAAACAGGATGTTGGTCTGGAGTTCTTGGTGAAAACGGAAAACACACCACAGGTATCCCTAGCTTTTGATATTTTATAATGTCTAAGTACGTGTGAGAAATTGTGAAGTCTTTTACATCAGTTGCTGTACATTGTCCAGGAAAATAGGTCTGTTCGCTAGATAAACATTTATATGTTATTGATGTTATTACCATTCTTATCATTGTATTGAAATTTTAGACAGGAATATAGAGGAGGCAAAAATGTCAGTTTGTCACATGGAGAATCTGTTTAGCACATTTGTATCTGATCTGTTGTATTCAATATTTTCTTGTGCATTTCCGGAGTCTGTCTTGACGAGTGTCATAGCTTTGACTTGGAAGTGATGACAAGTTGTGTTTTATCATGTGGCAGGGTGAGGATTCCAGCACTGAGGGTCCAGGCAAGGAATTCAATGACATCGCAGCAGCTGCCCAGAGTCTGCAGCCTAAAGGCTACACATTGGAAACTACTGAGGTAAAGCCCACCTTTGTTGTTTTTGTTCCAAACTGTGAACAGTAGAGAGAAGTAGCCAGAAAAACGAAGTATTTTTTACCATGTTCACATTATACACAGGGGTGGAACTGGCTCCAGAAATTATGGAGGTCCGGAAATTTTTTTTCCGCCGTCATATGTGCCCGCGCTATTGATATTTTGTCCAGCAAAAAAGTAAACTGTGAAAAGAGCATTAAAAGAGCGATTGCCGGAAAACACCGATTACCGGAAATAGCAAGTTGGCACTTCCGGTCTTCTGCCCCGGGTTCTTTTCGTTGTGTAGGTCTAGTTTACCCCACACTCCGTTTGTTCAGCTCTTTCCTTGCTTGAAAGTGATAGATTCAGCATCCGCAAAGAAAGATAACATGAAACATCGAGTTTGATCATTTCATGACTCATGAGTGATTTTCTGTTGGATTTATAACTGGTTCCAGTGGTAGAGCCTGTGAGAACGACAATGAGATGACATTTCAAGGTACCGGTAGATCTAGATCTAGCGTCAGTGATTACTGATAGTCATAGTAGTCTTTAATTTTCACGGCATCGTTCAAATAAAACTAGACTCTAGACCTAGAATCTAGGTCTACAGTAGCCTAAATCTAGAACCAGGCACAAAGAGACTTTGCCAACATGGTGATGTTTTTCAAAATGTAGCTTAGACCTAGATCTAGATCTAAACCTAGAAATAAAAAAAATCACATGTTCTAGCATAAGTAGCTTTCTTCTCAGTGGTTCATTCAGGATGAATTATGACTTGGTAGGTTAAAGATTATCAGCTATGTTAGTTAGAATATTAGGCTTAAAGTAGAGCTTGTTTGTTAAAAAAAAAAGGGGGGGGGGGGATTACCAAAGTAAGTTAGATCTACCTTGCATTGGGTAGGGATTGTTTGGATAAAGGCGCAGGTAATAAGCTATGTTATTTTGGTTAGCATATAAATGTAAGATTGCAGTGTAACCCATCGAGATCTAAGATTGTGTGGTAAGAGACAAGTGAGAAATGACTGGAGATCATGATGGCACCTCTAGTCTAAGTCTTTCATACTTATCCTATCTCTAGGACAGGTTCCTGGTGGTTGTATTGACATTAATGACATGCCTTTCTTTATGTATTGTTGAGTCACCTTTTACATTCGTGCGTGACAAGCGCTTGCCGGAAAAAGTTCAGGAAATTTTTTGTGGCCTGGTTCCATCTTTGTATACATAACAGGGAAAGCTCATGGAATATTTCTAGGAAAACATGGCATTTGTAACAGTTAGAATATATTTTTGTTAGAGATTTGGTAGAGAATTAGTGCATGTTTATCTTTTTATTATTATTATTTTTATTTGTCATGAAAATTGAGAACTGAATAACCAATGTGCTGAAAGTGAAAGTTAGTTATCAAATAGACTGATGTGATGTTTTATTATCTTTGTCAGGTGAAAACCAAAGTGCCTTTCTTACTGAAGCACACACTGAGAGAATATCAGCATGTAGGCTTGGACTGGTTAGCCACCATGCATGACAAACGATTGAATGGAATTTTGGCCGATGAGATGGGCTTGGGCAAAACTATCCAAACAATAGCTTTGCTGGCTCACCTTGCCTGTGAGAAAGGTATGCCACCTGACATTTGGGACCAGGTTGTCCACACCTTATCATTCATCAGCTGTCAGTTTCATTACAAGTATTTTTGTTTTAATGATGTGAATGTCCAGTTGTTGCGCTTTGATGCAAAGGGTAATTCAAAGTGGCATCCTGTCTTTTGTCTGATATCTGCATGATTTTGCATGGTTTATTTTTTATCAGATATTCCAATTCTGTTTATGCAAGACTGCAAATTTTGCAGCAGCTTGATGAGTTTTGATACAGCTTGCTTACAAGCAATGCCCAGCTCACAACCATTTGCACCTTTTTTAATGTGTGTCGTGGTTTCCTTAGAAAGGGCAACAGTAAAGTTTGTTTAAAACTCCTGGCAGTGTAATTTTCGTCGGGAATCCTGTCCCAAACTACATTTTTTCTCTCATTCACACATTCACAGTCATTCATTGCTTTAAGAGAGCCACCGACTTGAGTCACTGAACTTTGTAGCAGAATCTTAGTGAACACTTTCCATCCGCCTTATTTATTTATTTATTTATTTTTGTGCCTGATCTCCCGTCACACCAAATGTGGAACATGCATTTTTAAAATTCTTTTTGAGAACTGTGACGTGTGATTTCAAAATTATTTGGTCCTTGTTTTGTCCAAGTACCATAAATGCAAATCTTGAATTGTGGCTTTAGTCCTTGATATTGGTGAGATGTCACTCAAGTTTGTATTTTCTAGTAGTCTTACTTGGCTGTGAAATATTGTTGATATAGTTGAAATGAGATAGAAGCCAGGACAAGGTAAAATACATAATAATAATAAGTTAGTAACCCTTCTGCAGCTCATTGTAAAATATGTTGTCCAACTCAGAAACCTGCAGTGGGATTTGTCAAGTGATATTCCAGTTGGTAAAATGCAAACTGATATTTCTTGAGTATTGCATGAAAGAAAATTCCGCAAATGTACATGTAAGTTAACAATCTCTTTCCGAGAAATCTTGATCTTAATTAGGATCTGCAGCATCATATGAGAATTTGTCTTTCGCTTTTTTTGTCACAAAGTTCATCCGTCAGTAAGTGCAATTTTCAAATTGTCATTGCAGTTGTCCCAGACCTGTTAATAAATTTCTCAGTGACTTCAAATTACAATTACAGGAGTCTGGGGCCCGCACTTAATTGTTGTGCCCACCAGTGTGATGCTGAACTGGGAAATGGAGTTCAAGAAATGGTGTCCAGCTTTCAAAATACTCACTTATTATGGCAGTATTAAGGAAAGAAAGTTGAAGAGACAGGTTGGTAGTTTTTGGAAGAAAATTATTGAGTTTATGGTTTTTATGTTGTTGATTTTACCGTGGTGATGGTAAACAGTTTTTTCATGTGTGTGTGTAGTTGAAATGTTGGATATACAATATGAAGACAAATTATAGCAGAGTTTACACAATGAGAGTGATAATTTACAGTAATTTGCATGAATGGCCAATTACCAATGTGGACCTCACTGATACGTGGAGCTTCACAGTGACCCTGGCCATAAAGTAATTCTTTGCTGATAGGGTTATAGTAGACCAGTTCTCTATGACTTTGAGAATCTTAGAAACATTAACTGAAAGATCAAACTCAATGCTGTTTATGCACATGTTGTTTAAAATATGATGTTTGTATATATATGGGTCAGTGCCAAAAAGCTCCAATAGAACATGGACAGAGGGACTGAAAAATGTACAACACACAAAGGGGAAAAGAGACACATTCTGTGACACTTTAACCATCTTTGTTTTAGATTTTACAAGTTTTATGGCTGTAACTGTTCTTAATTTGGTGAAATGGGATGATTTTCACATGAAAGTGAAATGCGTCGGACATTACTCTGATGACAGAGAAGTAGCAATAAAGTCACTAATATGGCAAAGAATGCACATTTCACCTGCAATTGAGTGTTAAAATCATTACTGTTAGCTTTAGCCAAAAGTTTCAATGATGTATAAAAGAGTGCACTTAATGCACAAAAAATGCTGCTCTTTTGTAGTCACTGTTACGTCCGCCACAAAAGGCAAAATTAAAGTTTTTACAGTGTTGTTAATGAGGACAGATTTTATCATGCACTACTGCTCCTATCGAGACTTGATTTAAATTTACTAATTTTAGCGGTTAATTTGGATTTATAAATGCTACTATAAAAATTAGATAACTTTGTTTTTTTTTTTTGTGTTGGACGTTACAGGATGACAAACATTGACAAGTAATGTAATTCCCCATTTTTAAGCAAGTATTTAATGGTTAAATACGGTTGACAATACAATGGACATGATACTTCAGTTTGCATTGATGGCCGAGATAATTTGGATGGGACTACAAAAATTAGATGACTTTATTTCTTTATTTTGTGTTGGACGTTACAGGATGACAAACCATGAAAAGTAATGTAATTCCCCATTCTTAAGCAAATATTTACATTTTAAATATGCAGTGACCATACAATGGACATAATACTTTAGTTAGCAATGGCAGCCAAGATAATTTGGATTTATTATTGGGACTACAAAAATTAGATGACTTTTATTTCTTTTTGTGCTGGACGTTACAGGATGACAAACCATGAAAAGTTATGTAAATCCCCATTTTTAAGCAAGTATGTAATTGTTAAATATACAGTGACAATACAATGGACATAGTACTTCAGTTAGCATTGACAGCCAAGATAATTTGAATTTAATTCCAGTAAAATCAAGGATAATGCCATCATGATTATAGAAACTCTAGTGATGGTGGCCATTCACAGTGCCAGATTTCTCATTTTTCATCCTGTGTTCATTGCTGGGACTGGGAAAATGCATTTTTAGGGAACATGTTGCAAATAAACTTATCAGAGCAAGAATCAGACAAAAAAGAGACCAAAAAAATGTTGATAGAGGAACGTGTCGGACAGTTACTATTAAATATAGTGTGACAACAAAAATTTCAATTTCTCTGGAGATTTGTTGTTGCATTTTTTTCATCTTGAAAACACCATCCTGTGCTCCCCATATGAGGAGGACTACATACAAACTACAAAAGACCTGTTTAGATGGACTGGGAAAATGAAATGACTGTATCCTTGCAATGTGGCTGGACGTTACGGTGTGACTACAAAATACATGACTTCTCAAACTTTCTTTGTGAAGCCTTTGCAGCTGAAAACTGTCCAGCCAAAGGCAACAATTCCCATTATTTGAAGGATAACATGTTATTGGAACACATGGTTAACCTGCTATTACATTGAGGTATTTCACAGTAGGCTCTTATTTTTTCATTAAAAGCGTGACACCACAAGTAACGTCCAGCCACTTTTTTTTAAACTAGCAATTATCACTTACTAAGCCCATGCAGAAACTTTTTTTGTTCAGTATTGTCATCTTGATTTATCACTCTAAACAAAACATACCTGCCAGAATCCACAGATAAAACAAAATACCCTTTTATTTTGGTTTTTCTGAGGTCCCATAGAATGTGACCATTTTGAAAATGTAAAAAATCAGTCATTTTCCAAAATCAAATTCAAATTCAAAGAAAACGAGAGAAACAACTGTGATCATCTTGCTCATGCAGGTTGTTGGATCAATTTTGAATAACCGTGCACAAAGAAAACACAAATTGGAGCAAAAATGACTGAAATAACACGATCACAAAAAGGCATATGTGAAAGAGAGAGCTTTTTGGTATTGACCCATAAAGCAAAATATGGGCAGAGAGAATGAGAATAAAAAGTCAGAATTTCACAGCATATTGCCCACTATCTACAGCTGAACTAGGAGTGAAAGCTACAGAGACTACTTGTGTTGTTAGATTTGTAATGTCAGATATTTTACTTTTGGTGGTCTTTGCTTATCAATAGGGCTGGACCAAAACCAATGCGTTCCATGTGTGTATCACCTCATACAAATTGGTGGTGCAAGATCACCAGGCATTCCGCAGAAAGAAATGGAAATACTTTATTTTGGATGAGGTAAGTTATATTGGGGTTTTTACGTCATAAGTAGGTAATCATTACAGTGGAGGTCTGAGATAAAGTACCTGGATGCTCTGAAACAGAGTTATGGTTTGGAAGTAACACCAGCCACAGTCTACTTTGATACCCATCATAATTTTAGGAGTTTCAAGTGAGTTTCATCCGAAACGTATTTGGTACTGTACTTTCTGCCAAAAAGGCCAAGATCTAGTTCTCATTTGTTGTTCTTTCCTTCCCCTACCAGACCTGTAAAATATCCGACTGTAGTCAGATTTCCAACTATTTTATCACAACCCAAAAAAAAAGTTGCCTCAGATTTCTGACAATTTTGGTTTTATGCTGAAATACAAGTACTCTTATACCCATGTATTCTTGCTGCGCTGCTACGGTACCGAAACAATTTCAGACTATTCTGCCACCAGCCACTTACAGGTCTGCCCTACACAGTCTTTAAAAATTGGTTTATTCATGGATGGGAGAGATTTTGTGATCGGGCGGAATCAATTCAGGAGTGACTTTAAAAAAAAAAATATTCATTTTATTTTGTTGTTATTGTCAATCAGGCTCAGAACATCAAGAACTTCAAGTCTCAACGGTGGCAGATGTTATTGAACTTCTCCAGTCAGCGACGGTTGCTTCTGACGGGGACACCTCTGCAGAATTCCTTAATGGAGCTGTGGTCATTGATGCATTTCCTTATGCCCAATGTGTTTCAGTCCCACTCGGAGTTCAAAGAGTGGTTTTCAAATCCCCTGACTGGTATGATTGAGGGCAGCCAGGAGTATAATGAGAGCCTGGTCAGACGCTTGCACAAGGTGAGTGGTCTGGTAGCCGTCCAGCTAATGCAATGAAATAGGTATGTCAACAGACGCGCCCCCATCTGGGCAGACTTTTCTTTTAAAATGGATGTTATTCCGATTTTCCCATTAGCAAGGCCAGTGTTCCGCTTTTTTGTAACTTCCAGCAATAGGCCTTTCTTTTTTCTTCTGGACTCTTGTGGACTCGAATTTTTAAGTATAACTTTTACCAAAATGTAGAATCAGAATATTGTGATTATTTTAGAAACAAACTAGAATTAATACTTTCTTATCGCTTCTTTTGCACCATTTAGCAATTTGAACACTTGCAGCAAGCATTATTTACATTCTTTTTACAATTGACTGAGCTCGAGTATTTAGTCAGCAGAGATATGCTTTTACTTATGATGTGTAAGGCACTGGGTCACAATAGTCAATGAAGAACCTGTTTTCCTCAGGTTTTGAGGCCATTCCTTCTACGACGTCTCAAGAATGAGGTGGAGAAGCAAATGCCTCAGAAGTTTGAGCATGTTGTCATGTGTCGCCTGTCCAAGAGACAGCGTTACCTATATGATGATTTCATGTCACAAACAAAGTAAGTATTTTTCCCCCACCAACGATGCCACAGATGTAAGATTTCCTCATATCCCAAAAAAATTAGCTTTTTATCATTTGCCACCATCATCATTCATATCAAGTTGATAGGTTACCAGTTTTTCTTTTCATGAAAGTCTTAATTTTTCTTCTTTTTCTTTTAAAAGTTGCGAGGCAAATGAAACAATGCAAAGGAGCAATTGCTTTTTTGTTTTTAATGCACAACCGCCTAAGTTGTAGTATGATATTGTGAACTAATAAATATGGGCCATTCTCAAAAGGTCAGCAAAAAATGTTGCAATATATTCTCAAATTTTGAAATGTTGGATGTTTTAATTTTCTAAATTTTATGTAAGCTTTGAAAAGTTGTTTACATTGTTTTGGTTTTTTTCAAGTTGAGAACATAATTGAGTGCGAAGCTTGTACAACAAAGTTGATTACAATGAGTGGTCTGTTCAGTCTCACATAATTGATGAGACACAGACCTATGTATTGTGAAGTATGATGAGACACAGTACTGGTTTAATTGTTTTCTGCAAGAGGGTTTAATGCTTTTTATGAGATAAAACAAAAATGGTCAGTTGCCAAAAGGTGCCCTTCTTTTCAATGGGTTTGGTGAAATACCTCAAATGAAGAAACCATAGATACTTTTTAGCATAATCTTATGCTTAATGTGCCCAGAAATTGACAAGGTACCTACAGGAGCAGTTTTGAAGCAATTGGACCATAAACAAAAACATTGTGAGAAAAAATATACCTAAGTATGTGTATTTCTTGCAGTAAAAAATGGACGTTTTTATAGTGGTTACTAAGGATGGTGTGTACTTTAACACATGGTAACCATACAGCAGAACTCACTGCCTACTGATCAAGACAAATTTATGAGCTAACTAAATGCTGAATTGGAGGTCTCTAGCAACCTTAACTAAAAAAATAATGGGTGATTTCAAAATGTGCTCCGTACATGAATTTTCGTGTCAAGGGTATGGGGCCGAAAAATGAACACTGAGGTCAATAAATATAGAATTACTGTGAGCATCAAGCGCTTTTGTCTGTGGTAAGGTCTTCCCTCCAAAATCTCAGTTTCTAAACCAAAGTGCATCCCTCAAATGCACTAGATCATTTTGTTCCAGCCCGACCACTTTAGCATCAACTTTTACCCGTAAGGAACGGTTCGTCATATCGAAGGATATGGAAAGCTGTGACGTCATACAATGTTAGAAAAGCAAGTTTGTCCTTTCGAGAAGCGTGTGTAAAAATTTGAGAACTCCATATTTGTTTGTCTTTTCACAGTAAATCCAGACATTTTTGTGTATCACATTTTCATGTTTCATGTACGGAACGAAATGCCCGTTAACGATCATGTATGAAATGAAAATAGCGCTGAAATAATATATTTCCAAGCTTATTCGCACGCAAGGGCATGGAACCGGCATGTTGACCTGTTTTCAATATCAATTGCATTTCAATGTGTCGTTTGTACACACGAGAGTGTATTTGTTGGTGTGTTGTAACAACAAAATAGATTTTCAGGACTCCAACGACGGTAGCTTAATATCATGTACGGAACGCTAGATCTAGATCTAGCTCTACTTTACTGTGGTAGTTACGATGTTTGTGCATTGTTGTTGGTGTTGTGAGCCTGTAATCTGTTGTAGCCGATAAGATTATTCATGTCAACATTGTTTTTGGCAGTAGGGAGTGGAGAACGGGTCATTTTTCATGCAAGAAAATACTACGTCATACTCGTGTACGGAACACTTTATGTGAGCTGTACGGGCTGCTGCTTTGTTTTAAGGACAGACAGTATAAACAAACAAAAAAGGAAAGGAAAGCCATAGCTAAGTAAATATTGCATTTCACTTGAAATCAAGGATCTCATACGGGTAAAGGAGAAGAAGAGGATGATGGAGGGTTGCTCCTTTGTTCCGTACATGAAAGGACACCAAACATGTCACCAAATCTTACAGAAATTGCAGGAATTTTCATGATTTAATATATGAACATGGCAAATAATGCTCATATTGAGCTTTAATGTCAACTGAAGTGGAATATTTTGCAATAGTTGGCCATTTATAAGCCTTTCATGGTGTCTTGGTTCATGCACGGAACGCTGTGGGAGGTGACTTTTTTACCTTTCTATAGCAAAAACTATTTCACAAACTGCTTTGAAAGGACAAAAAAATCATAACAACACTATATTATTCACAAGATAAACACAAAACAGAACATTTGGGCCAACATTTAATTTTTACTCATTTGGTCCCAGATCTGGAGACACCTTTTGGCAACTGACCAAATGTGTTGAGTTTTCAATATCCGCTGCTTCGTGCACTTTTGTGTGTCATTGTTACATCTAACGTTAAAAGTGGTCTTTCAATTGCCATGGAAAATGTGGCGACGGGCCTGCTCCAGTTGTAACTGGGCTGCAATGGCACAAAGGCAAATTTTCCAAATGGGATTAAAGAGTTATACAAATACAAATACAAATGAGGCAGGCATTTTTTAAAAGTGGTATTATGGTGGAATTTGTTTGATTTTGTTAAAGAGGATGAGGAGAACAAGGTTTCTTGTGATTGTATATTTTTTCATTTTCTGTATAAAATTTCTGCATGTGAAGACAACATGGTTGGGTTTGTTTACACCAAACTTCTATGGACAAACCTGGTTTCTGGGATGCATCTTAATGAATTCAAGTGGAACTTTTTTGCAGAACAAAAGAAACCTTAGCAACTGGTCACTTCATGAGTGTTATTAACATTCTGATGCAACTGAGGAAAGTATGCAATCATCCAAATCTGTTTGACCCAAGACCAATCATGTCTCCATTTAAGATGGAGGGGATTGTATTTCATACAGCATCCATGGCTACCAAAGTTCTGGAACATGATCCTTTGAAAGTGAGTTGGCAGTAGACTTTACTTCATTGTAATGAAAAATCTACCTGAGGAATGCTTTAGTTATATGAATCTTATGTTTTCCACTTTGTCAATTGAACAGTTGTCACCACGCAAAAACTCTTTAATCTAAGATTGGGAAGGGCTGTGTGAGATTGTTCATCTCTGCAGTTTGAAGCAGTGTCTAGTCTATGTTGAATTTATCTGGTATACAGTCAGTGGCTGCATAATGTGCCATGGTGCCAGTCCTGTAACGAAAATTTGTAAAATTTTGTATCATTTTTCAAGAACCTGAATGCACTGTCTCCTGGAGATTACAAAATAACAAAGACATGCTCACACCATCCACTCACCTCCTCTCACCTCCTCTCACCTAGTTTTAGCACTGGCCCAGCTTGACTCCAGTGTGTCCACTATGGTTGTCATTGGGTATTATCAGGGCTGGGAATTGTCCGCGGAAATGGTTTTTCAGCTCCTCGGTTTTTTATTTCGTGTTAATAAATTATATTTTAAAAAAAATTAAAGAAAAAATCATCGAACGAGCAAAAGTACGAAGCATGCCAGCTGCCGATTACGAGAAGAAGCCAAACTATGTACGAAGAAGAGCCAAATGGCCTACCGCACAATGTTATCTGGCCTAATAAAAGAGACACAAGGCAGGCCAAACCCGATGCGTTTGTGAAATCAAAAAGCCAAACCGACAACCCTAACGAGGCGGATGGCCTAGCAGTGCTGGGCCAATAATGGTATTTTTGGCATCGTACTTTTTCAATGTATCGATCTTAGAGAGAGAGAGAGTAGACGTGTGATGGTGAAGATACGGAATAAACATTGTTATGAATGAAAAATTTGAATTGTTCACTCTCTCCTTACACAAAATTCAATGCACGAGCATGTTTAAAAGTCGTTGATCCGATTCTGACACCTGTAGTAAGACATCGAGTACTATGTATGGATATCGGTTCACCACTACTGCCTTGTTTTGAACGCATCATATGAAGTTGACAAAGATCACCCAACTAAAGTGTCAGATGTGCCCCAGTAAATGTTTTCTTTAGATGTACGTATGTGAATTTTTGTGTGCTAATTTCAAGTTTCATGTATTTATATGAACTTGTTCTCAATTATCAGTCTCAAATCATGGAATTTTGTTTCAGGAGAGGCAGTTTTCACAGTATAAAATAGCAAAAAACCATTTGGCGGCGGGGGGCTTCACCCACCACCGGGGCCTACGGCGGCCCCTGGACCCCAGCCGCATTACTGTTTCCTCTTTTTTTGCTACTGCCCATTCCCAGTCCTGATTATGGATTCTGTCACAGCTACTTTCGTTCTAATAATTGGCTGTCAACCTGGTTGGTCTGTGCAGCTGCTTTGTCATCAACGGCTCTTATAGGTGGAGACACTAGGACATAAGTTACTGTGGTTATAGGTGGATTGGGAATCAGTTTAAGAGCGTAACAAATTTATTTCATGGATGAGTTAGTTTGCAGAAAATGTTAATTTTAGTGCAAATAGGCCTAGATCACTTGTTATAATGTAAAACTTATTTTTTTAACACACATTGGCCAACACTGACACTTTGCATTACATACCATCTTTTCATGAACTGTGAAAATAACCTTGCTCGACTTGCATTTTGAGGCTTAGAGTCACCAGCTTGACCTAATCCATGTAATTCTGGTGCTAAAAGTCTCAGACATTAACTCCAGTCAGATTTATGCACTGGTCATCCAGATCACTTTGCTGGGATCAGTTACCCTAATTCTGATACATATCTTCCTTTATTGACTTACTGTTAGTTTTTTATTTTCTGTCGTGGGGCCTGTGCTTTGTGCAATCTCAATGTAACAGACGAAGCTATCTTTTAAATCAGTGTTAGTAAATTTAGTAAAATTGAAGTGTTTTTACTCGGCCATTCCTAATGTGACGGGAAAGATTTTATTGTCTATGCCATTCTCACATCTGCATGGTGATATGTTGTATTCCATTATGATGCTAATTTGTGATCAGGTTGAATCCGTGGAAAAGTTACTGATGTTGGTCCTTGTATTTCCTTCATGTAGATAATTTATTTCCAACCTGTGACATTACCGTGCAAACATGCTTCATGCCTGTAAAAATTTCACGACCAAAAAAAAAGTCGCCTCGGATTTCCGACAATTTTGGTTGAGCAAAAAATTCCGACCCGATCCTAGACATCATCATTTTCCGATGCGGTACTTAATAATAAACCGGCAAACGTCGTAAAGGTTAGGCGGAGAAAATGTACAAATGCTATTGACTACGGCGACCCTGTTTCGATATGCAGTACTTAATAATAAATAGGCAAATATCGGAAAGGTAAAGTGGCGAAAATGTATGAATGCTATTGACTACGACTGCCATGTTTCGGAGCACGCATACGCACTGGATTGCTATTGAGCTTCTGGGCAAAACAAAGATTTTAGGCTTTCTTTCACTTTAAACTTTGAGCGTGGATTACAATTTGAGTACAGTAGTATCCGTCTAAGAACTCGCCGCCTTAGAACCCGCTGTTGCCGTGAAACCGAATTTTTTCCACTGTAATTCACATGCGTAAGAACCCGCTCTGAAACGAAAAATCCGCCTAAGAACCCGGCATGTGACCGAGAGACGAGCACACTGTTACATAAAATGTCCATATTAATTATTATTAAACGCAAAATTCTCTTTCAAGTAGACGGGATAGAACAGAGCCACACAGTAGGCCTACAGTGAAAGAGAACGGGTGGAGGGAAGGTAGTGGGAGGCGAACCGTACAAAGGATGGAGCCCAGTTGTTACGTCTTTAGTGTGCAAGCAGGCCACTCCTAGACTAAATTAGCATAGACATCACCTAACATATATTGTTGTCTAACTCGGTCAGAATTTTATACGTAATTGACCACGTGCTTGGTTTGGACGGCACATGTACTTAGGGCTGATTGTGCAATGTGGTTATTACACAGGGGATCACTAGGCCTCGTGTTGTCTAAAAATCGACGGCTATGATTCACAACTTGATTGTTCAGTCTGAATCATTGCATTCGTTACACAATCATCACTGTAAGAAAAGAGCATTCTGCTAGCCGTAAGTCGTAACTTTGACCATTCGCAAAATAATAATAATAATAATTTTTTTCTTTAAATGTTCAACGCTTAATTTTCATTATGAGGTCACGTCCCAGGTCCGAGCAATCAAGGGGGATAAGCCATGGACACAGGTAGTCAAATATGGATGGCATCATTTGGTGTCCGCCTAAGTGCTCGGTCCGCCTAAGAACCTGCTTTTTCTGTCTCCCGTTGACCGGGTTCTTAGGCGGAGACTACTGTATTACTTAAACTTGTTTTGTAAATTAATTAAGAAAAAATAGCTATATCTGTAAACTCTTTTATGCTGAAATATAAGTAGCACTGCTACAGTACCGAAAAAATTTCAGACTATTTTGTCACCAGCCACTTACAGGTCTGATGCTTGTTTTGATTCCATACAGGATATAGACATTTACTCACTCTATCCCAACCTGGCTGAGATGGAAACAGATCTGCCTGCATTTGTGGCTCAGAAAGTGAAACACCTGAAGGCATCTGGTAAACTAATAGAAGAAGTGGACAGCATACCTGAACCAAAGCCTAGACCTCCAGTTGGCCAGTTGAAAAGTGTCAAAGGATTTGCTCCAGCAGTGTTACAGGTTTGTTCATTTGATACACTCAAATTTAACAGATGCAGGGCATACAGAATTCATTGGTTTGAATCACCAACATATTATATATCTTCATACGTGCCAGTGCAACCCCGTTAGACATTTTTTTTTTTTTTTTTTTAGCATTTTCTGTTCAGTTTGTTGTTGCATTGGTTATAGAAATGCTTATTATTAAATAAGGCACAGAGAGAGGTAACCAGTTATGATGGGCTTGAAATGCTATCAGCATGGCAAAGTGCAGATTAATTTGTTCTTTTTATCCACACATTTGTGCTTTAGCTATGAAATGCTGTGGAATGAAGTTCAAGACAGATTATGCATTTATAATTATTCACTGCATTTGTGATGCATTTATTTCACTGCATTTGTATTCATAATTTTTTCCCCTTCTTGACTTCAGACTGGTAGAGTATCTCCAGTGACAGCAGTTAGTAGTGGTTCTCAATCCCGACCAGCATCGCCACTATCGACAGTCAAGTTAACAGTTTCATCAGTGCAATCTACCACTCCATGTAAGTTCTCACTGTTGCTTTGTTCGCTCAGTGCTTAGTTTGAACTCTTGGATGAATAGTGAGATGGGCCTAATTTTGAGGGCAAACTGTGCCATTCCGGATATGCCCAGAAGAACCTGTCGGTTTGGAAATAATTTCTTTTTGACTAATTTTAGCTTTTGTTTTTGATTTTAGTACACGAGTTTCACTGAAATTGGGATTGTGTTGTTTGCTACTGCATGAATCATATTTTAATTTTAATGATCAGTCCACTTTTTACAAAAGGAGTCTTTCCCAGGCTCTTGGTATTATGAAAAGAAAAAACTGCGCAGCAAAACAGCAACAAAAAAATATAACAACATGAACACAGTGTCTTTGGCCAACTGATTGTTTTGTCATATTGAATGCACCCCGGTAAAGTTAAGTTTTCCTCATAAGATTCTGAAATGTTTCATTATGCAAGGATTTGGAAGAATATAGGGTAAGCTGGTTACTGCAAATTGTTGATCTTACTGATGAGATAGTTTTGAAGGAAAGCACAACTACCTGATGCCTTTGATCAAGTACATAGCATTGAATTTCTGACAGCTGAAACAGTTGTGAATTATAGTATAGACTTAATTAGAAGCCATCAGTGATTTTATGTCATATTACATTGTGTACTTTCAGCCACTGTAAATAGCATCAAGCTGCTGTTACCTACAACATCCTCCTCCTCTGCTCAGCAAACTATCGTGATTCCCCATCCCAGTGGATCAGGCCCTCCCCTCATCCTGCCATTGTCTTCCATGTCATCTTCATCATCATCCTCAGCATCTGCAGCAATTGCTCAGGCCAAGCTTATCTCCTCTCAACTGCAAAGTGAGTATGAGTTGTGACATCCTCCACAGTGTGTATGTGTGTGAGTGAAAGGCCTCTCACAAAGCTAATCTGTGATGTCAGCAAAAGGATAGTGAGTCAGATGTTTCTCACTTGTTATATTGTCCATATTTCCCAGAGTGTACATATAAATTGTCAATGTCTCGCACAGAGAATGAATGTTGAGAAATTTCCTATGGAGTGAGTGTGTGTGTAGAAATATTTCTTACAATATATGACATGCCGTGATGTGTCTCACAAAGAGAAGAAAAAATTATTTGAACTGCAGACAGAGTTGCATGCAGTGAATATGAATAAGTGGAAAACAAGAGAAATACTAGCTAATGTTGTTTTGGAGTTTGCGTGTGAGAAAAGATACTTATCATTCCCCTAGGGAAGCTATACGTATTTGTTTAAAGTGGACCACATTGTTACTTGTGGATTGGCCAATTACCAAGGTGGGTCACCCTGACCATGTGACTACACAGTGACCTTGGCCATATAGAAACAGCTCTTTGCTGATAGGGTTGTAGTTGACAAGTTCACTATGACTTTGAGAATCTCAGAGACAATCCTTTGACATGCTGTTTCAGTTGTAGGATTAGAGGAGATAAAGTTGCCAATTTTTGTGTCTTTTAATTTTGTGTTTGCTATTTCAAGTTCTTCAGCACTGCTTTTCACTACTTTCTTACATATAATCTACTTCTGCTGAACTTGAAGAGCTGAATTTCCACAGGTTCAGAGTGCATGATGTTTGTATTCATATTTCTATAGGTGGGGTACTGCAACTTGTCCAGACCTCCACAGGCCATCAGATCCTGACCACAAATGCAGCTGCTACATCCACATCTGCTTCTACCACTTCCTCCACCACAACCACCACCGCCACAGCATTATTATCAACCTCATCTTCTGCGACCACATCGGCACCATCATCCTCATCTTCCTCCAGTGTGTCCTTGTTGAAACTGTCATCGGTGCTGTCCCAACAGAAACCTGTCATGCGGGTTTCACCATTTGTTGTGTCTTCCGCGGGAGATGCTGCCATCTCATCCACAAGTTCAGGTAATCATCTCCTACTGCAGTGGTGAAATGTTGGCTTGGGAGAAAAAACATCATCACATTGGTCAAGTTTAGATTATTGTTTCAAAGAACAATTTTCTGAGAATTTGCAGGTCGCAGATCTCTTCACATCTCTGGTGCATTTCTATTGTCAGAGCCAATAAGAAAGATCTGCATACTGCACGAATAGGAACACTTAGTTGCCTGAGAAATTCATTAACTGGAACTTTTATTTTACATAATTAAAAAAAACGAGCTGAGCTGTTTTGTGACTAGTGTTTGTTACTTGCATACAAGGAGAACAAGTATCCAGATGAAGATGTTGGTGGTGGGATTTCTCTGAAAGAAAAAAGCAATGTGGCTTCCAAAATGCTTTTCAGAGATGTAACACCCACTTGGGACAACAGGAGCCTTCCTGATTCCACTTAAGACCATATTGAGGGGTGCCTGCGCAAAGACCGCATCGCCAGTTTTAAATTTTTTTTTACAGGAGAGCGATTTGAAAATTTGATGTGAAGTATGAAATGTCTGTTACAACATTTAAATCCTCATCAATATTTAGGTCAATTAATTCAATAATGAAATTCGCATCATGTGAAAATGAAGTACTTACCAACACGAAACAGAATGTGCAAAAAAAACAAACATCGAAAATTTCTAAATTACGGTGTTTGTTTGCACAGGCATCCCTCGAGATTAACTCAAGTGTCATATTGTCTTCCTTCAGGGTCCATAACTTCTCCATCTGTGATGTCCACCACTACCAGTCCAAGCACCAAGATTTCAGACACTCCATCTGTAGATAAGCCCACCAGTATCAAACCCATGAAAAGATCAGAGCTGTTTCTGGTAAGTCAGGTATTCTTCAATAGAGATATTGAACACTCAAAAAATTGAATAGATGCGTAATTGGAGATTAAGCTTTGGTAATTCGAGGTTATTGGTTAAGCTCACCCACTCGGCAACAGGAACATAAATAAGTGAAGTTCCTGATAATATTTCTTGTTTCATTTTAGCTGTTTGAGAATAAATGTTATGTGGGACCTATTGTAATAACTTTGCACATTTTTCTTTTCATGCAAATTTTGTCCATTAGATAGTATTGTAAAAGTCTGTGGTGGCAGTGCTTGACCAGATGACAGTGTTAAACATAGGGCAATGTTGATGTAGATAATATTTCACTATTCTGTATTATTTCTTTTTTCATTTCAAACCATATCAGGAGTCCTTATATCAGAAGAAAGTACAGCGACGGCAGCACATCTTGGCTCTGATGTCCAGACTGAACCAGCGTCGCTGTGATGCAGGCCCAGTGTATGGCACTGATGTTCATCATTGTGTCAACTGTCTCCATACATTGGATGCCTCAAATTCCCCGTCCTCCATATCTTTCCAAACCTCCAGTACATCAGTGGTCCCTTGTCTAGACTGCTGGCGGAATAATGGTCACATCAACTGCTTGTTTGCCCAAAATCGGCAGATCAATCACAACCACCCGGCTGTTTTCTGGAGGGAGTCGGACCATCTCCAACAGTTGGTACACACACCTGAAGAGTGGTTGGGAGAGCTGGAAGGAGTACTTTCAAGGTAAAGTGAAACCCAAATATCAATGAAAGCAAGTGTTAGCAAGAGAAATTTTGATATGATATGAATAGGCCAACTGGTTTGATTTTCTTTATGCGTATACTTTCCCGTTAAATGTTGCTATGACTGCATCTTGCATGGCAACGTTTGGTTTGCTGTTGGATAGCCCTGTTTGATATACTGTGTGTGTAATGATAGCAGTGATATTACTAATTGAAACCAAGAGCCTAAGTATTTCTAATGCTTTAGAGTTGTTATTGTGTGTGATGGAATATTTCTTTGGTGTGAAGATCATCTCATCGTTTCTACCTAACTTATGTTTCATGTCTTCATCAGGTTTGTGTTTGTGACACCTCAAGTCATTTCCCCGGCTGTCAGCCTAAAGATATCCCACCCTGACCAGTCTCATGTCAGCCACCTGCATTGGTTGGAATCGAGATTACGGCCAGAGATAGTGAACAAATCAGCTGTTTTACATCCCATTCAGTGCAGAACTATGGTTACATTCCCAGAGCTCAGGCTTATCCAGTATGATTGTGGTATGACATTTTATATTCATCCAAATTAAATGGGTTCACCAAGTCCTTGAAAGACAGGGAAGCAAAATTGATACCTTACAAAAAAAAGTCCTTCATTTAGAAAATAAGAGCAGAGTGTGTGTTTCAAGTGAAATTTGGAGATTCTTATGTCACACATTATCTCAGGCATTCAGTACTTGGTGACTACTTCAGTACACAATGACTAATAGTGTTCAGTGTTGTTGCACAGGGTCTGGAAAAAGACCTAGTAGCTCTCTAGAATTGTCAGTTAAAAAATACAAAAAACACCACCTACGTTTTGAAAAATAGGTCAGTGCTTCTGGGCTCCCCATTGTTCTTTTCAAACGAGTAACAGTCGCCAACTATTTGTAAATCCTTAATGTTTTTTGGTATGGATCCTGAAGCAGTTATATAGAAAGCATATTTGCCGCATGTTGGTTGTACATAATCATGTTATGTTGAGATTTCTTCATTGTTGCAAGGAATGGCCTTATCCAAGTTATTTTAATCTGAATTTTTTTGTTCGTTTTCTGAAGTATAAGGATTGTTTTTAGCCATTTCATGTTTTAGTCCTTGATCCGGTTGCATAGAAAACAGAAACTTAAATAATTGTCCAATCTCAAATTCCATAAAAGTATCACTGGACATTGTTTTGTTTTGCATATTGACTGGCAGCCATTTATCTAGACATTTTTCTGTGTGATGATTAGGAAAACTACAGACACTGGACTTATTGTTACGTCAGCTGAAAAGTGGTCAGCATCGAGTCCTTATCTTTACTCAAATGACAAAAATGCTGGATGTCCTTGAAGCTTTTCTCAACTTTCATGGCCACCGTTACCTGAGACTAGATGGAACAACAAAGGTTGAACAAAGACAGGTGAGAATTTTTGTTGCTTTACCTCATAGAACTAGTAGAGATGACCTATTTCAATCAGAGGTAATGAAAAAGTTGAGTTAACGATATTTGAATCATAATCAATGTAGAAACTTGCATTTTGTCCATTACATCAGTTAACTGACATTGACCATAAAGCTTACTCTTCTAGTTACTGGATGTCATCAGCCAGTTGTCAATATGCCCATTAATTAGTCTCAGTGCAGTACTGAAAGGTATATGTTGCTGTGTTAACATCCACATTTTATCCTCCCAACATTCCGATTGTTTCTGTGGTTTGACTGACCATTAGAACAACAGTGCACCCGTCCTTGTACTTTTGTTGCAGTTTTCTTTGCAAGCTTTAGGTATCACTGATTTCATTTGTGTTGGATCTTTCCAAGGCTCATCATTGTCAGCACTGTAGTGAAGAATAGAATGTAATACAGGCTTTGGTTTTCTTTTTCCCCCAGTATTTGATGGATCGTTTCAATGCTGATCCCCGCATTTTCTGTTTTATCCTCTCCACCCGGTCTGGTGGGGTTGGTGTCAATTTAACTGGTGCTGACACCGTCATATTCTATGATAGTGACTGGAATCCCACCATGGATGCCCAAGCTCAGGACAGATGTCACCGCATAGGTCAAACCAGAGATGTACATATATACAGGTAAAGAGAGGGGCATTGTGTGCTTTCAGTTATCTCATCTGACATTTTGTGTCCTAGGTGAATTTTACTCTTCTGGGGAAAAAAAAAAAGGCTACTTCTTACATCTGTACAGACAATCATTCCTTGTGTTTACACTAGGGTCAATTTTCTCTGCTACTGCAGGAATTTTATTCCATTTAATCTCATCTCACTTCACTTGAACTGGTTTGATGAATTATATTCTTATGACAGCATGATAACTGAAGGTAGCAGGTCCTATTGGAGATTAGATCTGAAATTTCACTAATCACTTTAAAAGACTGGGGAAAACAATACAACAACAGAAATTAGACTTGTCGAGAATTTCTGGAATTTTTAAAATTTCAAACCTAGTATGTTAACTTGCTAGTACATCCATTTTGCATTATTTAGCTGCCGGAGAGTAATATAAGTAAAATGGTTTCACAGAAATGCGATTTTTGCTGAGCTGAAAACTTTTACACAGGTCAGAATATTCTTACTTATGCCTATAATGTTGATTTTAGGTTAGTGAGTGAAATGACAGTGGAAGAAAACATCCTGAAGAAAGCCAACCAGAAGAGACTACTGGGAGATCTGGCTATTGAAGGAGGCAATTTTACCACCGCTTTCTTTAAAGAGGTATTTCAACAAAAGTTCTTTATGAAACATATACTTTGTGCTTTCTTATACATCGTTCTGTTATAGGCTGTTTTGATTTGGTGCAGATGTCTATTACTGACTAGAAAAGCATTACATCAGATATGTTATTCTTCATTTTTCCCTTTGTAGCTTTTTTGGTATGAAATGTATTTGATCTCATATAAACTTGGGGCCACCTAGCTGCAGCAGTGTTTCCCTAGAGCTTGTGGGATTCTGAATTAATAAGACATGTACTGGACAAAGGAATTATTCTTCCCCACTGAGTAAGGCGTTAGCAGGAAATGTTGCAATGGTATCATTAATTTAATATGCTAGGTTTTAGCACAAGTTATATTGAACAGCAATTGTAACTAAGCCATTTCATTGCTTCATGAAGAAGGTTGGAATGAAATGTATTGGTTACGTACAACAGCAGCATTCCCGGCAGCGAAATAGACTTACATTTTGTGTTACAAGGATTCAAATCATTTTCTCCATCAGCAAACCATCAGTGATCTGTTTGCCGAGCCCTCAGGCCTGGAATCTCTTGTGGAAGACAGAGAGAAAGAGAAGGAAGAAAAAGAAAAAGCCAGGCAAGAGAGAGAGAATGAGGAGAAAGACAACAAAGAAAAAGAAGAAACCAAGAAAGAAGCTGCAATTTTAACACAATTTGAACAAGTAAGAAAATATTTGCATATCTAGATTGATTTGAATGGCATCACACAAGTAGCTGATGTTTTTGAGATTGTGGCAAAACAGGCTGAAACAAGTGGAAAATCAGACTCCAGTTTGAGTACTGTATAGTCTAGTTAATTTTGGAGATTATATCACAAAGATTACTATATCTTTTTTATATTCTTTGGGATGCCTGCCTTACTTGAAGTGAATTTCAGTTTCACTTGTGCTAACAGTACCTATTTTACTTGATGGAAGAGTCATTCAGAGTAAAAGAAAAACAAGGTTGTGGCATTGTCAACTTTTTCATCACCAATCTTTTAGGCATTACTATCATTCATTTTGCTCTGAACAAGTTTTTTATATATAAAATATCAAAAGTTCAGTTGTTTCTATCCTCTGAACGGGTGGAATATGCTGTATTTTTTCCTGCCTTATGCACAGTGTAGAGTAAGTGACAATCTGGCTTTGTCTCCTCAGGCTTTATGTAAAGCAGAAGATGAACCAGATGCCCAGGCTGCCAAACAATTGCAGGCAGAACAGAAGGCTGAACTGGCCGAGTTTGATGAAACTATTCCTTGGGATGAGAGGGAGACTGAGAGTCGGAGGGATGATGATGATGTGTCTAAAGTAGAACTGGAGCTGGCCATGTTAGATAAGGAGGTGAGTAGTGGTGGTACTGAATGCTGAGGTTTACTGGTTGTTTATCTCAACGAAAATCTGGAAACCCATCTGTAAAGTTTTTCATTTTTGTTCGTTTGTTTGTTTGCTATCAAAGGCCAGTTCTCAAAAAGACCATCAATATAATCAAGAGGCAAACTCTCAACAGCATTTTTTTTTCTTTAATGAAAAAGGCAACTCCTCAGTGTAAAAAATTACCACATTGTTCAAAAGTAAAGCGTCCAACTGGAATTAGGTTTGTCCGGAGGTTTTGAATTTTGCAGAAAACAAATTGTGGAAAAGAAGTATTTTATTACACCATGAGATGATTAGTTTTGGAAGTTGTTAAATATTCTAGAAATGTGGTTGTATTGAAAGAATGCTGAGAATGGGAGCTGCAATACCTGTTACATGTTGTACTAGTTTGTACTTCAGAAATTTGATTTGACAGTGATTTTAGAAATTTTCCCTTCAGAACAACTGTGTTAAGAATGATAATCTCTTAACATAGCTATACAGTTAAGGGAACAGTAAAGAGATTGTTTAAAAAACTCTGACTGTTGACTTGACAGATCAGAATCCTGGAGCAGTCAACACATTCAATTCTTTACAATTATACATGACTGTAGCTGATTCATTGAAATCCAGGGTGCAGGCAGAACAGAATGTGTCAGAAAATCATTGAAGTGTTCAGAATTCTTGTTTGCCATATCTGGAATGGCAGGTCATACTGTTTTTGGTTTTATTGTAAATTTGTATGTCAAGTAGGACTAAAATCTTTGCCATGGAGCAGAGAATAGCTGCTGAAGAAAACAGTCAGAATATTTCTTATGGAACTGAATCATTTTGAGTTAAGGCAAGGATCACATTGTTAGACAGTTGTAATTCTTTGTGTTATACAGGAAGTCCAGAAAGTGTGTTTCCTAGCTTATCTTGAGATTAAATAGACTGCCAGATGCAAGTTATTTTTAGAGAAAAAATTGTATGTTAGATTTATGGCTGTGCCTATTTTTTTTTTTTTTACAATGATGAATTTTGTCTATGCATGCAGTTGACGCCTATTGAGCGCTATGCTGTAACAGTGATGGAAGCTCAGATGGAACCAGAAACTGCGGAGGAGCTCAAGATGGCAGAGGTATGTGGTATTTTTAATTTAAATGTTCTCTATCTGTGAAGTCTTTGCAGAATTTCTACAATCCAGTGTCTAAAGCTGTTTTCATAGTTTTCTTTGCCGTCAATGGGTGGTGAAATTTCTATGTAAACTTAGTTCCCAGTAAAATGTTTGTCTCAAAACTTTGCTGAAAAAAAACAAAACAAACTGAAAATCAATGGACTCTCTGTAAAATTGAAGTACTGTATTGTTGGAAATTCTCTTTCTGCAAATGAAATGTTTTTTTTTTTTTTTAATCACAGGAAGACATAGAAAATTCCAAAAAGGACTGGGAACTGGCCCGGCTAAAAGCTCTGAAGGAGGAGGAGGAAAGACGAGCAGAGCTAGAGGAGGATGAAATGCTGTACATTTACTCCAAGGATGAGTCTCAGGTGAAGAGAGGGAGGAAACCTCTCAAGAACAAGAGCAATCCTCCTAAGGCTAAGTTTAGCAAAACATCTATGTCAGGCTCTGATCTAGAGGAGAGTTTCAGTGGTAGGGTAATGGGTAGGAGAGCTAGTGAGAGACTTTCCCCACAAAAAGGAACAGCCGGTCCGGGGGTTCATGGCTCTCGTAGCCCTGATAAGAAAAAAGTTTCATTTGCTAAAACCAATAAGGTTGCAGTTGCCAAAACTGCAATTGATAGTAAAAAGAAAGTAAAAGCTGCAGCCAACACTTTGCAGAAAAAGGCCCAAAAGGGTACAGTAAAAGGGAAAGGGAAAAATTCAGACAATCCAACTAATGGCCCCAAGGCTCCAGCCAAAGCTAAAGCTGAGGTGAATGGCCAAGCAGGGCCACAGAGAGGTAGACCTAAATCAGTTAAGGCAGTTTCCAACACTGGTAGTCCAGAAGTTCCTAAAGAGGGGGGAAACAAAGAAAAGAAAGGCAAGGCTAAGACTCCAGTACACTTACAGAATGGTCATAGTCCAAACTTAGCCAGACTAAATAGTAAAATGGCTACTCAGGCCAAGAATGCCTTGTTAAAACAACAAGCCCAGCAAGCAGCCCGCATCACTGTGACCCCACTCCAGTCCAGCCCTAGGCCAAGTTTACAGCCTGCACCAGCAACCCCAGCTACAGTAGTCAGTGGGATTGTTGGGAGCCCCCCAAGACAGCCAGCCAAACCTAGCACACCAAAGAGTCCTGCAGACCCTAATGTGCCCCCTCCATGGTCCAATCCCAATCTTGTTATAAGAACAAGGAAAGCTGCTGTTCATTCCCCCGTGGTGATTGCCCAGAACCGCACATCACAAGCCCAGCAGCAGCAACAACCACCACAGACTGTGTTGCAACAATCTCTGAACCGCCCACCTGTCTTGACTGCTATCCAGACACCCATCACAATTGCCTCAGCTGCTAATGTAGCCAAACTGCAGGCTACACCAGACAGAAATATCTTTCAGTTGTTCACTCCCAATTCCTCCAATATTGCCACCATCAGTGGTGTCAGTTTTGCCCCCACCATCCGTCCTGTCGGACAGTTGGTGGCTCCTGGCACACCAGTGGTTAACCAACTGCGGGGAGCTACTCTGATCAATTCAGCATCATTAGTGAATACAGCCAACTTGTCTGGGGCCAGGTTTATCACTACAGGTGTTGCTGGGCAAACTCCTGTCGTGGTTTCTGCTGCTCCCAAACCTGGAAATATAACTGTAGGGGGTAGTAATGTCTCTGGCAATATCACTTTGGTTCCCACTGTGCTGAATGCTAGTGGTGGGCAGACAATCATTCCTGCTAGTGGTGCTACCATTGTTAATGCTGCAGGTGGTACTAGAGCGGTGCTCAACACTAATCGTCTAGCCTCTCCTATAACATTACAGAGCTTAGGTTCCCTTCCCTACACCTTCAATCTGGTCAAGACTAGCACAGGTTTAAGTGTCCGCCCCCAGCAAATCCTTCAGTCTCCATCATTGGCACAGGTGGCGGGACAACCTGGCTATGTTCTCATTACACCTCGGGCTAGGGTCCCCACCCCAGCCACCCCAGCAGCCACTGGTCAGTCAGTTCACACCCCAATCTCACTAGTCCAGACTGTCCCATCTCAAAACCTGCAGACAGCGCGGGTCCATGTTCTGGCCCAAGTACCCTCTGGTGCGACAGTCCTCCAGCAGCCACAGACACAGAAAAATGTGAATGGAGTGGCAGGTCACAGTCCAGCCAAGAAAGACAGTACATAACACGTTGGATTAATAGAGTCAAATCGTTGGTCTAATTCTAAAGTTGAATCTCAGGGTGGTAAACTTTGTAAACTGGGACTAGGGAATTTCCATTGTGCTACATGACCAGCTGGCTGGGCTATTATTCAAGGCTTCAGTAATATTTAAAAAAGCATTTTGAGAGGCTATATTCCCATGACCTCGTTCATGTTTTGAGATATCCATGATGGAAGAAAAAATGTTGTATTGAATTGTTAGAGCAGCAGATACTAGGAGCTCTCTCAGAAACTGAGGATGTGAGGTTTTAAGAGTGAAAGAGATATGAGAAGTTTCTGTGTTGAACCTCAGAGATTCATTCCTGAATATGACATGTACACAAGTTCATTCATCCATTCTGCTGTTGAAACATACATGTAGGAAAACTGAAACTTGCTGTGCATTCGGATGTCTGAATGTTTCATGAACTATATCCCGATCCCATAGTAGGGATCAATCACTCATTAGCGTTTGCCCATGTCTTTCATCCAATGCATCCCCCCCCCCATACACACAGTTTGAAAAGTGAACATTTGAGAGTTGGTGTAGCGCAGGCACACTGGGAAGGGCAGAACTATGCCTTGAGACATGTACACTGTCATTGATTGTGCTGATTGCATCACAATGGCTGACCCATTTTAGGGCCATTTTGATATTGATGTGTGTCAGATTTATATGTGCAGCCATGTGAAGATCCTTCTTTTGTCATTGATGTCAGTAAGAAAAGTTATTGATTTTGGACCCAGTCAACTGGCATTTAGTTTTTTACATTTTATGTCAACTTTTTATTCCGTTGAAAAGTTTTGATGTGTAAAGACATTTGTGAAGTCAGGATTTAGCATATTTTTGATAATTCTGTAAATTTTCTTTTCAAGTTCCTGAAATTTGTTGAAATCATTAGACTGCAGGTCGTAGATATATGTGATAGAAAAGAGAGGCATGATTTGTCTAGTGATAAAGGGAAACCAGCTTTAATCTGGTTTTGTCTTTTTGTTACTTAAACATAATTTGATCTGTCTTTGTAGGAATGGGCTGGTTTTCTTGGAAAAAGAAAGAATTGTGTGTTACTGTTCTCCCCTTTTTTAAATGTTGAGATGATTGGTGAAAACTGGGGGCCAGGTGTAAGCCAAAGTCATGTGAGACTTTCATTCCATGTCATGATTTTTTTTTTTTGTCCATCTGTCTGTCTCGATCTTGTGTTAAAGAACTGTGTTTTTTAGCTGATTGGCTGACCGATATGGTGAGTCTATGAACAAAACATCCTTATTTATCCAATACAAATATGGGTAGCCTGTCTGACAACAGGGCCAAGCATTATATTGGCTTCCAATCTTGACAGTTTTTCAATGGCAGTGTTTTTTTTTTATAAAATCAGGACAAAGCATCGCTGAATTGCTGTTTTTATAACCAGTGTTAGTCTTTTATCTGTCTTCTTCTTTTCCTTTATTTTGTTGACTAGTGAACACAACAAACAACTGTGTACATCAAACAGTTACAAGCACCATGCTCTAATCAGAATTTGAAATCAAAAGTTGGGGAGTGAATCACTATCTTATGAATTTACATGTATGCCCTCAAATTATTCTGCTTGTGTTTCTCTTCCATTAACTAGTTTACTTCCAGAAGATACTTTTTTTTCTGTGCATTAATGATGTATGTTTATGAATAGATGTACAGTTCTCTGTTTTCAGTCATTGCTGGTAAAGACAGATGATTTGGATTTTGTTACATGGAATAAACATTCTATTTTGAGACAGTGTTTGGCTTGTTTGCATTTGATATTCTGCTGTGCTGTGTGTCATCCTTGGGCCCATCTCAAAACTAGAAAATATTGGTAATGGTGTCCATTGCTGGCAAGTTGTGATCTTACCACCCACAAAAAAATTCATGATCAAAATTTCCATGCTTCCTGATCACTCAGTAACTTGACAATGGAAATCTCAAATCAGCCCTCATTTTAGCGGAGGCATGGCAATTCTTCTTACTTGCTCTCAGTTTGGTGATGTGCAACATTCACAATCTTGGTGGACGAAATTTTTCTCAGATTTAAATAGCTCTGACAATCCAAATTTGATCACTTAATTTGCAATATTGATGTGCAAAATTGTGGCTGAAGAAACATCAGCTGCTGGTGATTTGTCCCCCATCCCCCAGTGACCTGGCACCATTACCGTATGAATGGCACACATCACCAGATATGAGATGCAAACCTGCTATATAATATCTAGTATTTTACACACCGGTAGTTGAGAGGAGAGGGATTATTGTCACATTAAACAAGTTCTCAGAACACCAGTTAACCTGAGAATTTGACACGAATATTCATGTTAAAACTAGAGCAGCAAGATTGTCCTCTGGATTTCACACAAAAAAGCTGCATGGCAAATATCAGTAGTTGGCAGCATCTTTGTCACAGAAGTGACAGTACTAACACATCTTCATTTTAAATTTAAAAGGTTGAGGATGCCACCTTCATCAGGTCCAGAATTTTTGGATTCACAACTTTGGGATTGCCTAAGTTTGTGGATTTAAAGGCTTAGATCCAATAACACGACACGAAACCGGTCAATTTCAAGGTGGTAAATGTCAGGACTCATAAATGTGAAAAGCAGTCCACATAGAGAGTATGGGAGTCATAGATATTTTTTACATCAGCACAGAGTTTGAATTCAGTGCTCAAAATGCTGGCAAATTGTTTTCATTGGACTGAGTCATTGCCCTGCAGTAACATTTGAGTGGTGTGGAGAGTGCGGGGATACTAATTCAGTGTGCATGTAACACTGAAATGAAATAATGGGAGTTCAGTGTGAATGAAATACAGATGACAGGAAAGTTGAATTTTATCCTCACAAGTAAATGCCAGGCTATTTCAAGAAAATCGGGAAGAAACCAAGTTCCAACAGAATTGACAACAATTATTCCATCCTCAATCTTCAAAATGTACACCTGAATAAACACACTTATAGCTCTATCTTGTATAACTTACATGTTTTACAAATCTGCAACCACAACAAATATTTACTTTTTGTTATCACATAAACAAGAACTTAAGCCAAATGAAATAAATCTATAGCAATTCAGAAATGAGAAATAAAAAGTTCCCCTTGTCAATTCAGTCCTTAAAAGTTTCTCTGAACTTCATGATAGAAATTCGCAAATTAATAATTATACATTTTTGCACTGAAACTTCTGTCATGAAACCCGAATGTCATTACTTAATGGCTCAACTCTTTCCCTGTGGGCCAGTATTCCATGTCTGGACGGAGCACTGCCTGGGTTTACATGCCATACTGTACTGTGCATTTGTAAACTAAGGTCGCCTTACTACGCAACAGCTGTCCAAACAATACACTTATCGCACACATGGTATTGCTGGACATGCTAGGACAAAGGAAGGTTTGCCAAGAATTCTATTTTTAAGGCTCAGCGTCGGGATGTTAATTTCCAATACAGTGGTCAAGGAATACCTTTACAACATCACAACGCAGGCAGCATGGTACCGGCTACTGCTAGGGAAGTGTGTGATGCAATGTTCGTTGTATCGTAGGGAAAGAGTTGCGGTACCTCTATTTCAAAGGCCTAGAAGATAGGCTGAGGCTAAACCATAAGTTGCAGAATGTCAGTATCTGATACCTACAGAAATTATTGAATCAAAATGCTGAGTTTGAACTACAGTAGGTTAGCAAACACAGGGTGAGATAGCTGTGTAGTCACCCTGTACAGTGAGACAATAGGGGAATTGTTGTCACAGGACAAAATAGTCATCGAGCTATTCGCGGAAGCAAAAATGGACAATCCTTGTAAACCACATTTGTGTGGAGAATCACTATAGCAAAAATGGTAAAGTTTTATTTAAATTACAAAATGACTATATTAAATTATCTGTTCAGTGTAGGTTCCCTTGCCTAAGAAATGTCATCATGGTTGAAATTTGGGCCCATTTGTAATTCCACATGACATTTCCAGAGCAGAATCCTACTTTACATAGGCTGTCAAATATGGCTAGTTTTCTACTGTTGTTTTTCTTTCTGATCGCATTTGCATCACAAAGGTGACAAAACTGACCATCAGGTCACAATACGTGTATTCTCTCGATGGATATGTAGTCATCACTAGTCAAGATTTCTGAACAAACTCAAAGCTGGACTGGAAGAGAACAATGAGATAACTAGTAAATATGGCTTACTCATTAAATATTGCCTGCCACACAACTACCATAAGTCATCATTAGAGTTGAATTAATACCTGTGTATTCAAATGACTTGCACATGATACACCAGAAAGCAGCGCAGTTCATAATGTATTTAAAGCTTATTTCCCTAGCAAGAACAAAAGGGAACCCAGCGGGAGAGGCATTGAAAGTCCACCGAATCCTCGGAATATTGGCATCTCTGAATATCACCGTCAGTTTCACAAGACAAACTGCAGTATTGACTTCATGTATTTGGCAGTGCCTAAAGATGGGGTGGGATTAAAGAGGTTATAAAACTTTTTAAGTTGTAGCCATGCCCAAGCAGTTCATCGCCCGAGTTTAGACTTGAGGAAGAGGGGCTCAGCCAATGATCCTGGGCTGACTGAGGGCCAGATAATGCCAGACATGTTTGACCTGATCAAACCAACCATTGTGCATCAGACAGACAGTTATTGTAGTGTTGGTTGCAGGAGGATGAGTGTTTGGGAGGCCAGGGCTAATCACTCTGTGCTCCTAATGCTAACTCCTCCAGCTGGATGCTTTCAGGACAACATTGTTCTGTAGTGTCATCAGTAAAACACCCACACAACTTGAGTTGAAAGGACACAAAGAGCATTTGAGTAAATACTTCCTGTGAAGTTGATGATAGAAAGGTGTTCCAAATGTATGTGGAGAATGTGATTTCATGGCACAGGGCTTACGGACGAGTCAGGAGAACGGTAATCTATGGCTGAGAGCTGATAAATGGGTAAATCAAATAAAAATGCCTGTGGTCTGATCAAACAATGCTTCACTGACCAGATTTTCTAGCAACCTTAGACCAGCTCTCATAACCATGGCATGTAAAATATAAATGGGGCTTGTACAGTCTTTTCATGGATGGTTTTGTTTAAATAGGATGTAGTCTTTGTCAGTCCATGAGCATCTTCATGCAAGGACATATGGTAGTTATGTTTTTTCATAATTTATTTTTTTTCAACCTACTGGTAAATGTGCATAAATATTTTTATACGATATTACAGTAGACAACGGTTAAACCGAAATCGGCGGGACCACGGGTTTGTTTTCGGTTTAGACAGAGTTTCGGTTTAGCGATAGGAGGCTTGAAAAATGCCAGTTTCAAAAGAGGCAGCCCAAATCACTCATAGAGGACAAATATAAGCGCACAGGCTAAACGGACTCAACAAGTCCTCGCTTGCGTTGTGTTTTTGTCTGAGAATGAGGGTGGGTGATTGCTCAGGCCTAGGCACACTCAAAGCATGGATATGCGGGTGAATGTGGACCAACTCTCAGAACAGGGAGACATGCGTGTGGACAGACAGTACAACGATGTCATGAAATGTGCTGTCTGCGATAACTAGTGTTGTTTCTCTGATGTCACACATTTTACATGAAAAATCAGCCGCAATGCTCCAAACGTAACGTCTGCTGCCATTTGATTTTGGACCCGTGAGTTTATGGGTCTCCCTTCCTCTCCCCTATCCCTATATAGTAGTGCTGTCACTTCCATGTAGGCCTAACTACCTGGCAGAACGAAGCATACTCTGCTCTTATTTTTTTAGAGGGGGGGGGGGGGGTGTGTAGTGTGGTGATAGTGTCTGGACTCATGTAGGACTGGTCGCTGAATCCAGCAATTTCCTTTTCGGTTTAACCATAGGGTTATTTCGGTTAAGCGATAGTTTGTTAACAAAGATAAAGAGGAAAAAAGTCGGGGATTCTTATTTTCTTCGGTTTAGCCATTTTCGATTTAACCGTTCTCCACTGTGGTAGTATCAAGAGGTAAAGTAGAACAGAAAGTGTTAGTCATCTGTAACGAAAGGGTGAAAATGTGATCTCATGCATTTATTCTCTTTTTTCCATCCTGTAGATGTTCATCTCAGATATGGATGGATCTGAAATGCCGGTAAGTTCATTGTTGGTGTACAATACATAAAACTGCAACGTTTTGGGACAGTTCACTTTTGCTATAACTAGGGTCAGTAGCTTGGAACATACAATGTGAATAGGAAAATGTCCAAAATTTTGAATAAGGAGAATTGACACCAATGGGCTTTCCATGCCCTAGCATGGAGACAGTCAGTGTAAGAAATGCCCTTGTTGTAAATTCAGCCAAGATAAATTAGTTGCGTCTTCAATATTTTACAATCCTGTAATTTTTGTAGAAGTAGAACCTTTTATTCTTTCTTACTCTGACAGTATGATGTTATATTTTTGTTGTATAGAGGTTATGCACAATACGAATGTGTTTTTGTGTGTGTCCCCCCCCCCCCCCCCCCCCAAGATGTGGTGTCCGCCCACACCTCCGCAGGATGACAATGACATCTATATGGACGAGACTCTCTCCTTCTTGTATGAACCAAGGGTGATGCCAGAACAGTCCCTCCCTCCTGTCTATGTCCCCAAGGCCCACAAGAAACCCAAGCTGGAGACAATCACAAGTGAGATTTTGGTCCAATGACAGATTTTAGAGGCAGGAAATACTGTCATTCATTCAGAATACAAGATAACAGTTGTTCATTAGCATGGGTGGCACAATCAAGGCCCATCAAGACAGTTATGAAAAATAAGTTGTAAAATTCCATTTAAAGGATATTGATTAAAAATCCACAGTCTATATGTTCGTGTATTTAAATGATTTGTATACAATAAAGATTGCAGTAGGTTAAAAATTCATTGGAATTTCCCAGTCAAATTTTTTCTTTTGTTTTTCTGAGAATATTTTTTGTTTGTCTAGAAAGCTGAAGGAGATTTCTGAAGTGAAAAATGTTGAAGTTTTTTAATTTGAGCCAGCATAGGAGATAGGAATGCTGTACATGTGAAATGTTTATATTATCATGTGATTGATCCAATAGCACGGAAGCAGAAACAGCGCAAGGAGGAACAACCTCGTGTACCCAGGTCATTGTTTGACAAGCCTAAGGATGTGGTGATGAAGCAGAGAAGAGATGCCAAGATGCAGCGGCTCAGACAAAATTTGCAGGTAATGTCCCAACTCACTAGGACTAGTGATACCAAGAGTAACTATGACTTAAGGGTAATCTACCAGCTGGCCAGTGATAGACACGGGGGGTGGGGGGTCTTGGGGCGAGGTACTAGCCTCTCTTACTGAAGGTACCAAGTTCAAACCCTGGGTGATAGTGATACAGACCTGTTGAAATATTTTCTCATATTTTCCTGTCCCTGATCCGATGGTAGGTAGGATTGAGCACCTAGTCTTCTCAGATAAGGACAAAAAGCTCAGATGGCCCACATTGCACACGATCAAGATACCTTGGCAGTTGGAAATAGAGAAGAACAGGCCACTGCGGGGGCAAAATTCCCCCCCCCCCCCCAGTGGCGACAACGTGTCTGCTCTAGTTGTAATTGGGCTGCAATAACACTGATGCATATTTCCCAAATGGGATTAAAGAAGTACACAGAATATTAAAAAAAAAAAAAAGATAAAAATAAACACATCATGAACAATTTGAGGAACTTTCTGTTTTGTCATCTCGACTTATCCTCTTTACTTCTTCATTTCATCTTTAATAACACAAGTTGACTAACTCGGATGCCCACAGTAATACATTTTGTTGCTGTAGACGGTAGAATTGCATGCATTTGAAGGTTGGGTCTGAGGATTTTAGAATAATATTTATCATTCCTGTGAGAAATATTCTGAAACACAGGAAACATTTATGTTTGAGATTAACACACAGGGCTGATTAGCTTTAAACTACAGTAAACTATTCATTTTTGAGGTTGTTACCTTAGAAAATAGAATGTGAAACTTGCACCAAATGTGAGAATGTCATGATTAACAAACGTAAAACATCAACAATTTGGTAACTCTGAAATCATAGCTGATTTTCTCACTTAATGTTGATGTTCACTGTCAGAGACAACTGACTACTTTCATGATTAACTCACTGATGCCCGTCATCGCATGGGTGCGATTTTTCTCACTGCGACGGCAGCTGCCCGACATCACGTATGTACAATTTTACTCTTAACAATGAATAGCTCCTAAGGGTAATGTAAAAGTGCGATGACTGTGGCACGGGTGAATTCTAGAGTCATTTCCCTTTCACTGAGTACCCGGATGAGCTCTCTAGCCTTAAAACTAACGAAGTTATGATCGTTTTTGTACTGCTACCCCCCGTTGCTCAAAATCCTGCGGTTGTTCCGACTTCAAGTACAAAAAGCTCTACACGGCCTTCTAATGATGCAGTAGCCTCTCAGGGTAGTAAACCAGACAGTGTAACAGCTACATGTAGACCTAAACACCAGCCTGGACCCTCTACAGCCGAATATTTTAGTTCTTCTGACTCGGAAGATGATTCACACATTCACAACTCAAAACTATGAATGCTAACTCAATTCTGTTTGTTACATTATAAATCTTATTATAATATTTACATACATGTCAAATTGCAACACTGTAGCTTAAATAGTTTTTTAAAAATATTTTTTTAAAAATACCCTTGAAACGCTGGGTACCAGGGAATAGCTAGGGTAAAAATCCCGGGCATCAGTGAGTTAAAAACTATCAGCTTATATTCATTGCCCTATATTTTGATGACTTTTTTTTTAGAAAATGGCCAACCCTCTCTAAAAACACACAGTTTTGTCTTAACATGGCTGCATTCTGATTATCAAGTGAGAGGATATGGCTGCTCTCAGGAATCTCACGAAGTTAGAAAATCATTTGCAGACATTTTGATTTGCACGGCTATTAGTGTTTCAGTCTGTTACCATTTGGGCCTGTGAGAAACGGAAAAGAAGGAATATCTCAGCCACACAACCTTAGACGATCCTTGTTGTTCCATTCCTGAAACAGGTTCCCACCAAAATGATGGCTGGTCGAGCACCACTGGGGCAGCAGCAGCAGCAGCAACAACTGCAAGCCCCACCCACACCCATTGTGGCCAAGCCAGAACCAGATCCCAATTACCCAGAGTGGCTGGTGCATGAAGAATGGGCATTGTTAGAGGTAAATAGCATCTCTTGATTCATGACCTGACTATGAGACATTCTGTGGTGATATTGAACATGTCAGAGATCAGTCAAGGTAGATTAGGGTTTAGAACCTGAAAACGGGTCCAGGTACCATTATGATTTAAATTGTGTTTTGTGTGTTGTCAAACATATCAGTGGGCGCTTATATGTAGGCCCTATGTGTTGTAGTTGGAGATGTTTTGCAACATGAGTAGTTCAGGAAAACCAGTAGATCTCATCCTTGTAAAATGTAAAAATTTACTTCTGTAGTCGAGTTAAATACCTTTCTCTTCATATAAACAAATTCTTGTGAATGATATTTGTAGTTACAGACTGAGTTTTTGTTCACTCTTTACCATGATAATTTTGCCACTAACCAGTAGAAATGAAAAATGTGACAACAATCCTAGCTGACATGTTCTATTGACCAATGTGTGGCCAGGCTGTTCAGCACATCCAGAAACTAAATCCTGACCTCCTGATTGACAACGCAGCACAAATCGTCAACTGGGATTTTGTGTCCGACTTTGTCAGCGTTGTGGGTCGGATATTCCGGGCACCCAAACATTGCCGCAACCAGTACGAGTATGTGGTGCTGCCTAGGGAGGATGGCAAGATTGTCTATAACATGAAACAAAAGAAAACTCCCAAAAGTATTTACAAGGTGAGAGAACAACTATTGAAGGAAAAAAAATCACTTAAAAGTTTGCAGTCTGACATTTCTGACATTTGGTTTGCCTGGGAAAATGTTTGGTTGTCCTGGAAACAAGTAATGCAGAAGTTGTCATTTGTGACTGACATGGAATAGGTGTGGCTTACTCTGCCTGAGGTTACTGATGAACATAAAAGTTTTTCCAGGATGCCAAATTACTAAATGTATGGTGCCCGCGCGCCGCCTCTACATCAAATATAAAATTTTCAAGATTATTATGCTAGGCTTTTGTTTCTTATTAATTCATAGCTGCCAACCAGTACGTAAAATATGTACTTAGTGCGTTGTTGAGGTTCCAGTACGTAAATTATGTTTTTATGGTGAAAAGTACGTATTTGAAGAATTTCCTCATTTAAACAAGAAAGACAAAAAAGAGGGAAAACAAAAACGTAACTTTTGTATCTACTGCTAAAAGCCCTGGATCTGGTGATTCAACGAGTGCAACTGTAAACACACCTCTACCCTACCGGTCCTGCCGTAGCACTGAACAGAATGTTAGCGGATCAACGTATAAATTTGCCAAGTACTTGGCTGAGCAACAAATGGACCGGAAAGGGAAGAATACGGTGGCTGTTCGGCATTTTTTTCTTGTATGCGGAGCTTGAAAATTTCTGTCTTTGTTCTCTGAGCACGTGTAAAAATGACGAGAAAAATTCGAAATAAAAAGTACAGTTTAGGATGAAATTGGACAGTTGAGAATTTTTCTATTGCAAGTATGTTAGTTGAAGTCAGCAATAAGCACACTGGGGGCATTCATACTAAAAAGTTAGTGCCAAGAAATTACATTGTTCATGTGGCAGAAATTAGCCAAGCAGTCTTTTTTCATTTGTCTTGCCTCAGACCAAGAACATGAGGCCATTACGAACTGAACAGCTCTACTCCCAGGAAGGTTTGAAGCACTATTCTCAGCTGTACGACATTCGTTTTGCTGCCATGATTGAGTTAGGAAGCAAACGACCAGCGGCCACCAACCGAACATTTGTGAACCCAGCAGCCAAACCCACCAAACATGCAGCCATTTTGGCAGAGAACGGCATTAACTATGATTCGCCAATGCTTCCGAGTCAATTAGCTGCCAAGCGAGCAGAGAGGATAGCTATGGATAAGAAGAAACAGCAACAACAACAACAACAGCAGCAGCAAGCAGCAGCAGCACAGCAGGCTCAGACAGCTACAGCGGTAAGTTCCATTGCTCATGTCTTGCCCTAACTAAACCTCTTTACTGGTGTACTGGTGATGCGTTACAGTGTCTGTTACCCTATTCACCGGCACGCAGACCAGTGCAGAGTGCCCTCAACTTTGTTACCATGAGCTCAGGAAGTCGGGGATATAGTACTGGGAAAATCAGGTAAGAGTCCAAAGGGTTCAGTCAGTTTACCATCACATGTCAAAGTTTAAATTGCAAGCTTCCGAAACCTCTCCAGGTGTCACCCCTCCTTTTTGTGCATGTTGTCTTTCCTGGGCGAAGCTAAAATAGAGCTACAAGTTTATTTAAAGATTTTTAATGTACATGTGTTTACATACATGTATAACACTTTCATATATACGAACTTTTCCCCATGTGTAAGATTCTTTTTTGATTGACCATTCCGTGATAATTAACCCATACCCCGCGCGCTACCCGTAAAGCCCGCTGCACGGACAGTGACCTTACTCACGGAGAATCTTATCTGGGGTCACTGACCCGTGCCGCTATGCGATGACCACAAACGCTGTCCACGTGGTTCGGTTTTTATTGATCGGTATGAAAACATTCGCTGCTATGCCTTATCACGCTTGATAATGAATTAACCAGCAAAACCTTAGTCTGTCAGTCTCTAACCAATGATCTGACTTATGATTCCAAACTGACAGCTGTAGTTTTCATGAGAACGAAGCATGATAACTAGCCACGCCCTCCCAAAATGGTTTCATCGTGATTGACACATACTAATAAACCGATGTGGGCATTTGGGGCAAAGATTATTTCAGAGCTTGTTTCTGATTGGTTCTTAGATACAGACAACTCTAGATGGTGGTCAGCTTGTGAGAAAATGAGATAATATTGCAAATTTGTTGAGCAATAGTTCGCATGTCGATGTTACATCTTTTGAAAGTGTGGGGAGAGCCTTTGAAAGCGTAGTCTTTGTGATTCCGACCAGTGGTTCACTGGTTAACATGTCCATGTCACAATGCGTTTGATTTAGAAGAGATACAGTGAACAATAACACGGTGGTTACATCTCAAAAAGGTCAGTGACCTGATGCGTGAAAATACGGCTTGCGCATGGCGCGGTCAGCTTGACCTTCCCGACTTTTGCCGCCCGTGCGGCGTGAGCGCTTGCGAGTCAATACCGACAATTGCCGCCCCTCGCAGGGTGAGGGTTAAGCTACAGTCAAGCACGAAAAAAAAACATGGGCACAAAGTGGCCATTGTTGTGCTGACGTGCCATTTAACTCACTTGCACCTGTGCTATTTTTAGCTCAACAAGTGCTGAAGACTGGCTTTTGTGGGTGGTTTTAAAAAAATTCTCAAAAGAAAACCTTTCAAGCAAACTACTCAACCTTTTCAACACTTGTCAATAAATTTATATTTTTTCATAAAAATATAATATGGGCCTTTTATCTTGAATAGTTTCAGAGTCAGAACTAGATTTAGACCTTCCTTTTCTCTTATCTGGCCTGTATTCAGGATCTTGATCAGAACTGAACCCCTCTTCGTTACTTTCACTTCAATGCCCACATTCAAAAAGATGAAAAATATTCTTTCATGTTTTGTGGCCATTCTGTGTGTTGTATTGAGCTTGCAGTGCAAGTTGCTTTCAATGAAGTGATTGGGACTTTTTAGTGTTTTCAGAGATTTGAGAGTGGCTTCCCTTGAGAGGCTGCCACATAAAAAGTTATTACCCAAATCCGGTAAAACGAAGAACAAGTCAAAAGGCTCCCATAAACAAGTCAAAAGGCTCCCATACTGCTTGCGATGGTTCCTGCATATCTATAAGATTTAGACTAGGCGCATGGAATTTTTTTTCCTTCCTGTGTGTTTGTGGGAATTGTCCAAGGGGCTGGCTGCCCTTGCCTTACATTTATGGGAGCCGTCGCAAGTGAGTTAACCCAAACTCAAACTCAAAGCTTTGGAAGCTTCCTCTGGTATCATTTTGTCATCTGTCATGCTGAAACCCCTTGAGATTCATAAATCAACCACATCAAAATAAAGTGTCTTCTTGTCATGACAATGTAGAAAATTGCCATTTGAGTACTAGTGGAACCTTTTACATTCAGTAAACAAGTGTTGTATACAATGACTTTTGTATATTGCCATGACTGAGAGAAAATACAGTCCACTGAGACTGAAATACAAAAGTTTGGTGTTGTGTTAGTAGGCATACTTGGGTAACATATTTGTGTTATTACCTCTTCAGAATGCAGCTGGAGGGGATGGGACAGCAGTGACCCAACGACCAGTGCAGGCAGGGATAGCTACCCCAGGGGTCACGCCCACCATCCAGGGCCAACAGTTGCCAGCTATTGTCTCAGTTACACCAACCACTGTTATTGTGAGTATACTATTGTTCTGTTATGAAATGTAGTGTTGTTGTGATTGTATGATATAAAACAAGTTCAGATGGAACTGTTTGCAGCAGAAAGACACCAGTGGTGACTTTGAATATATTACATCAGTTACTCATTCAGGCAGGTTGGCTGTTTCTCTTTATTGTGGCCATTGACTAGATTATGTTACATAGCAATAAGAAAAATCTTTATCAAGCGTGATTCAGACGGTGAAAGCTACAACAGGGCTGTCAGAGTTCCGCGGATACGCGAAAATCCGGGATTGAGAAAGGTCCGGTCATCCGCGTTGAAATATCAGTTTCTTTGCTATCCATCTACAGCCAAGTACATTGTATCGTGAACAGAACTGTAATCAAGGGATTTTAAAATAACCCGTTCATCTACAAAACTGCAAGAATTTTTCAAGTCAAACAGGGAAGTTGTTTGGTTTTACATACTCATGTCATGAGATAAAGTCATAGGCACTGGACAGAAGTCGATCGCGCTTGCGTGAACAGTATTCTGCTAGGCCGAGTTTAGGGGTTGGCATCATTATCCACTGACAGCCCTGCTACAAGGAGAGAAGGAAATCAGTTAAAGGAAGTCGAACCCTACTTGAAGTGTTCAGTTTGAAAAAAATGTCATATTAAGTGCTAAATCTACTTATACTGTTGTACAGTATGTAGCCAAAAAATTTGTCTTGAATATTCCTCCACACTCACGCACATTAGGCATCAGCATGTTCAGAAATGTTCACAGTTTTTCTGGGGCACATTAGCAGATCTATAATGATAAGATTGGGGACAAGGTGGTCTAGAGGCAAGGCGCTCGCCTCTCATGCCAAGGGTCCCGGGTTCAAAACCCGGGCAGTGCAGGCATGTTGGAAATTGGATTTTTCTCATATTTTCAAGTCCCTGGTCCTATTGGGGGGTAGGATTGAGTACCTAGTCTTCTCGGATAAGGACGAAAAAATTCGGAGGGCCTGTGTGCACATTGCGCACGATAAAGATATCTTGGCAGTTGGAAATCATAAAGAGCAGGCCGAAAGGCCGCTGCCCGGGCAAAATTGAAAATTGAAATTAATAGATTAAAATTTATCCATATTACCCCCCCCCCCCCCCCCCCCCCCCCACCAGCAACAACAAAATTTATTATTCATTATTAAATATATATTGTTATTAATAAATATTCAAATATTATTTGAGTTGTGTGTTGTGAACTGATGTGAGTTGTGAACTGTTGTGAGTTGTGAGATAGAGAGAGAGAGCGAGACAGGGAGAGAGAAAGAAGCAGTGCAGTGTGTTGAGCGCTTCGCAGGCGCTCCATTCTGCTCTGTGGTTGACATGTTGTTTCTGTAAAGCGTATAGAGCATTTTAAATGGATATGCGCTATATAAATGCTATCCATTATTATTATTATTAAGATCAAAATGTGGGTTCTTATGCTGTTAAATGTTGTTCTTCTTGTTGACCCTCAGACTGGTCAGGTGCCCAAAATGCCTGTGGGAGCGGGACTGACAGCTGTGTCCATTGCCAGGACCCTGGGTCAGGCTGGCAGCAATATCATCGTCAACACAGGCCAATCAGGACCATTTGCTGCCATCAACAAGAGGATGTCTCAGGCATCTATACCATCTACCATTGTGAGTCTACTGACCTTTGTTTATGAGCTTGCGCTTATCATGTGTCCATCAGGTTCATCTAGACAAAACGCTGCAGCAAAAATCAATGTACAAACTATTTGTTCAACATTCCATGATTAGTGAGATGTTGAGATGGATGATTTAGCTGTATCATGTGACATTGGTGCAGATTTCAGCGGGCTGATCATGATGATCTGTTCAATACTTCAGTCTTTATGATACGTAATGATTTAACACTGGATCTGAATCACTGCCTGCTGTTTCAACTGTTCATTATAATGATAAAGAGTTATGCTGGATCCTGATACTGAACACAGAATTCAAGAACTGAAAGGGCAGGAGGAGCCCATTCTTGCTGCTGTCTGAGTCATCGCTGCAATAAAGTTTGTCAAAAACTGGCACATTTTGTCTGTTACGCCGATGTCATCAGTAAAATGATATGTTTATATCATGGCCACAGTGATTTTTTCATCTTTTTTGTTTTCTCTGGATATTTTACCATTTGCATCACTGTGCAGATGTATTTCATGCATCTCTAAAGATCATTTAAACTTAACCTCTGATTGGTATTTGTATTGTGAATTCCCAAACTTTATGGTCTTACTTCTCAGAGCTCCAGAATTTATTTTTAAAAAAATTGTTTTCATATAAAAACTTTCAGGCTGTCTCAGCCAACCTGACCCCTGCCATTCGTGGCCAGCGACCAGCAGCAGGAGGCACACCCACCATTACCATGCAGGACCTTGGCGTGACCACAGGAGCAGCAGGTACATCCACAGCTATCACAGTCGCAGCTCAGGCAGCAGCAGTGAGGTCAGCTCTGCCCACTAATGGGGCTACTTCCACCCTGGCTGCTGGACAGAAGATTGCAGCCCTTACAGGAGGAACTGGCAGTAAGTTTGTTCTGTTGGCATTGGCTGAAGTCACGCTTTTGCATGTCACTGCAGTTTCTCATTCCACTCTTTTGATCACTGTGTTTGGTGACTTGTGAAATCATACATTACTTCATTACTGTCATGATGTTTAATTTTGTCGAGCTCAGACTGTAGGCATATTTGTGAACCTGCTAAGATCAAGTAATTTGAGGAACTTGATGGTATCAAAATACATTCCCCACTTCTTCAGAAGTTCCGAGTTTAAAAAGAGTGGATTGTCTTGTTTTCTCCCACTGGGATAAATGCCTCTCCCTATTAGTACAGTTAGTTAAGGTCAGCGGTGTCTAAATTCTGACAGTTTTTGGTCAGGCGAAATTGTGCCTTAATTTTATTCTTAAATGTAAGCGTATTCCCCCATATTTTTTAAAAACTTTAATCCATTTTCGGCTGGATCCCCGACCAGGATACTGTCCGTTGACTCCCTAGCCCTAATTTTGACCCCCATAACAGTGTCGGACATTTTTCTTCAGTCTTGGTACCATCCCTGCAATGGCGAATAACAATTTTCTTCCATGTGCAGCTACTGTCCAGCCGCAGCTAGTTCCTGCAGGCCGCAGCCTGACCCCTCATCAGATCAATATCCTGAGACATAGCCAGTCTATCATCCGCACACAGGCAGCAGCCCAAACACCGAGACCTCAGAAACTGTTGACAGCTGAGCAGGTCAGAGCTCAGCAACTGAAACATCCCACACAGAAAGTCATCACGCAGCAGTTACTGGTGCCAGTCAGGGGTGGACAGGTGAGACGCAAGACAATATGTGTATTTCTTTACTAGGTTAGTCACAGATGGGCCAGTATTGGCAGGGGGCAGATTTCCAGCTTTAAGAAGTTCATACATACTTTTTATTGCTATCGTAGGGCTTTATCAAAAATAACAACTTGTAAAGTCAGTTCAGATTTGTAATATCAATTTTTTTTGTAGCATGTTTGGCATGGAACTGAATTCTCATATCCTGAGGAATAGGAAGATGTTGTCCATACCAGCGTATAGCATTAAAATGGATTTGAATTCAGATTGTCTAACAATTCCAGTCTGTGGCATGGGTTGGGTTATTGGCTTTTCTGTGTGATGCAATGGATAGAATTTTCTTACCGGATGAAATGATATTATTTGAAAGTTTTAAGTTTTAAGCTAATAATTAGTAAGCCTTCAAAACTTTGTAGTGACAAAACCTTGTAGCACACAAAAATTATCAATACATGCATAATCTATTTTATGCTGAGTGAAAGTAAAAGTAAAATTAAACTTTGTCTTTGTTTATTTGTTCAGTCCATCCTCCAGAGTAAACAGGCATTGTTGCGCACGGCATTGCCTAAAATGACGGATGAACAACTACAGGCACTCAGGATGAGGACACAGATACAACCAGGGAAACAGGTGAGTTTTAGCAGGGAAAGTGATCTGCTCAACATCTCTATCTGTCTGATCACCATATCTCCCTCTGTCTGCTCACCATAACCCTTTCACAAGGGTCATACACGGCTTTATGAATCCACTTTGCTCACGTACTTAAGGAAAGAATTGGTCTCCGCAATTGTTGCACAAGATTACCAAAGTTATCTTTTTTTGTGACGTGATCAGTTTTGTTGAAATGGCTATTTCTGATGGTTATTATTTTTTTGCCAATTTTTGACTTCATGGTACATTAGGTCAGAGCTCATTAGTTCTTAATCTTCATAAGTAGGCCCTACTGTATATGGCCTTATGGCCTCACAGAGATAAGGAACACCACCTTTAATGTATCAGGTAAACAAGACAGGCATCATCTTTTACTTATTTCATGATGGGTAAAACGGGATACCCGTCAGTACAAAATTCAGATCCATATGATTTAAAGCCAGATGATGGTTGTGATTGCAATTGAAATTATCTTATTATATTCTGACTTGTTCTCTGTTTCTCTCCTCCTCTCATGGTTTTCCAGCTGCAGACTGCCCAGATCATCCAGGGCCAGGTCACCCCAGTTGGTCAAGCTGCCGCTTCCACCTCACAAACTCCTGTGGCTCTGGTCAAGTCAGTGTCATCGGCCTCAGCAGCCACTGTACCTGTCACTATTCCAGCCACTGGCATCACTGTGGCACAGCAGAGAACAGTAGTAGGTCAGTCAGTGGAGCTTTCCACTTACGCATTGTCTTTCCTTAACACTATTCCTCCCAAGTATTTTTCACATGAGTGTTTTCCCCTGCCCAAGTAATTTTTGTCAAATTTGACCACTGTGCGGTTGGTATGGAAAAAAAGAGCATAAAATGATTATTTATTGATTGTTTTTTAAAAATGTTTGTGCTAAATGTACAGAATTGGTTACTGTTTAATATAAAACTTGTGTTTTTGTCATATTTCAATGCAGAGAATTGTTGTGTGGAGGTGCAAAATGAAAAAAGTACAAAATTATAAAATGTTGTCAACATCAATGATTTCAGAATAACTAGATCTAGATCTATGTCTAGATGTAGATCCAGAACCATCTGCAACAAATTCTTCATTACTGTCGTCCTCTATCATCTCTTCATTACTGTCACTATCCACGAAGATTTCATGCAAAGTTTCGGATGTTGACAAAAATTTTGAAAAATTGCCTCGCCATGGTTAGAATCGCGAAAAAATACTGTTAATTGCACGGAAACAGTTCCCTATTGTTATTAGAGTGGCGTCCCTTCGATATCCATCAAGGGAAATCATTGTGAATAAAAACTACAGACTGTAGACTGCTGTAGAGTAATGAAACCTCAAAAACTGGTAATACCCGTTCGTGGGGGGCCGCGTCGTAAATTGGAGAACGGGTAATACCCGTTCGCGGGAGGAAATGTGTGAAGGGGGGTGCGGGTCCTGAAGGCGATTTTTGTTATTATGAGAAATAGACAATTTTAACTATTATAATCGAATTCAGGATGTCTGAATTAGCAGGAAAAAAATGTAAAAAAAATATGTTTGTCATATGGTTGCCATGGAAGCGCCGCCATCTTGGATTTTGAGTCCCCAAAAAGTACCAAATTCAATATAGATAGGCTTCGCCAAATTTTACTGGATTTATTTGAAACTTCTCCTATGTCTTATTCAATCCAATTAAAAACTTTATACAGAAGGGAATTTTGATATCTCTGACAGATCTTTTGTTATAAATTTTTGAAAATGGTTTGTAGCGGAATTCCATTTTTTCTTCTTTTCTATCACAAAAAAATTCAACCAAAAAAAAAAACATGAAAAGTTAAACAAATTTCCTTCTGTATGAATTTTTTATTTGTTCAAACATGTTGTTAGCCAAATTTTATACCAATTGGTCAATAAATAAAAAACTTGTTCACAAATCACTGATCAAAAGTGCAATTTTGAGAAAATCGCATTTGAAAGTTTTTTTCAATAAAAATGTTATTGAAACGTGTTACACATGGCTAAAGTCATCATTACTGGTGTGCTGGGCTTCAACAATGATTTCCAAACTACCAAAGGCTTATGACAGATGTGTACGGAGGAGTAGGGGTTTTGATAGCGACACTAAGATGTTGTTTAGGGCTAATTCTGCGGCCCAAAGGCATGATTCTTGTGCCTTTTTCTTGACACCCTACCTCCCTTAAAGGCATATTTCAGGGTTATAAACATTCAAAATTGACATTTGGTTAGTAAAATAGTGTTCCTAAATGGATAAACTAACCGAAAAGTACAAAATCGCAATATCGGTATTTTGAAGCCTAATTTCGATTTCAGGACCCGCGCCCCCCCCTTAACACTCACCCCGCGTGCTACCCATAAAGCCCGCTGCACGGTCAGTGACCTTACTCACGGAGAATCTTATCTGGGGTCAATGACCCTTGCCGCTATTATAATGACCACATACGCTGTCCACGTGGTTTGGTTTTTATTGATCGGTATGAAAACATCCGCAGCTATGCCTTGTCACGCTTGATAATGAATTAACCAGCAAAACCTTAGTCTGTCAGTCTCTAACCAATGATCTGACTTATGATTCCAAACTGACAGCTATAGTTTTCGTGAGAACGAAGCATGATAACTAGCCACGCCCTCCCAAGCCCTACCTGATTCATCCTGATTGACACATACTAATAAACCAATGTGGGCATTTGGGGCAAAGATTATTTCAGAGCTTGTTTCTGATTGGTTCTTAGATACAGACAACTCCAGATGGTGGCCAGCTTGTGAGAAAATGAGATAATATTGCAAATTTGTTGAACAACAGTTCGCATGTCGATGTTACATCTTTTGAAAGTGTGGGGAGAGCCTTTGAAAGCTTAGTCTTTGTGTGTCCTTGTCACAATGCCTTTGATTTAGAAGAGATACAGTGAATAATAAGACAGTAGTTACATCTCATAAAGTCAGTGACCCGACGCTTGAAAATACGGCATCGTGTGGCACGGTCAGCATGACCTTGCCGCCCTGCGCAGGGTGAGGGTTAAAATACAGAAAATGGCTGATGTAGTGGCTTTTTTCACACGTCATTGTTCATGATGGTCGGAGATTTCTCAGTAAAGCGTTAGTCTGGTATGTCAGCAGTATTGACCAATAATTGCCTGAAAGTTGTCAGTTGCATTGGTTTCAAACAAATGGGTCTGCTGAAAAAAGTCTTTGTAGCTATGGTGGGTTCTATGTCAAAGGCAAAATTAAAGGCATTAAAAGCAATATTTATAACATATAGAGGCTGATTTGAGACCTAATATTTTTTACAGAATGTAGAAAAATAGTTAATCTTCAAGTATTGACCAAAATAAAAAAATTGGACATTTCATCACGATTTTCTCTGTTTGGTCCAGTGTGACTTCCGACATCGAATATCACAGCAATAATGCAGTTCATTGGACTCACGATAACTTCAAAATGAATAAACCTGTCGTCACAAAATTTTCACAGGGCACATATCATTTATATTGGCATAGACATGCAAAATTTCAAAGCCGTAGGTTAATTACAAGTACCCGCTGCTAGGGAGATAGTAAGGTCACCCATCTTGCCGAGCACAAAAATCGCTCCTCCATCTTTATGGCGACTTTCTAGGAAGTTGCTTCTGTTTTTGACCGGGGTAAAGTGTCTTTAAAAAGCCATACCTTTGTGATAAAAAGGAGCATTGCCATAAATTTTACACCAAATTAAAGATATTTCATACTTTATGGTGATATTCATAACAAAACTGGAAAAATGTGACTTCCGTTGAGGTTAGTGAGGCTCGCTCACAAATGCCAATTTTTCTTTGAAACGAGGCAATGGGGGAGGGATCAAATAATAACATCTACCTAAAGGAAGAACTCATTAGCTTCCTTTGATATAAAGTTGAGTGTGCTAGTAGGATGATTGCATATTTTTACAGTACTTTTGGCTCTTGAGCAAATCACTATTTAAAGCGAATTGCAACATTCTGTCTTTTGTATAAAGCAAGTGGTCACTGCTGTTGTCATGCAGTGTGCTTAAAAGCTGCATGCTTTAGTGTGTTAGAAACGTGATAAGGAAAGGGTTTTGTTGTTTGATACCCACTTTGATGATGTAGTCAGATTTATTGTCACGGTTGGTCTTGACTTTGTGTTGTAGGGGCATCCAGAGCAGCCACAGTCAGTCAGCTTCAGCAGCAGCAACAGCGCATGCAACTTCTACAGCAGCAGAGGAAAGTTCCACAACAAAAAGTTGCTGGTGAGTGGAGTAGGAGCCAGAACTGACCTTTGGATGGCTTGTCTCAAGCTTTGTGTATCAGCAGTTGCATGGGTCACTCAGTGGGAAAGTCAGCCTGTCAGGACTTTCTTGAACTTCATGTGAAGCCAGGTTTCAGTAGATATACCAATTATGCTTGAATTTTTCTAAATCAGTATGAACAAAATTTTCTCCCATATGTGCTCTCCAATGGGAAATGCAGGAAGAGTATATTTGGTGACTATGTAGGAGGCATAATGTTGTGACACAGATAAATAGTATCATTTCAGGAATACTTTCAAAGTCAAGACCATGGTTAAAAGTCTGCAGTTTTTTAATGCATGGATGTTTTATTTTCAGGACTTGCTACCAACAAGGCAGGACAGCAGATTCCCTTGATATTTCAGCAGCACAACAAACTGAACACGGTACTCAACAACCCCCAGATCCTGACTCAGATAGGTCTGGTCAATAAAACCTCTGGAGGCATTCAACAGATCATCACTCACAACTCCCAGCCTGCCATCATAGCCCAAGTGTCACAGGCCAGTGGTCAGCCTATCACACAAATGGTGGCCAAGGTACGTGTATATGATAGACTATCCTGCATATAATAGACCATCCTGAAGGTCAGGGATGTAACTGTTACTCTGACTAGATAAAGCTGGCACCAGAAAAAGTTTGTATGCTTCTCTGATATGTGTAATGCAGAGTCTGTCACAGGGAGAGTCGACTTTCGCAGTACAAAACACTTCTTGGTATTATAGGGACTTCGTGTTCCAACATTCCAGATTAAGAGTATTAGATCTGGAATATTATTTGCACACCCTCTTTGGTAACCCATGCAAGAAATAAAGATGAAACACAAGAATGGTGAAAAAAACAACAGCAACAAAAACTGAGGAAGTGGAGGAATGTGTTTTGCTAAATGTTTGTTGGAAAAATGGTCATTCTGGAAACTATGATATTCCAGATCACTGTTTTGTAGCTTACTGTTGAGATTTTGTGTGTGAGAATGTCTGCAGTTTCGTATGGTTAGTGACTATACAGACAAGAGTCCCACCAGAGATATATTCCTGTCCTCCTAAGTGTTAAAGTGGGCAGATGGCAGATTCTCAGAGGCTACACAGGCTGATGACATTTCCTCTCTTGCTATTGTACAGGTGTCTCTAACTTCTGGGAGTCAGACACTTACCCCAGGTACACCTATCACCGTCACACATGTCAGTTCTGTGCCTAATGCTGGGGTGGGGCTCAGCCTGACAGGTCAAGGGCCAGTCAAGACAGCCACTATCACCTCCCTGGACACTGGAGCGGCTGGCATACAAGTACACCCAGTTCAGAAAAGTGTGGCTGGACTTCCTCAAAGTTTGGTCACTGCACAAACAGTACAGGTCAGTGTCCAGCTAGCTGTGGTCCTCCTCGCCAACACCAGAAGCAGTACATGTTGTGACCATAATTTAATGTGAAATGTCACATTATTTCTACCGTTTTTGGCCAGAAGGTGTGGAAAGTGTCTGATCCCTGTTGAGAGCCCGTACAGTACTGTATCACATTGCCTCTTCTGTCATTGTAAATGACCACGAGCATTATAATGCCAGAGATAGAGCACTGAATATTTTCTCTCTTGATGCCCGAAGTGATGAACAAGTCATTTGCATTATGCAGCTGAAGGTATCGAAGAACCTTGTTTATGTAGATGATGAGTGTTTCTTATTGTTTGCCTCCTGTAGGTTCAGCAAGCGTCTGGGGCTCAGGTCACGCAATTTCTGCAGGTCACTCCAGCTACACTCCAGTCTCAGTCATCCTCCACACAGCAAGCCACAGTCACTGTCCCTGCTAGTCTGGTGGCTGCATCAACCTTAAGAGCCACCCCCACTCCACCCAGTGCTGCTTCACGATCCCAGACCCCGACACAGATTAGCCTGGTCTCCACACCAACTCCCCCATCAGCAGCATCTGCCTTGGCCACTGTCCAGGTAAAATGTGCACAAATCTCTCAGATATCAGCAAATGTTGACAAAGCAGAGGCACAAGTCAAACAGATCAGTGAGGCAGACAGACATTTGCCAAGTCCTTACCCAGATGGGAAGGAAAAAGAAGAAACAAGCAGGCAAAGACTTTGGCAGTGTTGCATGTTAGTAGCTAGTCCAAAATGCCCGCCGCAAGTGCCGCGGCAGCGAATTTCAGCTAAAATCGACTGTTTGTGTTGTTCTCTGGTCCGTTTGTTCTAGCATTGCTTGTGTAGTGTTTGGTATGAATTAAAAGAACTGAATCTCCTCTTTCTAATGATGTTTGTTTGAATTCAATGCCCCCTTAATTAGACTTTTGGTGAATCAATCAATAACGTCTTCAAATCGCATTTTTCGCGGAACGGACAGCTGAATTTTGGACCCCATCTCTCTTAACGAGGAAGTGCATTTTCGCCATCGCAGCAAATATTCCACATTTGGCACGGTTAGCTGCAGAATTGAATGCACTGTAGTTTCATATAACTTTCCACGGGTTTCATTTTGTGTAAGTGCTGTAAAAGTTGAGATTTCCGTGAAAAAATAGAAAAATCCATACCTTTTTCTGTAAAAACAACGCGCAAGTTACACCAAAAGAAAGCTTTATTTTCCTTTGCTTCGGTGTGATAATTCGAAATGTCTCTGTGCTATGGCGCCCGTGCGCGACGCATCTAAAATCCCTAACCAAACGTTGTAACGCGAGTCGCAGATCAGTGCATGGGGGAGTGAAGTAGGTCTAGATCTAGATCTAGATCTAGTACAGATCGAAGGACCGTTTGACCGTTTTAATATAATACGTTCCCCTGGCCATGGATTTGATAAGTTGACACTATACTTTCTACTGACAACAAATTTATGAATCAGAATGCATATTTAGACCATGTAGGTTAATTCTGATTGCATTGTCATGATCGGGCAAGTTTGAGATCCTAACTAAATCCTGATTCGACTGAGGCCGATATAGGGCTGTCACTTCAAAATCGTCTGTATAATTGCCTTCTCTCAAATTGTTGACATTTAATGAATTTGTATGGCAAATAGATTGCTCAAGTCGATAGAACTCTTCTTTCAGAGCACATGGATGTATTTAGTTTTTGTGCGGGGTCATTAGTTGATTTTTTAATGAATTTTTGAAGATTGCAAAATTGTGGGACGTGATGGAAGTTTTATGCTGCTTCAGTGCTTGTTATAATAGATCAAAATGGTTAACGTTTTGCAAGTAATTCAAGTTTTAACACATAGAATGAATGTACCATTGAATTCTTAGCACATACGTGCAATTTTGACAGCTACATGGATTTGCACCGATTTTATATGATTTTTCGAAGTTCGTCTGAATTTTTGTTTTTATACTACTCAGTGTAACTGTCACTTTTGTAAAATCGGGTTTTTATTCAGTTTAGACATATTTTCTTGCTCTAAATCAATAGAACTCATCTTTCTGAGCACAGAGATGTATTTGTTTCTTGTGTCAGGTCAGGTTGATTTTTTATGAATATTTGAAGATTGCAAAAATTTCACTTTTTTACCTCTGCTGCAAAAATGTGTGAAATGTGATTGCATGGCACATTTGATGTTATAAACAACACTTTTGTAATTGCCTGGAAGTCCCTGAAAAAAATTGAGGTTGTTATCTATGTGCATGACTCTGTGTTTACCAAGTTTGAATGATTAGTGATGATAACTTCTAGAGATATGGTGCCATAAACATGCCCTCTCCTCATGTTGTGCAAAATGGTCATTTTCTCAAAATTTCCGAGTGGCATAACTTCTGTAAATACTAAGCTAGAGCCAAAAGTTTGGTATCAAACTTCTTGGAATTAAAAGTTCTACTCATTTAAACAGTGAAAGAATGGATATTTGACTTTCAAAATCTATTTTGGACTAGCTAATGTTAGCATCTGGCATACTGACAACATACCCCTTTACAAAAAAGCAAAAATGGACCAGATATAAGAATTGTCAGAGGTATAAAGTTAGCATTGTTTCTGATGGACTGAATCACACGTTTTGATTGTACAGGGTGTAAATTGTGTTGAAAGTGGATCATGGGCAGGTTGGTGAGGGGTCAGGAATTCATTCTTTTGTTTTTATTTCTTATGATGTGATGGTCAAGTTTGGGAAAACAGTAAATTGCTGTAGAAAAATTTGAGTAATGGAGTTTTGCAAGACTGTTTCAAGTAATTCTATGTCCTTGTTTCATTCAGGTGCAACCCCTGCCCTCCCAGTCAGATGTCACGCCCACATCCCAGGTGATAGCTCAGAATGTTCCAGCCCCAGCAGCCATGGCAACAGTGGTGACACAGACCAGTCAACCTGACTCAACACAAGTCACAGCAGGACAGAAAGCTTCACCATATGCCATGAGAACCAGAAATACCAAACATTAATGACATGAATGAATTCACAGGATTGGAGATTTTGTAAAATTAGCTTGGTTAGGAAGTTTAGAATGGATCTGTCAAAGGCTTAATTAACACTTATTCTCCTATATTGAAAATTCCATTATGTTCCTCGATTCCTGAATTGTTTCCCAGCAAAAAAAAAAAGTCATTAAAAAAAAAAACACCACCTCTTTATCTGTCTCTCTCTCTCACATGCATAAAATTTACACAGCATCTGTAGAAATGGATTAACTTTTATTAAAACATAATTTCAAGCACATATATCTTGATTTACATTTCTTTTCAAATTTTTTAACAAAAAGTTAAAAACAAAAGCTACTCATATGAACTACGGTATATATGCATCCAATAAGAAATAAAATTCACCACATTTTTAGTGTGTCCTAGCAAAACACTCACTACAGCTGGCGTACAGCTGGCCAAATACTCAGTCTTGTCTGAATGGCCTTCTGACTGGAAGTTTTTCATTCATCTGCCCTACATTGCACACAGACTCTTTGTCCTCGTTTTGTCTGGATTCTTGTCAGTTCATGCTCTGCCACACGTTTTTGTGTCTGGCCTGGCCATCTGCGGCTGCAGGAGTTTCCATGAAGCATTCTCAGTAAGGCCAAGTTAAATTGTTGACGTGTCAGGCATTTGGTACGAGGACCACCGGGAGCATACCGATATAGAATATATGCGTTGTCTGCACAAGTATCCACCAAAAACCACATGATGTACTTGTAGTGCTCGTGAGCTCTGGAGGCAGATATATAATATTGCCTCAGCTGATTGTTCTTGTTGACAGCACACTGCAGGGGCTGGACATTTGGTCGAGTCAGTCTGATGAGGACAATATCCAACGCATCGTGGGCAGTTGTTGTCAGTGTCTTTTTCTTCCTGTCAAACCAGGCAATGGCTTGCAGGTCTCCCCTCCTCATTTGCACAGTGTCTCCTGGTTTCCTGACGCACTGAGTTTTTCATAAATGGAGGAAATTCCCGTCTGTTCGATCTGATGGTTCCACGTGCATACATACTCTGGCCCTTGAGGGTGTCAAAGAGACAGAGGTTTGAAAAATAGTTGACAAGGTAGACAACATGATGTTTGTTGTAGATTGTAGATTGCTGAGCAAGGGCCAAGACTACCCTCTCTCCAAGTGGTCTGTCTTCATGTGCGAGGTTATTATATCTTGATGTGTAGATGTTGATATACAAAAAATAAAGTGTTGTGCAGTCGCAGATGGCCCAGGCTTTTATCTCCCATTTGGTGGACTTTTGGCAGGGGGGTATTGCAGGAAAGGACATTGACTTTTAAATTTTATCATTGCCTCATCTACACAAAGGTTGCGATGGGGCTGGAAATTAGTAGGCCATGTCTTCATGAACCATCCTTAGAAGTGGATTGGCAGAAGCCAAACGGTCATGTCCGAAGTGAGCACAAGGTGGATTTTGGGTATTGTCACTGAGATGCAGATTTTTGCCGATTTCCTGAAATCTAATCCTTGGCATGAGATTTGAAACAAAAACATGATTTAGGAGTTCATCTGTACTCATATAATCAGCTACGGGGTACATTGTCCATTCTTACTATTCCCATGTAGAAAAAAATGGAAAGCTATGATTTTATTTCTTGAACATTAGTGTCAGTCTAGCTGCAATTTTTTTTCTTCTTGTTGTGAGGATTCTGCGCCGCGTATTTGTTAGTTTCCTCAACCATAATGTGCCCAAACTCCTCTTTGAATACTAAAAAAAATAATTTATCTATTGGCCTGGCATCCAGTGGTAATGGTTGTGATGGTCCTGCAGGTGCTGTAAATGGCAAGACATTATCTCCATGTCCCTCATGCTGTCAGTCCAATCCACGTCACCATTTGCACCTGCCACTGTCATAGATCAATCCATAGAATCATCACTGTCTGATGAGTCTTCATCAGAAATGTCTCTCAAATCATTATCAAACGAAAAATCGGAACCAGTGTCCAATTCATCACATTCAGCAATGAGGGATTGCATAAAATCGAAGGCACCTCCACTGCCATTTTGTCCTCCTTCAGCCACCATGCACGCTTGACCAGTAAACTGTGAAACCTTGTGGATAAACTCAATTCTACTGCCGAAACCTGCCAACAAAATACTGTTGCCAGTAATTTATATTCGCACTTTTGTGTATTTGCAGTTTAACTCTTTATCTCTGTAATTTTTTGCCAGTTCTGCCATAATTATTTCCTGACCATGTAAAATGCACAAAGATCTAGCAACCCCTTTAGATCTTGCACTCTTTTTTGAGGATTTACCTACTCCTTTACCACCAGCTGATACTTTCTGTTTTTTTGTTTGTGGCTGTCTATCTGCCTCATACATTTCATCTTCTGAGCTGGATCCAGATGCGGATCTAGATCAAGAACTGGCATCACTGTCACTGTTAAGAAAAAGTGACTGACGCACTGTGCGGCTTTGTGGCTGAAGTCGCAAGGCGGAGTGACGTACACTGCGGCTTTACGGAGATAAAGAGTTAACATTGAAATGATGCGATAAGGTTTTGTATGACAGCTTTTAAAGTTGCTTGGCAACGTGTGCAGATAGTGAGAAAATGAGAAGTGAGCGGTATGGTAGAATGTGTTAATGAAGTGTTGAAGGTTAGTTTTAATTTATGCAGGAAATTTACATCACGGTTAATGTTTTTGAATTCTCAGACTTTGCGGGTGATCTTTTTGAATTCTTAATCTTAGACTACATGGGTAAAACTTTTGATCTACATCCAGCATTCCCAGAGTTTGTGAGGATTTTGTTTTTCCCAAACAGGTGTATCCTAATAATGTAACAATCTATCAGTAGACTTTTTCAGTTAGTTGAGCCGCACCTAATTGATTCAAGGCCACTGCCACTATTATCATCAATAAAAGATTTCTGCCCCCCCTTTGAATGCCTAGTTGTGGAAATTTCTTCTCTGTCAAACATTCATGGCCGTGTTCCATGGCAGGCGGCATGGATAACGTGATTGATCGCTCAGGAACTCTAAATCAGTAGAACAGTGTTCAGACTAACCATATTATTATGATTATGAATACTTCCCTTCACATTTCCAACAAATATTCCAATGAAATATCCCCAATTCCTCTGATGCACAAAGACTTACCAAACGGAAAATTGGTATTGTCGTTTCGGGGAAAGAGCGAACACACAGACTTTTCTTGATTTGTTTCAATTACAGTATGATTTTGTTTCTGTCTTGCCAAAGGGAAGGTTCCCCAACCCTGACCAGAAACAAAAGTGGATTCCTTTCAGAGCCCTTGTGACCAATAAAGTCGGCAGTTATGTTTTTGTGTGATGGCTTTGAAAATTAATTTGCTTATTGTGGAAGACAGTGATTAAAATGACTGAAAGATCATTTAACAACTATTCATCAGCTGCAAAGCAAAGGGTTCCATATATAAAGGTACATATAAGCTTGAATGACATGTTATTGGATTTTGTAACTTTAAAATCTCATAAGCAGATCTGGCTCCTGCTGGTTGCATGTGACCCTGAATATTTCCATCACAGAGCTGTGTGTTTGCATGTCTGTTCACACATGTAGGCTACATCATTGCTTGAGTTAGATGGGCAGGCCACAGAAGTGCTGTGTACTGTAAATAATGTAAAAGTTCACTGCCATTGTATGGCAACCTTTCAGTGAGATGGGGACTGAATGAGAGAGGGAATATGATGAACATTTACTTAGGAAGGCGTGAATGTGTCTGTCAGATCTAATGCACATTGCTTGTAATGGGACCAGAAAGTTGCATGTTTGACTGAAATTGGACAACGTATGTACATGTGTAAATTGTTTTATTTTTATGTGCATTCAGAAATGTGTTTGTGGAGACTGATTTGGTATTTTATAAATATGACCGAGTGAGACCATTGACAACATTCTGCCCTGTTGTAGCAGTACCAGCCAGACCGTGAAAGCTGGACAGACTTCAATATTTTATATCATGTCAATTTACTGATGTAGAATGAAAGATCTGATGGAAGAAACATTCTTTTTAACATTATTTTGCCGTTGTCAGTGCATAATTGGCAAGTCCAATTTTGAGTGGAATTGTCCCAGCTTCACTATCTGTAAATGTTCAGAAATTGTTTTACTTACTGCAGTGAGATTTGCTCATATCACTAAATACTAATAATAATATCAGGCAGTCTTGTAGGTTATTCTAAGTAATAAAAAAAATGATGTGACATCTTGTGATGTTAATCACAGATTAAAAAAGTATTGGAAAAAGGAGGAAGATTAATGAATCAGATCTGAATCCACTGTTCAGTTCTTAATCAAAACATTGGCAACTGAAGTGGGATAATTTAAAAATAGAACTCACATTTTAGATTCTATTGACACAAACAGATACACAGGTGTGAAAATCAAATGTGTTGAGTACCGGAAGTAATGTGTATAGAAAAAGAACTTGGGGGCAGAATTGTCACTATGTAGTGTATGTATGCATGTGTATCTGACTATTGAATGGCTGCAACCTAATTACTTGTAATGGCTTCTGTACATGTAGTGTTGCTGGTTGATTTGAAAAATTTGTTCATTCCATTGGCTGAAATTTCTCTGTGACACTTTGCTGTAATTTGTCATTGATTTGGAAAATAATAAATTGTACTTTTTATGAAGATTTGAGTGCATTTGACATTATTTTGTATGGAGTGAAAGTTCTGCCAGCAGCCTTTAAGACTGCAGAGTGAATTATTCAGGAGACTGGAACAATAACTTTGCATACCACTTCGCAAATCAAGTCTAGATAATAAACTGAATGAAAAATTATACTGGATGTATACAAGATAAGAATACCGCCACAAGTTGCTTTCCATAACTTCCCTGGTGACAGAAGCAAAATGCTTATTTCCTTTGGCAATTCACTTTGTGAAATAAAATGGTTCCAAAGTTAAAAGTGTCCATAATTATCATCATACATTACAACACAATGTGGTTACTATGGCACACTTGATACACAGAATCTACTACTGTGGCATTCAAGAGTGGCACGAGAACTATAGCTGGAAGTTATGGCATGGACTTTTCAGCTTCAAATGCATTTCATTTACTTAGTCATTTAGTGAGATCAGGACACTGGTGCGATGTGCCTGTCACACTAACTGCAAGTGAGTTTAAATGTATGGAGCCATGTTCTTTAGATTTGCCCTTTCTGCATGCGTGAGAGAGGCATTCTTGGTGGTTGGGTGTTTATGACGCGATCTGCTAAAACTCTTGAAAGTAAGATACAACTAAGTACAGTAGGCTACATCATTTGATCCCGAGAAAGTGACATTTAATTAAAAGTTATGAAAATCCATGTACCTTCCGTCCAATCATTTTTAATTACTTATTATTATTTATATTATTTATGAGCTTTCCCACAGGCCGCTCGTATTAATAGATGAACTATTCTGTGTGTGTTTCTGATCTGTTCCCAGAGAGTTGTGGAATTTTATGATAAACGGCAAAAACCTGGATGATAGCTGCTCGTATTTGACACTTCGTCAAATGAATAAAATTTGGATTCCCCAAAATCCACATTTAGTTCTTTTAGTGACTGAGGGAAATAAAGTTATACATTATAGCCACTGCATTTTTTAATTTTTTTTTAGGAAAATTTTAAACCAATATTAGAACATTGCTTCGTAGAAACTAATGCAGGCCAAAGCATTTTGACCAGAGTATCACTTAATAACACTTTCTATTGGCAGTTAAAAAGGCAGATCATGAATATGAAAAGTTTTTGGTCGATTTGTGTTTGTTGTTGACTTAATGTGTCTAATATTAAACACATGTACAACGAACGATACACGGCATTTAACAATAAAATAAAGTGGACAGGTTCAGTTGTAATCAACATGTCAATTATTTATTGTATAGTAAGTTAATCAACTCCAACGTACAAACACAATCTCACACTCTTCCACAGCTAATAGACTGCAAATATATCATCCCGAAAACTTCATTTCCCCCACAGAGAATTTCACTCTTTAATTTTTCGAAAATTTGAATAACCCACAGTCACTGCAAAACATCTTTAAAAAACTGAATCTTGGAACATTAGAGAATCATACAAACACACCTGTCATGCTCACAAAAAAAACACTTGTCAAATAAGTTTATCTAGTTTGTTGTCTATCATGAACTGATAAGGTGTGTTGTCCCCTTCCTTCAGTGGTGTGCTCCTGGGTGCAGACTCTCTGATCCCTCATCATAGCCATCAGGCGTTGCATTGTAATAGGGGTTGTGAAACAGTGAGTGTTGACCATCACCCCAAGGGAAGGGCTGGAAAGAGATATAAAGGCATGTGTGAACCAGTGTTTCATTCCCTAATTTGTCTGAGCTGCTACACCACAGGGTGTCAGTGAAGTCTTAGACGTGTATAATGTATGAAAATGATTTGAAACATCCATATTAACCATCCACTTTCTCTCAAAACCCAAATTTTAGCTCTCAATACTGAAAACTGAAAATTTGAGAATATTTTTGCACTTCTTTTCACTTGGAGGCGATGTTTTGTATTCAAACACATTCAAAATCACGAGAAAGAGCAGAAAATGATGAAAATGACCATATACCACAAGACACTTTGACTGTAAACCAATAAACCTGTACAAAAGCATTTGCAAAGTACCATGTCATATAAATTAACATAAAATTTGCAAAACTGTAATGGGAGTTAATATTTTTCAAAAAATACTGTGGCTGCAAAAATCATTACATGCTTCTCAGACGATGTTCAGAAATGGTCAAGATCCCATTCAGCCAAGACCTGAAGTCAGTTTGTTACTACATAAAATTGCCCTATATTTTGAAACATGAGCCAGATACAAGTGGCTGGTTTTCTCAGGCCACCTCACAATTGCTACTGCTTTTATTAGTTTTAACCTACACTGATTTTTTCTAATCAACCTTGTCACCCAGAGCTTCAAAATTTACTCATGAATTTGTACTGTGAACAATGTGATTCAATACATTGATTTTCCACAAAGATTTTGACTATTTTGTGGAATGCGCTCATATAATCTAATCATTTATTTGCATTAGTTCCTCATGTCAGCCATGCTTGGTGAATCTGAAACCATCACCAATAATAATCATTATCTCCCTAGTCCATACCGTTTTCTGAGTTCAAGCCATTCAGCAGAGATATTATATATAATACATGATGTCACTTTTTGGATTATGCCAAGTCTGCATAGTTCACTCAAGGCCTGTCCACTTTTTAAGCAGTTTGTTGTTTTTATGTAGATCCGTGGGTGAAATCAATATATTTTATATACATGCCTACATCAAAACAATGTTCACAAAGCGTTGTCTAATCAAACTGAAGCTTCAGAGCCTTAACTCTTTCAGGTCGTCAGTGTTGGGGAATTCGGTCAAGTCTGGATTTCATTAATTTTTTCCCACTTTGGGAAAAAACAGCATGGTTCCGAAAAACGCTTACAGAAAACACAAGTACTGATAGTAAAGTGAAATATTATACATCAAATAAAAGAGAACTGAATGTAGAATACAATATAACTTGGCGATGCGCCGAAACGCGTTTTTCACAGGCACCTATAAATTGGGGATACATCCGGAAAGAGTTAAAGTAAGAGAACGAAGAAAAAAAATGATTTATATTATTATAAAGACCCCTTTCTAATGCCAACCTCCTTTTAAAGCCCAGTCTGACAGGGTTTGCAGAGGTGGCGGTTTAAAGAGTAATAATCAAATCCTCAGTTTCAGTCAAAAATATCCTTGGCTGATAAAAAGGCCCATGTTTCTCCTCGTAGCTTGAGAAGATGGGTTTATTAATATGAGCCATTCTCAAAAGGTGGGAACCAAAATGTGACAAGACAGCACATTTTTAAATTTGTAAAACAATGTTAAAACTATACATACACATTCACTCATGATATTAATTTACATAAAAAAAGAAGTCCCAGAACAAGATCTTTCATAGAAATTCATTCATTTGAAATAATGTGAAGAAAATGCAGACGTGTTAGACGTGATTGATGACATACAAAAACAGCAGGTTTCTCTATTTGTGGGCATGACAACAGCATATAACAAACAAAATAACATTAACCATGGCAAGACATTACTACATTTTATGTAGTTTATTTATTGTTTGGATGCAAATAATACTAATTGAGGAAGTTAGTCTGTCATATTTCACGTCCAACATTTTTTAATCTGGAAGTTTCCATATCTCAAAAAAACAAAGGACTACGTAGGTGTGGCTTTCAAAATCAATCCTATCTGTTTAGGTAATCAGAGAAACAATCTGATATGGGCATATTATGAAAGATGAATAGTGATTTGACAAGAAAAGTAACCGACGTGAAGTATGATACTTATAAAATTACAAGTATTTCCCTATTTCTTTCTTATTTTATTGGCTGCAATGCTACCTGTGATATCCATACTTTAATTTTGCGTTTGTAGTGTACATAAGAATCAAAACCATCGTGAAAATCTAATCAGAAGGATGCCAAAAGGATATCATCTTAGTGTCCCATGACTAGTATGGAGGTTTTGGACGTGAACATGACCGTAGGAATTTCGTAGATCTACCTAGAGTTGCCTAGACCTTATTTCTGCTAAATAAACCATAAAGTCGAAATTGAATAATTATCTTCTGTACTAAATAGAATTCATTTTAACACTAAAAAAAACTGCGCAATTCCTTTTAAAAGCGTCCTTTCTGCCAGGATTGGTCGGACGTGAAGTCGGAGCATTCCGATGACAGACGCTCCGTGATCCCGCGTGTGTGCACAGGCATCTTTGGATCCACTTCCGTTGTTCCGTACCAAGTTTGTGTAAAGTGCTACTCGCACGACACAAGGTAGTGTGCGGAGTCACCCGACGCAAAAGCTATCGGCGATGGGTCGGACGTGAATAAATGACAGACAATCAACAATATTATTTAAACCTCGCACATCAAGGCCCGAGGAAGTGCAATTGAAAAAATTTTGCTGTTTTTTTGTTTTTAAATTGTTGGTTAACTATAATTCACCACTATTCAGTTAATGTTAATCAATTATACATGTAAAAGGATATAATTACGCCGAAGTTAAAAATGACAGACACCATCGCGTCCAACATCATCATTTTCAACCACGAGTTGCTAATAATGGACTTGGTCTGTTCTAACTCCCTGTGGTGTTTTTTAAGCTTCAATTAATACACTACAAGATAATAGTAGGGCAGTTGTGGTTCAGTTTGTTCTTCACTACAAAAACACCCATTGAAATGTGACTCTCTGGTATGCCACATTTTTCGAAGTCAAAAAAGGGGAATTTTTAAAAATAAATCATTAATATTGATAAACTGGTATAAATGTAGTTGATGCTGTTGCTTGTGACGATACTTGAGCATATGAGGAAGGAAATGATACTAAATACTTGACATATTCATCCAGAGATCACTTACAACAATGTCACCAGTGCGAGTCCCACCTTTTGAGAATGGCTCATATAGTAAATCAGTGAGCTACACCACTGTAATATTAAAAATCCTCTTATAACTGAATTTCAATGAATTGTCTAAACCACTTTCACTCCACTCCCTGGGACCACATTTCTTGGTAGTCCCATCTTACCTTGTTTCTGACACGTAGGTGAGGGTAGGGTATGAACTCATCACGTTCAGGATGCTGCGGCATCAGATGGTAAGCATTGTAATACACAAGTCCCACAGCTGGTAAACCCAGCAACCAGAAAGCATTCCTCCATATCTTCCCACTCTCTGAAATTTTGAACAAAGCAGATAAAATTATAAATGCTTGTTTCATCCCCCTGGCACTGCTAGAGGTTTGATAGAAACATTAATCATTTAATGCACACTCAGAGGTTATACAGAAAGAAAAGTCAGGTTTTTTCATTTTGATGTCTTTCTGCAGTCTGGGTGATAATATATATATTATAATATACACTTGCAATCCTAATATCTAAACATCAGTAGGACTGTCTGAACTGTGTCGAGTAAAGAGAAAGTCGAAATAGCAGATTGGGGGAGGGGGGGAGAGTCAAACTTCACCACTATGTCCAATATGTCCCCTTTTCTCCTAATTATACTGCCACCCGTTCCTCCAATATCATTGTTGAGTTGAGCAGTTGCGGGGCGAACATTTGCCGATATCAGCGAGAAACTGTAGCGATACATCAGATGCGTTGCGCTTTGCTATTTTTCTGTTTAACCTCGACCTGACTTTCTTCAGAAGAAGTGATGATGCCGACAGACACACAGTACGGCAGTTAACGAAGAGATCTAGGTCAAGGCCTAGTATCAACGCGCATGAATATTTTGTGGGGAAAAAAAAAGTACCCACAGTCTGTACTTTTACTACCGTGCGCTTATGCAATGCACTCCACACTCGCATTATTGAAGCTAAGGGTCATCCTCTTTGTCCACATGCCCGCTCTCCCACCCCTCCCCGCCAGCACCACAAAAAAGAAATAAAGAGGTCTCATGTGTGGGGAGTTGCATGGGCATTTTCGGCAGCACAGTAGTAGATCTAGTGCACTTGCTGCGCCCTGGTCGATATAAAGAGGCAAGAATGGAACAACACAAATTACAGGGAAATATTTAGTAGCATTAAAGAAGGAACAGGTTGGGACCTAAAAATTGTGTCGAGTTACCCAGAATGTCGACAAAAGCCATGACGCGATAATTGGATTTGGGCTGTATATTTATACAGTTTGTAATGACTGCTAGGGAATCAAAACGGTATCCCCCATGATCTTCTATTACTTTTCTTTAAAGTGATCTAGGCCTAAATCGTTTCTCCTTCATGATTATGCCTTTGTGAGTTGAATGGCACTAACAGCATTTGGGCCTGCTGTTTTTTTTAGTCTGCCATCTTCAAGCTTTGGCAGATTCAATACTCATGGAATCGATACTCGTGATGTTATGGTCTATTCTCAGCAGGGAATCACCGAGCCATGCATTTACTATAAAAGACATCCCGAAAGAGGACTAATTCGCAAGAGAAAGTTTTTATAAAGATCCCCGAAATTATGCTCTGCTGCGGGACTAGTCTTTCATTGGCAATAAAGGGATCAAACTCCTGAAAGGGACAGTGTCCCGGAACTGCTGTCCACTTATCTCCCTTCATCTGTCACTTGTCTTGCCGTTACCTTGGCACTCACCAGAAAATGAATAAAATTAAATACCACGACCAGAAGAGACGAAGAACGACGACAACAAAGCAAACAAGAAGCATTACATAATCAAGAACAGGGGGCCAACAGCACTATGCTGAGGCCCCCGAGAAACAAAAGATCTCAACCGACTCTCAAGTACTATAAAACATCCCTATCGAGGACTAGGCCTACTTCGCAGTCGCACAGGACTTCAAGAAAGAGAAAGGGACACTAAACCAGACTGAAAATTATCAGTGTAATCGTGTTTTTATCTAGTGGCCGCGCTTATGACCAATCAGTAGCTGCGCAGGCGTCTATTTGGCTCGGGTGTTGTTGCATGTGTTGTTGTTCTGCAACTGATTGTAGGGGTGTGGCTCTGGAGCATATAATTATGGGCAATTTCCACCTGGTTCGTTGACAAAACTACACATACACAAAGAATTCATGAATAAAAGCACTTTTTATTTCAATGTATTGTAGAAGCTGGGGGAGGCACCTCTTGGCTGTGAAATCAACTGAAGATGTAGAAAAAGGCCTAGCAAAGTGGAAAATACTTGAGTTTTGCCCACCAAAATCTTACATTTTCCACAGCCAATTTCTCTTCACCAGTTGAACAAAATGGTTCATTTGACATTTCCAAGGATCAGGGCAAAGGAAATCTTTCTCCCCATGAAGTCTGATGAACTCTCGGAGAAAAAATCTTTGTTCCTGATATCCGCAAAGATCGGTCTTAAACGTAACCGGCTTTGTCCGCTCTTTCATGAAACTGTTCACTATGCTTTTCTTATACAAAAGAGAAAAGAAATGCTGGAATTTGTGATGTGCTTATAAGTGTAACATTACTTTTGTTGATGACAGTGTGAAATACAAAACTTCACAATCGATTGATGAGTTTTGCTAAACACAGCATCGGCACCTGAATTTTTGTCCGTTTGTTACGATTAAGATCTGACCGTTTCATTTCGTTTCCCAAACCTTGAGGATGGAAGTGAGTCTCGTTTTTGCAAGCACCTGAGTTTTATGAGAGTTACCCCCCTTCACCACTTCCTTTCAAGATAGCAGTTTCCATAGAGACTGAGTCGATCGTTTTCGTCCACGGCAAATCTGATCGTAACGTTTAAGATTTGTTGAATTCTGTGTTACGATTTAGACATAAATTGGTCGCTTTGCTTGCTCTATTGATTTTTCTGACCATCCCTCATGAGAGACATTGAACTTTCAGGGAAAGTTGCAACTGAAACTGTGAGTGTGAATAACTGAATGTTGCGGCTTTGCGGTTGTCACGCACTTGGATTTACGATGCCTGTAAACAAGAAACGGACAAAACTGTACATCTTGCCATGCTTACGATTTAGACAATTAGTCTAGTTTCATCTCATTCTAGAGCAGCATCCATCTTTCTAGAGAATCATTAAGTTCATGAAATAATAAACTGATGTCTTTTAAGAGTGGCAATGATTTGCTTATTAGTAGAAGATAAGTTGACCATCTTAAACGTAACATGTCAAGCAGGACAAGATATCCTTTTATGTCCTTGTTACCATTAAGCTGTTAATGGGAAAAAATGAAAATACAGTCACTGACTTATTGTCTTGGGGTTTTAAGGAGCTTAGATCACATTATTGTTTGCCTGGACCATTTTATACTCCATTTAAGCACGGATGCTGGCAGTAGGGTGATGTGTAATTAGTTTTGCTTCTTAGCATGCACGGTGGTAAAGCGTTGATGGACCTGAGAGATAAAACTTGATGTTTATGATTTGGATTAGCTGCAATATATTTGACAAATAAGATCTCTTGCAAAAGTATGATTCAAATGAATGAAACCTTGTGGTCTTTCATTGTTTGTTTTTCATACATGTGTTCTGGTAATTGTCATGACTCTTAATGTATCCTTTTTTTCTTTTTTTGTCCTTTTACCTTTAAGACAAAGTTTACAATTTTATTTCATGCTTCAGAGAATACTGAGAGTTTATTATAGTATTTTATCTCTCAAGCACTATCAAGTCTGGTGTATTCTGATTTATCTCACACAAGACATTCAGTTCATATAATTCAAATGAACAATCTTAGAAATTTTGTCCTGCTGTTACATTTAAGATGTAATTTGAAATTTTCTCTTTTGTATTAAAGTATGAGTTAACCCGCGTGGCCCAAATGTGTAAGTGTGGTGTAATCATCCTCAGTTTTATATCTTTTTTCATAAATACAGACAATCTGTTACTAGAAGTATACAGTTTATTTTATTTGTGGTAATGGACATAAGTTTTTTTGTCCAGTAACATTTAAGATTTTCCCATGAAGCTTTATTCAATGTTTTTGAGAGCATAAGTTGAATTTTTTTTGTATGAGACACTTTTGGTGTGTAAATTAAAAGTATCATCAAAACACATTGAAATAGTTTGTATTTAGTGAATTCTGTGCTTGTCCTTTTTGTCCTGTTATGTTTCAAACAAACGGCTGGACTTCGTGGTCTGATATTTTTGGGCGTGAAACATGAATGTCTTAAGGACATAGAGTAGCTGGTTGGGTGTGCGGCCACTTTTGTTTACTTCCGGTTGCTGGACTTAAAAGTTGAAGTAGCAAAATCTTTTATTGGTCAGTATGAAAGTAGGTCATCCAATGCTAATTATACTGCAGAGCCACACCCCTACAATCAGTTGTAGAACAACAATACATGCAACAACACCCAAGCTAAATAGACACTTGCGCTGCCACTGGTCGTAAGCGCGGCCAGTGATTGGTCACAAGCGCGGCCACTAGATCAAAACACGATTATACTGATGTTTTTCAGTCTGGTTTGTATTTATGTTTATTTCTCTTCTTGAGCATCCTTCCCAGTACGTGACAACAGGCAGAATAGGCAGTTTAGTAGGGGGATAAGGGAAGGGGAGAAACAGAAAAGAAGACAAAAGGAAACCATCAATACAAAACTCGACGGTATGGTAGGCCTACAGTGTGTATGACTGTGACTCATCCTTACCGAACGACACTGTAGGTCTCCAACACGGAGACGATCTACGGCGGATGACCACCTGACCACGTGTTGTCTTGTCTGATTCAAATGCAACAACCGATCACGACCCCCTCCCAAAAAGTGAAAAGCGGCATCCCTTTGATCTTGCCGCGGCTCACCGTCTCCACCGGGTCGAGCTCGATATACTAGCGTAATTGAATCGGGCCAGTCAGGAAAATCAAGTTTTATATGATTTTTTTTTGTGCTGTTGTCGACATTCCCAATGATATCGGCAAAAGAATGTCGATATCGCCATAAACATCAACTTAACAGAAATGGGGCATTGGGGAAGGGATCAAGTAGAAACTTCGACTTTAACGAAGATCACGTTAAGCGACTTTAAGCTTCGGAGGGTCTGACTGCAATTTCAAAGTCTAATTCATTTCCCGATGACCTCGCATTAAACGGACCCCGCTGCAGTCGACATTGCATAACTCGATTTTAACATCGTCTAATTCATGAAATCGACGTAAGCATTTTTCTAAGGTATCTCTATATAAACTGTTTCACTTTGCACTTGCGGGTGACTTTTTTGGAAGGGTATGGGGTATTTTTTGTTTGTATGAGGTGTTTGCCTGGGATTGTTGTTTTAAAAAAATGTAATGTATTGCTCTTCATTGTCTCTGTGTGGATACAATGTATCAATTAGTCCAGAGAAATAGTGCCAGCAGCGTTACTTTGTACTTCACAATCATACAACGATGGAAATCGTCAGCAATAATTATCTGCTATTTCCCTTGTTTTTTCAATAGCATCAGTTGGTTTAATTTTTCATGTTAATGTCAGTTCTCCCACGATCTTCACACGACGGATGCACAAGTACGAATTATGGCGAAAACAGGTGGAGAGTTCTGGAAAACAAACATTTGGACACCGCAGACAACCAACACTTTAGGTGGCTTAATTTCAACTACTAAACTACTAGGCTAAACATCTCCCCCCCCCCCCACCCCCCCTAAAAGAAACGAGACATCCCTTTGATCTCGCCGTGGACATTCGGCGCCCGCCAGTCCGTCTCGCTGGAAAACGGTTGAATTCATGGAGCCTCTTCAGCAAACGCGAGCGCTTTCGCGTGAGCTGCCCATTGCGTAACCTGGTATCGCGTATCTAAGCCTAGCGCGAGTGGCGTGTGTAGGGTTATGCAGTCATATATGTATAAGTTTATATGTTAGTTATATGTTCATGCAGTTGCATTATAATATACCTAGTATTAATTTACTTAGATATAACATTATTATTTATGTCTATCTGTATTTGGCTATTCCATAGATACTGTCCCTATCTTGTTGTTTCATCGTTGTTCTTTGTGAATAAACATTGAGATAAACGAAAAGACCTTCTTCATGAAACAACAACTGGAGTGAGGCAATCATCATGGTAATCGTCGCTTGTCCAGCATCAGGCTGCAACTTCAAGACTGAAGATCTACCGGCCGAGATAGTCGTTCCTCTTCTCAACATACATGCTCTGGAGCATTCCCGCGCCCCGACCCCTGCATCAAAGGGCCCTAAATTAAATAGACCATGTATAGACATAGGTGTGGATGAGGAAACATGGAATGCCTTCCTAAGGCGCTGGGAGACCTTTAAATTAGGGTCAGGTATCAGTGATGATGCAGCACCCGTGCAACTATTCCAGTGTGCCAGTGAGGCTCTCGGTGACCTCTTACTTAAATCGGACCCTAGATTGACAACAAGATCAACTGACGAGGTTTTAAAGGCGATAAGATCCTTGGCTGTTATTCCTGTGGCTAGGGGTGTGACTAGAGCGGAGCTATTTCAAATGAGACAAACGTGCGACGAACCTGTAAGAACATTTGCAGCCAGAGTTAGAGGAAAGGCAGAAGTATGTGGTTTCACTACCGCAGCAACCTGCATATGTGGACAGACTTCCGGTGTCGATTATACGGAAGAAGTTATCCGCGATGTCATCCTCGCAGGCCTCGTAGACATGGACATACGCCGTGAAGCTCTGGGTATGCCGGATGTTCAGGGCAAGCCTACCAACGACGTGATCACCATCATCGAGAGTAGGGAAATGGCAAGAAACGCCACCCCTACCCCAACCACAACATCAGTAGCCTCAATGTCGTCATACAAGAAATCAAAGAGCCCGAACCCCAAAACGGAACTCTCCACCGGTAAAAACAATCCCGTGCCCTGAATGTCAGAGACCATTTTCACGATTCAGAGAAAAGCCAAATGGGGGGTTCAACAGGCATCCATACAAAAAGTGTGTGGAATGTTGGAGAGCGGAGCGCAGAAAAACGCAAACTAACAATGTGACTTCAATATCAGCCGAAGAAGTTATTTCCCAAATCTCGGCCATCAAGAGCAATAACGAGCACCCCACGATTTCGTTTGAAGTTGGATTTTCTAACCAAAAGGAGCCTCAGATGGCGCCCGTTGAGGCCATCGCTGACACAGGTGCCATGTCCAATGTGTGGGGACAGGCCGACTATGAGGGTGCTGGGTTCAACTTGACAAGCCTGCGTCATTCAACTACTAAGCTGAGAGCAGCAAATGGTGGACTTATGAACATTGTGGGCCAGTTTGACGGACTGTTTAAGGGCAAAAGCCCCGACAATGTTGATATTTTATGTTATGATGTGATTTATGTTTCAGATAATGTTAATGGTTTCTATCTTTCCAAAAACACAATGAGGAACCTGTACATCATAGATGAAAATTTCCCGACAATTGGCCTATGCAAAAAGAATGATGAAGTTGAAGAGGTTAAAGCTAATGAGACTTACTTAAGATCAATATCAGGTTGCCCCAACCCGAACGATGACACTATCACATGTACATGCCCAATTAGGACACCAGTTCCCAATAAACCCATATCACTACCATTCCCAGCTATCCCAGAGAACATAGATAGGATGCGCGAGTGGCTACTTGAAAGGTATGAAAGTTCTACTTTCAACACGTGTCCCCATCGTGCACTCCCTTGCATAACAGGTCCTCCCATGGAGATTCATATTGATGAATCAGCAACTCCTAGGGTATGCCACAAACCTGCCCCAGTGCCACTGCATTGGCAGCAACGAGTATATGAGGACCTTTTAAGGGATGAAGCCCTTGGGGTGATTGAAAGAGTTCCAGATGGAGTGCCTGTCACTTGGTGCCACCGCATGGTGGTCACCAGGAAACATGACGGAACCCCAAGACGCACAGTGGATTTAAGCCCACTGAACAAATTCTGCAAACGAGAGACATTCCCCGCAGAAGCCCCTTTTCACTTGGCCCGTCGGGTACCGGGTAAGACTTGGAAGTCTGTAACAGATGCATGGAACGGCTATCATAGCGTCCCCCTAAGGGAATCAGACCGCCACCTGACTACTTTTATAACCCCATTTGGTAGGTGGAGGTACAACCGCGCACCGCAGGGTTTTCTATCATCCGGAGACGGGTATAACCGCCGTTTTGAATGCATCCTTTCCGCCTTCCAAAGGAAGGAAAGGTGCATTGATGACACCATTCATTACGATGAGGACCTTGAAACTCATTGGTGGCGAACCATTGAGCTCCTGACTACGATGGGGGCTGCTGGTGCAGTCATGAACCCTGAGAAGTCTCAATTCTCTCAGCGTCAGGTTGATTTTGCAGGATTTCGTATATCAGAGACTAGCATTGAGCCACTACCAAGATATATTGATGCCATCCGAACATTCCCCACACCCAAAAGCATAAAAGATATCCGCAGCTGGTTCGGGCTTGTCAACCAAGTATCGAACTATGCCCAGCTTCGGGACTCTATGGCAATCTTTCGTCCCTTCCTTAGTCCAAAATATAAGTTCTTTTGGAGCGATGTCCTGGACAGAGCATTTGAAGAATCAAAGAATTCCATCATTCAGTCCATTCGCGAGGGGGTCGAAATTTTTGACATGTCAAAACCAACATGCCTTCGCCCAGACTGGTCCTCACGTGGGATAGGCTACTTTCTCCTCCAGAAGCACTGCCAATGTTCACCAAGCCTGCCAGACTGCTGTCCTAATGGATGGAAGGTCACCCTTGCGGGATCACGTTTTTTATCAGGAGCAGAAAAACGTTACGCAGCCATTGAAGGAGAGGCCTTAGAGATAGCTTGGGGGTTAGAACAGACGAAATATTTCACTCAGGGGTGCCATAACCTGATTGTTGTGACTGATCACAAGCCACTGATCAAAATCTTTGGCGACCGCACCCTTGATGAAATCCCCAACACAAGGCTGTTCCGCCTTAAGCAGCGAACACTGCCTTGGCATTTCCGTACTGAACACCTACCTGGTAGAGCGAACCATGCGGCAGATGCTGCATCAAGATATCCCATCCCAGATAGTGACACAGAAATATCCTCACTGACAATCAATGACCAGTCAGAATGTCTCATTGCTGCTGCGATCAGTAATGAAGCAGAGATCATCACTACAGTCTCATGGCCCCTCCTGGCTGATGCAACTAGAAAGAACCACATCTTGTCAAAACTTATGTTGGCAATAGATGCAAACTTCTCAGAAGCTTATGACCAGATAGCTGATTATATGCGATATCGGGATTCCCTTTACATTACTAATGGGGTGATACTCTATCAGGACAGAGTAGTTGTTCCGTCATCAGTACGGAAAACCATCCTGGATAGTCTGCATTCAGCCCATCAGGGTGTCTCGTCAATGCAATCTCGGGCACGATCAATTGTATTTTGGCCTGGTTTGACACGGGACATCCAGGAAACAAGATCAAGATGCCTAGAGTGCAATCGCAATGCACCGTCTCAGGCACCTACCCCATCTGAGCCAGCTACCCCTCCGTTGACCCCATTTGAGAAAATAGTTGCCGATTTTTTTGAATTTGCTGGGCACCATTACTTGATAGCAGGGGATAGATTGTCCGGTTGGTGTGAGATATTCTCCACACCAACAGGAAGTGTTTGGTCAGGGGCCCGTGGTCTTGTTGGTTGCTTACGATCCCCCTTTTCGATATTTGGTGTCCCTGACGAACTAGCTAGCGATGGTGGACCAGAATTCACAGCAAGCATTACAAAAGACTTTCTTGAAAAGTGGGATGTGAAGCATAGGATATCGTCAGCCTACCACCCACAATCAAATGGGCGTGCTGAAGTAGCCGTCAAGTCTGCGAAGAGACTTTTGCGGTCAAATGTTGGAGCAAATGGTTCATTGAATACTGACAAACTCCTTAGGGCACTACTGCAATTACGCAACACCCAAGACCCCGATTGCAACTTATCACCGGCTCAAATAATCTTTGGCCGACCTATCCGAGACTCACTTTCATTCGTCAATCGTTTGGAAAAATTTGCAAACCCACACATTAGACCAACATGGCGAGAGGCATGGGCTTACAAAGAGGGTGCACTTCGCACACGATTCACCAAGACATCTGAGGCCCTTAATGAACATGTTAAGGAGTTACAGCCTCTTAAGGTAGGCGATAAGTGCTTTATCCAAAATCAAACGGGTCCTTACCCGACAAAGTGGCATCGCACTGGAATTGTCCTTGAAACAGCCAAGCATGACCAATATATGATAAAAGTTGATGGTTCCGGACGCCTCACAAAAAGAAACCGTCGTTTTCTCAGGGCTTTCAAGCCAGCTTCAATGACCATCAACGTTGCCCCTGTAAGGCCTCTTAATGCAGATACTGAGCTAAAAGACCTTTCTAATAGAGCACCCAACAATTACTCAGTAGAGTCGCCCATACCTACCACACCTGTACAAACACTGAGATCTTCCCGGAAACGGGTGCTGGTACTCATGAACATGAGATCGAACCGGTTAACACGTTTCCTGTGCCAGAGGTGGGAATTGTTCCACCCGGTACAGCGGACTCACTAACAACTCAACCCCCCACAGCCAAAATAAAACCCACCATGCTCAAACGATTGAAATCTTTCAATTCCGCAGGGAACGCAGAAAACATAACCTCACCTGAAGATGGGGGTAGACGTACACGTCGGGGTAAAGACATATAAACATGGGGGGGGGGGGGTTGTAGGGTTATGCAGTCATATATAAGTTTATATGTTAGTTATATGTTCATGCAGTTGCATTATATATAATATACCTAGTATTAATTTACTTAGATATAACATTATTATTTATGTCTATCTGTATTTGGCTATTCCATAGATACTGTCCCTATCTTGTTGTTTCATCGTTGTTCTTTGTGAATAAACATTGAGATAAACGAAAAGACCTTCTTCAGCGTGCTTGTCACATTTCAGTTTTTTACCTCCTGTAATGCAATAGGCGTATTCGGGATCAAATTTCTACAAGGCTGGGCACGATGATTATGCTAACGTCATTTGCTCAGGTCGGTCAAGAAAATCGAGATATATACGTTTTTCTTACGTTTTTCTACCCAATGGTCTTCATGATGACATGGACAAATGAGTTACGTCTGATATGTCGATGTCGACCTAAAAGTTAGTTTTGCACAGAAATGAGACAATAGGGAAGGGATCAAGTAACAACATCGACCTAGAGGAAGATCACGTTATCAGACTTAAGTGTACATGGCTCATTCATTTCTACTGAGTGGACAATATGTTTCACTTGTTGCTTCCATTCGTCATGTTTTTGTTTGACGGCCCTGTTGTATAAATCCATAAATGTTTCGTATTGAGCCAAGGGTTTTAAACCAGCCCCTTTCTCCCATCTCAACTTTCTGGTGATAATCCATGCTGGCCGCACTCGCAGTCGCAACCATCAGAAAGTCATCAAAGCCCCAACGCGGCCACCAGCGGCCGCACTCCAGACAAGGATAAACATTGTTGGTCCTGAGCGCGGCCACTCGTAAAATTTTTTTAGAAGGCGTTTTTTTCTACTTTTTCAAACTTCAAACAACTGATTGATCACTTTACGACTCCCTTACTAGCCACCAAAATAGGCGCTGTCAATTCACGAGAAGGTGACAGGATCATTTCTGGTAGACTTACCTTGAGATCGTAAGAAAATTGTTTCCTGTTCGAAAATCTCCAGTCACGCATTGTGGCCAGAAAATAAACAGGGATCGGCCACTCACATACAAAAACGCCTTTTAACGAAATATTGCAACGGAATGGGATGACTGCAAGCCAAAGTTGACAATAATTAGGAAGTGAAAGACGATTTCATTTTTTGGCCGCGTTCGTGACCTGGCCGCATTGGGGGCCTACCAACATAGATATACATGATCATTTTAAAACTGATTGGTCTAATTTGAAAATTGGGCTTCAATGTAAGATTTTGTCAACGAACTAGACTAGATCTAGACTCTAGATCTAGATCTAGATTCTAGATCTAGGTGGAATTGCCCATATATATCTATATCATTGGATGACCTACTTTCACACTGACCAATAAAAGAGTTTGCTACTTCAACTGTAAGTCCAGCAACCGGAAATAAACAAAAGTGGCCACACACCCAACCAGCTACTCTATCTAGATTCTAGATCTAGATCTAGAGATCTGGAGTAGTCCCCAGTAACAACCTTTAGGGTAGACCCATACCGACATCAGACCCGACGGTCAGACCAGACCCGACGATTTGTTGCCGGCTACGCCGCCCATACAGCCACCGGAACCCGACGGTCAGACAACACCGTCTTTTTTAAAAATGGCGTGTAGCAGGCGGAGAAAGTTGTTGTTATTATTGTGGTTAAGAAGAAGGCAAGCAAGGCAGCATCGATCTAGACGATTTTGGGTCCATCCCATACAACAAAAGAGAAAATCTCTTGGCGAGTTCCATCATTTATATCCCCAACTCGTTGAGGACAGTGAAAGATTCATAAAATATTTCCGCATGAAACCAAGTTCTTTCAACGAATTGCTAGAAATCTGCAGAGATGCTTTAACAAAGGAAGAAACTAATTACAGGAAACCGATTCCTCCAATTGAGCGACTCACTGTTACCTTGAGGTAAGTGTTACTATCATCTTCCTTATTATTATGATCAATAGTATCATCATCATCATCATCATCATCATCAACATCATCATCATCATCAACATCATCATCATCATCATCATCGACATCATGACCATCACAACAACAACAACAACGACTACGACGATGACGACAACAGCAACAACAACAGCAGTAGCAACAACAACAGCAGTAGCAACAACAACAACAACAACGGCGATGACTATGACAAAAAAAGAAAAAAAAATCAACTCCCTATTTATTGTAACATTAACTTGTAATTAACTTTTTAAACGTTCAACATTGCCATGATTAAGCTTTTGGTCAACAGTAAAGAAAATTTATTGTTTTGTTTTTTTAACATTTACATCTCTCTCTGTCTCTCTCTCTCTCTCACACACACACACACACACACAAATTAACGCTGAATGCTTGGAAAGAAAAAGTCAAAACAGGAAGAAATGTTTTTAGGTCATCCACTGTTCATAGTGTTCTTGAGTGGTGCTGTAATCCAAATTGCAAGCCCCCTGAGCAGGACGAGGATTTGCAGAACCTCTGACTTCTTCTTCATCTTGACGCCTCAGGTATCTTATTAGTAGACTCTGCACCTCGACCCGAAATTTCTAATTTTTGTAAATGTCTCAGCTTCTGCAATGAAGGAATGAGGCTTCTGGCCCACATTTCGTCATCATTCTCTGGCTTCTGTAGTGTCTTTAGAATCTCCTCATCCACGACAGAAGCAGTTGTGCTGGAGACCTTTCTTTTTGGTGCTCGTTTATAGGGCACAGGAGGTGGTTGTGGGGATGGAGAATCAGCCCTGCTGGTCATCGGAGATGAAGCCTGGGAATCGGTGTCCAAGGAGTCCGTGGCCTGGACAGTTTCTGTGGCGTCTTCGACAAGAGAAAGATTGCTGCAGGTTTCCCGTGGGTTATATACAGGAATAAAAAATGTTAGCGCATCGTAAAGATGCCATTTTTTTCTCCCTGCAGCTGCCTGGCCAGACTTGACATTTCTACTTTCCCGATACTTTTTCAGGAAGTAATCACGGATGTGGCCCCATCTTGTCTTCACTGCATTCACTGAAATAAAAGGAAAATGTATGGAATTTTTTTTCAACTTGTAGAATAAAATGTTTATGAAACATACACTATCACTCTACAAAATACATGTATTTCCTATTTTCAGGTTCCTTGCAACTGGTGAATCACTCCAGTCTTTGGCATTTCGCTTTCGACTTGGAGCTGAGACAGTTCATCATCATCATCATCATCATTGCCTTTCTCACCCTGGATCAGGGTATAGGCCACCAACAAACACTTTCCATCCCTCTCTATCATGGGCCAGCCTCTTTACATTATTCCAAGTCTTTCCGCTTCGTTGCACATCATTTTCTCTGGCTCTTCTCCACGTTCCGCGCGGCCTTCCTCTTGATCTCTTGCCCTGGGGATTCCAATCCAATACCTTCTTCGTGATGCTGTTTCCTGGCCTCCTGAGAGTGTGGCCGATCCATCTCCATCGCCTCCTACCAATTTCCTCTCTGACTGGGCTCTGTCTTGTTCTTTTCCATACAATTTCATTGCTGACCTTGTCTGTCCATCTGATCTTAAGTAGCTTCCTCAAACATCTGTTGATGAAAACTTGGATTCTCTTTATGCAGGCCTGAGACGCATTCCAAGTCTCACACCCATACAACAGGACTGACTTCACGTTCGAGTTGAATATCCTGAGACAGTTCGCTGCATTGTAAAAGAAACTGTGCAAGTCATGTGGAGGAGACTGCAACCAAAAGAACTGCCTGTACCAGACAAAGAAACGTGGGAACAGATAGCCAACAGCTTTTATGAAAGATGGCAATTTCCTATATGTGCAGGCGCCATCGACAGCAAACATGTGCAACTAAAAGCCCCCACCAATTCCGGTTCCCAATATTTTAACTATAAAGGGCACCACTCCATCGTACTGATGGCAACATGTGATGCCAGGTCTAAATTTGTTGTCATAGATGTGGGGGCATTTGGGAGCTCCAGTGATGGAGGCATATTTCAAGACTCTAATTTTTTCCAACTGCTCAGATCAAATAGATTGCATCTGCCCGATCCAAAAAAGATCTCCAACACCGACATAGAAGTACCATATGTATTCGTTGGAGACGAGGCGTTTCCTTTGCTGGAAAATCTTATGCGACCATTTCCGCGGAGGGATTTATCAGACGAGAAACGCATTTTTAACTATAGACTGTCCAGAGCACGAAAGCAGATCGAGTGTGCGTTTGGGATATTGTCCAGCATGTGGAGAATTTTAAGAAAACCAATCGAAGTCCAAGTGGATTTTGCTACTGACATTGTGAAAGCAACATGCATCTTGCACAACTATATTCAGAACAGGGAACCTGAAAGAACAAATGAAATGGACACAATCGGTGCTGATACCGATTCACCCCTTATGGTCACCACAGCAAGATCTGCCGGGAGACAAACTGGAGATGGAAAAGCAGTCAGAAATTCATTAATGAACTATTTCACATCACCAACAGGAAGCTTGCCTTGGCAAAATAATATCTTGACTTAAATTTTGCGCATTCTGGAGTAAGTGACAATAACAGTTTTACCAAGTTGATCAAAATCGAATGGAGGAAGTTACAATTGAACGTAATTTGTCTGCTACTTCCTAGGCTGTGCTTAAAAATATGTGTTCCAAGTTGGAGAGAGAGAGAGAGAGAAAGGGGGGGAGGAGGGATGGAGGATGGAGAGAGGGAGGGAAGGAGGGAGGGACAGAAAGACAGAGAGAGAGAGTGAAAGAGAGAGAGGAGGGTGGAAGGGGGAGGGGAGAGAGATGGAGGGAGGGACAGAGAGAGAGAGAGAGAGAGATAAAGAGAAAGACAGGCAGACAGAGCGAGACAGAGAGAGAGATCATTTACAGTACATTCATTGTTTGGAGTGTTCTCTGTTGATGTGGGCCATGTAATAAAATACACACAAGTTGTTATGGGAAGGGGGCTGGGAAAAGGGATGGGAAGAGGGGGTGTGGCATTGGTATGCAAGCAGAGGGTACAGTGAAACCAACTAGAATGAATAAATCTGGTTCTAATTAGTTCTAGACCTCTTCATGTACATGTACTTGAATAAAATAAAAGATGTGACATTGAAATGCTTTTAAGTACACTGTATGTCTCATTTTTATATCATATCTTCATACAACCAACAAAATTAATCATCATCATCATCATCATCATCATCATCATCACCACCATCACCACCACTACCACCAACAACAACAGCAACAACGATGACAACGACGACAATAATAAAAATGGCAGAAATGATATTACTTACCTTCAGATTTCATCTCATTGGCAATAGATTCCCATTGCTTTTGTATGTAGTCTTCTTCTTCTTCTTCTTCTCATGGAGTTGATTCGTCTATTTACTCAGACGATTCCTCAACTGCACCATGTGCGACTTGACGCCACTGCTCTGAGGCTAAAACAGGCTAAAACAGCATATATATTAAGACCATTTAAAATATATCGTTGTGTAAATTCTTTTGTTATATACATATCTCTGGTTAAAAATATCTCTTGGCACCAAGATTGTGCACAAAAATAGACCCGCACTTTAAATACAATGGTAGCTGCAACGGATAATTATGTTCTTCAATTCATTGCCAAAAGCCGTTGCAGACGATAGTTTTTGGACTTCTGCCGGGAGGTTGTTCCACATCCTGATGACACTAGGGTAAAAAGAGTAAAGATGGCTGTTAATCCGTGAGCTTGGGATGTTATATTTTATGTTATTCTTTCTGTTGCCTCTGGTGTTAATGGTGAGGTGGTTCAATGGGATATTGGTATTTCCTTCCCTGCCCTTGTAAAATAGTTTTACTTTTGTTTTTTGCTCTTCTTTCTTCTAGTGGTGTCCACTCGAGGTCTCTCATCATTTTATTGACACTACTACTTCTAGCATACTCATTTGTCACAAAGCGAGCAGCTCTCCTCTGGACCCTTTCCAGTTGTTCTATATTTATTCGACAGTGGGGGTCCCAGGTCTCTGTTGTGATGCAATTTATCTTTCTTATCGTAAATTGCTGGCCTTTGTTGGACGCATAGAATGAGGCTTTCATCATCCATAGTTGATAGTATGTGTTCACTCCGCCACCACTTGAATTGAGTGCGAAACGCTACAAGCCGCGGGAAAGGGGAGATTATTTAGAGAGGAAAAGGCCCCTATAATTATTTCCCCTTTCGCCCGACGGTACGGTGTCGAATGAACACGTTCATTCCTAAACGGTCTGATCCGAGACGTCGGCTCTTGGTGTGGGACGATCGCCAGTTTTTATTACCTGTGATTACTATTCAACTGGTGCACATTCTTTTTCACCGGAAGACGGTCTGGCCTGACCGTCGGGTCTGATGTCGGTGTGGGTCTACCCTTACAACCAACTTGTTCGGATCGAGTTCTTTTGCACTCTTTTTTAACTTCGTAGCCTAATTATGCCACTGAATTATAAATTTTATGATGGCAGAAAGAAAGCACAGGGAAAACACCTACCATGTCCATGCCCTGCTTCTACCTTGGCAGAATAAAACCTCCTGGCCACTTGAAGGGCAACGTTCAGGCGATTCAGTTTGGACGCCATTTTGACATTAACCAAGGGACAGATTATTAAAAAGTAAAATTTCTTTCACGGCACGATGTTAATTGTGAACGAAAGAAATCTTTTAATGTTAAAAAGGACATTTTTATCATTAAGTAAGGGGCTTTCTGGTTATAACACACATTTTTACTGTAAGGGCTAAAAAAAAATGTTTATATAAAAATTAAACCTGGAGTTAATGGAGTTGTTGGCTGCCAACATTCATTTTTACTTCGCGGAAAGACTCTTCCAAACGTAAGTTCCGAAATACTGTTGTGAAACTAAAAAGTTAAACCACAAACAGCAATACATGACTGAATACGCTAGTGACGGTGTTACTAGTGTTAGCAGTCTGTTAGTGAGGAACTGTGGATTGCCTTTACTGTCAAGAGCTGGAGTTCGTCCCTCCCGTACCGGTTTGATGTTAGTGTACCATGGATTCTGAAACTGGAACAGATGCTTGGGCACAGCTTGTCTCTTTAACCGACTTAGATACAAGTCCTGTTCTTATTACCAAGAGCAAGTTTGTCATTGGAAGAATCAATGGTGAGGAAAGTCTGAGTGACAGTACACGGCGACCGTGAGATCTTGAGGCAGAGCTATGGTGCTGACCACAGTAGGCAATAACAAGCTACAATATACATCATGAAAACCAAAGCAACACAATAATTATGTTTTTTTCAATTAATAATTGATTTTATAATAATTTTCTGTTCTCCATGCACAATGCAGTGTTCCTACCTGAGGTCTGTCACACTTAGATAATGGATGGCCTGTCTCAGTATCTGCATAGATCTAATTAGGGCTATGCCTGAATCGGCATATAATGTTCAAATATTCAGTTGTACTTGTATTTTACTTTCTAAAATGCTAAAAGTGCAAATATTGTCAAATACCCATCCGGATGAATTTCACATAAATTGGAATTGTTTTCTTTTTTTCTTAAAAACATTGCTTGTGCAAATCATCCTCTGCCTTTTCATGTTCAGTATAATTTTATATCATTGTCATTGTGAAGTCATACCATTTGTAAAATCCTCCAAATTTTGTTCACCCCAAGACTGTGACCTTCCCCACACTGGCAACAAACTTGTCTCAGGAAGACACTGCTACATCGAAAGAGACGAAAAAGGCAAAGTTTGGTTGTACGACACCAGGTAACTCTAACTAGGCTTTAATTTGTCTTCTTCAGATAGGCAGTGTTTTTTGTTTGTTTTTTTGCCAGACAGCAGCCGATATGCTAAACCTTTCATTCTGATTCTGCTGGTTGTGTTCTCATAAAAATACTTTAGCCATAACTTTTATTTAAGGATATATATATACAAATGTGAATCACTTACACTTTGAAGTTGAAGGGGAATTCTTTTTCCCAAGGTTGCTTTGCTTTTCTGATTTTGATTTGTAGTGTGGCATACATGTTTCAATTTGATTATTACTTGATTCAATATTATTTCCTTTTTGGCCTATGTGATTTCCTGGCAACGTGTAATAATACCTAGTGACATCACCTAGTGAGGATGACGTAAAGGAGAATAAAAAAACATGGCTGACATACAAGGATCGTATTGAGTGCTTTCCTAGATCTAATTGTATTCTACTTATACTAACTGTAAACACGCACAAAAGTAGCATGACAGAAATAACATTAATCAAGGGGCCAAATATTTCCTTTAGATTAGGCCTACACGGTAAATATTTATATCATGCAAAGAGAATTTGTGCATCAGAGATTCAGAGGGTGTAAATATGTATGAGCAAGACACAGTTGCTAAGATAGCCATGATTTCTCAATAATTATAGTTTGTATACTGGCATTATCTTGTATTTGGAGAGAGAAAAAAATGTTTTTCTAGAATTATTTTATTTTTTAGGGTTCACATTATTTATTTTCTTGTTTTTCTGCTAGTACAAATGGAACTTTGCTGAATCTGAGCATAAAACTCTCAAAGGGAGAGGTAAGGCTTTGGAAAACATCTTAAGGGGATGTGCGGCAGTCGAAATCATGATTTCAGCAAAAAATATTGATTTTGTGTTTTAGGTATTGCTCAGTCATTTACCCAATTTATCTTTCCTGTTTATGAGTAACGTAAGCTCTAAACTGTTCAACATCATGATTTTTACACGATATACCAATGCAGATAATGCTTTGGTTTAACAAAAATAGCTCTTTTCTCAATTGTTTAAAATAATTCACAAAAAAATGCATTTCTCAGAAAGCTGTTGACAGATCATGATGCAACTTGATAGGCTTCATGTTTTATTTTTGTGATTGTGTAAGAGGGATTTTGAGAAATTTTTATTATGTCTTTTAAAAAAATTTTTTCCTAATAAATGCATGTAATCTTTGTTCGTAAATAATAGGTATTTTTTTGTAAATTTATAAATAGTTTTCAATGCATAGACAAAGTATGTATTCTAAAACAAAATTTTAAAAATAGATTTAAGAATTTATGTTTCCAGTTTCAGGTGATTTGTACAGTGGGAAAGTAAAGATATGAATACATGTTTTAATTGTGTGAAACTTAATATTGTGTATAGTATAATCGGTTACCATGGCAACTGTTAAGTCGTATTGAAACCCTGGGTTGTTTTTCTCACCTCAGTTACACCATATCAGTGCATAAATGCATTAGAAAAGATAAGATGTATTATACTTACTTTTCACTGCAGCCCGTCCCTTTAAGTGTTTGCTCTAGAGGCAAAGCATAATGAAACTATTATATTATTGTGTTAACTTATTATTAATATTATCTCGATAAAATACACATTATCTTGTCCCTTAGAAAGTTTACTAGACTGAAGTTTGTTGTATAGTAGAAAGAAGAGTGATTGTGAGAGAGAGAAAGAAAAGAAAGGATTAGAAAGAAAATAGAAAGATAACCAGGGCAAAATGTGAAGTGTGGAGTTTATATTGGTTTTGTCATTCTTATATGCTTTATTTGCCAGTTTATTTTCCTCTTTCATCCTCTAGTGCCGAGAACTTCATCATGGAGATGAGATCCACATTGTACACAAGAAAGACAAGACTGAAGATGGTATGAAAAGCCATGTTTCCCATATTTTTGCCCTGCATTCTTGCTCATGTTAAATGGTCTCTGATCTTGGCAGAGAGAGGTGAAGAAAAATGATGTCGTTCATCTCATACACCAGCATACCAACAATTTTGTCATTTTTCATGAGATGTTCCAAATTCTTGGTCACTCTTGTTATTCTTTTCTTGGATGTGACAAAAATGTTTCTGCTTATAACCTCAGAACTATTTAAGGGATCGCTATGTCACTTTGTGAGAATGTAGATCTGACCACAAGTGGTGATAAGGTAGTCATAACTCAAACTCACCATGATATACCAATAATACTTGAGATAGGCGGGAATGGACATGGAAGGTGCATCTTTAACTTTTTTTGTTATACTTGACCCCAGTATTGTTGTTTTGCCATGACGTATAGTTTGATTTTATCACATTTGTTGTAGTTGTTTACATGATGTTATGTTCAGCCTTGACATGACTCAGTTCTTCTCTTCACTTTAGACTTGAGATTTAAATAAAACTAGTTGGCTCACCGGCTTGGAAAATACACAGATATGATTTTTAATGTTGAATTTCGATCACCAATGTGTAAATTTAGGCACAGAACGAAGTTTCTTGTCATAGTTTATAATTCTTGCTCCTTTTCCGGCTCAAAATGTCGGAACATTTTCTCCTTCTGCCCAGTTGTGGCTCAAAGTCGACAAAAGTATTTAAAATGTAGTCAACCTTACAAAGTTTCAAAACTTTCATGATTACATTGGAGGTCTTACTTCCTCTATAATATGATGGCATGTATCCTCTTTTATTGTCCTTCATTAAAACAAATTCTACAGTATCTAACATGTTAATTTGCAGAATCAAATAATGTTTTATCTTGGTCGAGTTCATAATGCTTGGCATCTGAGTTGGAAAAGCCAGCTGTATGGTGTCTGAATTTCAATAAGAGTATTGATCATTTTCTTTTTACGGTCCAAAGACCTGAAATTCACTGACTCAGAACCTAGAAGATTTACAAAACACTGAGATGTGAGGTGCCTGAAAACACACCTTTTTAATTGAAAGAATGTAACCATAATGCTTCTGACTGTTGTACCATGTTTAGTATGTTTTTTGTATTGGTATATTGAATGTGAGTTGAAGAATGCACTGTAAAGTGCTTAGAGCTTGCATTTGATGGGATGAAGTGCTAGCAGCCAAATACATGGTATTTATTATTATTTTTATTATTTCTGAAAATTTTGTCGTCTTATGGAAAGTTTAGGAGATTGCAAAACTGCTGATCATTTCAAAAAATTATCCTTCAGATCTATTTTCTTTTGATGTGTATTCTGTGCAGATAGTCCTTATTTTTGGACAATTTTTTTATGTTTCATCACCAATTTAGATATTGCTTACGTGTACCAGGATATGGAGGCTTTACGTGCTGAAAACAGCTCCGACGCAGAAGATACACAAGTGATCCAAGATCCAGACTCCACCCTGCCAGGTTTGTGAACGGTCATGATTTTTAATGCATTTAGAGAGGTTGTCATGGTTACTGAAAGCTCAATGATCTCTCAATTCTACACCAGTTGTGTGAAAACCTTGTCCATGAGTCTCACAAGGAAGTTAGCAATGAACATCATATTGATGAAAAAAATCACAGCCCTTGAGGAGCTGAATATTATATCCTCCCTGATTCCATCCAAAAATCAGAGAACATGAGATTCATTAACCCTGTGAGCACTGGCTACTACTACTACTACTATTTTCTGTTGTACCCACTGGTGTTTAGGGCAGCAACAAAGGATCTCCAGCCCTGTCTGTCCTGGGCCATCTTTGCGAGAGTTCCCCATGAGTGATTGAAGGATTTCATCTCTGCCTCGATCATTCTCCGCCAGGTTGCCTTGGGTCTGCCTCGCTTGTGCCGTCCCTCCGGTGTCCACAGAAGTGCTGTTTTGGTGATAGAATTTGCTTCCTTTCACAGCACTTGTCCAAGCCATCTCCATCGTCTCTTCGTGATGATGTTGGCTATTTCTTCTTGCTTGCATCGCCTTAGTAATTCCTGATTAGAAATCTTGTTTGGCCAAAAGATGCGGAGAATCCTACGAAGACATGTGGTGTGGAAGGAAGACAACTTGGCGAGGTCACCTTCTGTCATTCGCCAACACTCTGAATCATACAGGAGTGTGGCTAGGACACAGCTTTGGTACAGTCTGATCTTGGTGTTGATGCTGTATTGTGTTGATTTCCAGATGTTGCTCATACTTTGAAAGACAGCCCTTTGCATTTCCCAGCCTACTTTGGATGTCTTCCTTTGTGCCACCCTCTGGTCTGATAATGCTATCAAGGTATTTAAATTTGTCCGTCATGGTGAGGTTCTTGTCACCTACTTGCACTGGTGCTGGAGTGTCTACATTTAGGGTCATAATCTCTGTCTTCTTCTGGCTAATCCAAAGGCCTACTTTGCATCCAAAATTATGTAGTCTCTGCGTCTTATCTTGCATGTGTTAGTGACTGTGTGACAACAGCGCAAGGTCATCTGCAAAGTCCAAATCCTCTAGGTTGTCGAAGAGTGTCCATCTGATGCCTCTTGGTGCATCCTCGGTAGTTTACCGCATAATCCAGTCGATTGCGGGGTTAAACAAAATTGTTGACATCACACATCCTTGCGTACACCAGTTTTCACTTCAAAGGATGCATCACTGTTTCCGACACTGCAACTGAAGTTCTTGTAAAAGCTTTTGATGAGTTCAACGAGCTTGCTGGGAATCCCATAGTGCCGAAGAATGCGCCATATACTCTCTCTGTGGATGCTGTCGAAGGCCTTTTCGAAGTCAGCGAAGTTCACATAGAGCTGCCTTTGCCATTCTGAACACTGTTCTATGATGTTTCGGAGTGTGAAAATCTGGTGAGCACTGGCTACCTGATTCTAAACTAATCTTCCTCTGTAACCATGTGGGGACAAGGTGGTCTAGAGGCAAGGTGTTTGCCTGTCAAGGGTACCGGGCTCAAAACCCGGCCAGTGCAGGCATGTTGGAAGTTGGGATTTTTCTCATATTTTCGTGTCCCTGATCCTATTGGGGGGTAGGATCGAGTGCCTAGTCTTCTCGGATAAGGATGAAAAAATTGGAGGGCCCGTGTGCATGTTGCGCACGTTAAAAAAGATGCCTTGGCAGTTGGTAATCGAAAAGAGCAGGCCAGACAGGCCGCTGCCAGGGCAAAATTAAATAGAATTCATCCTTACCATTCTCCTCCTCCCCCCTTCCCCCCCCAAAAAAATTCCGCCGGCACTGTGATGATGACGTGCCTGCTCCAGTTGTAACTGGGCACCAATGGTACAATGGCAAATTTCCCAAATGGGATTAAGATGTATACAAATTACAAAATTTTGAAACACATATATATACATCTGTACCAGTGTGCTGAATATTACCATTCAACTCTTAGCACCGTGGTGCTTGCTCACAGACTTCACAAAGCAACACCACACCAGGATCTTTTTGGTGTCAGGGACTACATTTATTATATATAAAAAAATAGAAAAGGGTCATGTAGCCCAGGCAATGGTTGGAGTGACAATTATATAAATAAGAGCTAAACTAAAAATACGACACCAGTGCAAATGCTAACTTAGTAACTAACCAAGAACTAAAAAGTGTTAACTAAACACCCAGTGACATAAAGTACTAAAAAAAACCCTAGTGGTGCAAAATGCTAACTAAAAACCCAGTGACATAAAGTACTAAAAAAAAACCCTAGTGGTGCAAAATGCTAACTAAAAACCCAGTGCAGCCCGCCCATCGGCGTTCCCGGCTTACTGCATCATCAGCACTGCAAAGAAGTCCAAAATGATGGACGCACATTATAATACACATGCATACATGTAAATAATCCTCAGCATACATAGGTCAATTGTTATATTACTGCTACCATAATTCACAGTATGCATTCAGCATACCATCCGCACACGCTCACATCCACACATATTCAAGTAGGTTGCTTCCCACGTGTATACCATTTACTGGAGAGGTAAAGACGGACACAAGCCCTCCAGGCCTGAAGACCAAATCACTATCCACTCAAGCACGAGGTTATCCTCTTCAGTCGATCTCATTGTTATAACAACGATCACACCAGCTATAATATTATACAGTCGCCCTTTGCCGAGGCCCTGGCCACAACACCACAACATACAACACTTGTACCCATTTGTTTCGTGACAGCTTATATCGTTCGCGTAAGGCCATCCCATTCATACGCGTCATTCACATCCATTCAGCACGCACACAACAACGATCCTTCTTACAATACTATTTCACTAACCATGGATGGACACGCCAACATCCAGGCGCGGTGTCTCACCGCCTGCAGCTACCCTTCCCGCTGGCACTGCAGCATGACACAATGATCGTACCGGCTCTGGTCTGCAATAATTAGGACAATATACCGCATAACCCCAGTCGCCTCATGTACCACTCTACACTATGATGCAATAATAGTGATCTAAACTGAGTTGAAAGAGGAATGGAAGCTCCAATCTGACAGTATCTTACTTCTCAGACTGACCTGTAGGTCAAATATCCAAATGTATTTGCGCTCCCTAACCAGTAGGCCTACTCCTACCCGGCGATAGGTCCAATCCAATAACTATTCTTACCATTCATTAGCTACTTTCTCTACACACATCTTATCTACGCTGCCTACTCAACTGCAGGGTGGCTAGATTCCACTTCAAATTAACCAAGAGAAGGTCTCCACAGCGTCGACCTCACTTACAATATTATAATTATATGATGATGCCACATTACTGTGATACTGCAACTTTGAATTCCACTTCTGATTAAGTGATTGTAACAATATAGCTCTATGGATAACCACGTGCTTACGCACAGAATCTAGCAACCATTATACTTAATATAAAGCATACGACAGGAATTACCTATAGTATTCTCGGCACTGCAAAAGAGCGCTGTAAATACCAAAGAGCACGAAATAAAACATAACTCACCAGCTGTCATCGGTCAAAACCGCCCGCATACACTTGGAACGCACGAGGCCAACTTTCTCGGGTGATGGTCGAACTTCTGGCTGGTCTGAGAGCGCCGTCTGGAAGATGACCAAGCGTCCAGACCGACCGGGTTTTATCCACCCTAAGCCCGCCAAAACTGGACAAAGCGCGATTCGACCATTGGCCAAGACAGGCACTGATACATAAGTTGTTATGCCTCGAAGATGACTAGACAAAGAATGATTCGACCATTGGCCGAGATCCTGAACACAGAATAATACACAACTTGAACCTCAATAAAGGGATAACGGTAAAACGATTTGGCCATTGGCCAATATGGGTGGAAATTATACACAATGCGCATTCCTCTTACATGGGCTCCCGCGCTCCGGACCCAGGTGGGCCGACAGTCCTCGGGGCGATGCCATTGTCCCGGGCCTTCCTGTTGTGCCTCAGTAACATGCCCCCAAAGAAAGGCACTTAACTATAACGGGGCGCAATTTGGCCATTGGTCAACATGAGTGAAAATATTTATACAAGACGCATCTCCGGACCCAGATGGGCAGACAGTCCTTGGAGCCAAGCCATTGTCACAGGCTTCCCTGTTTTGCTTCGGTAACATCCCACAAAAGAGGGGCAATTAACTACCCCGCCTATGCGCCGTTAGACAATTTGTGGGACAAAGACAACCCAATCCAGATTCTTACATCTTCTGACCGTTCAACATTAGCAGATTCGTGACACGGTCACACACTCCCCTGCTTTATGTTGGCGTCCCGATAATACCCTTAACACACAGCCGTCCTTGACACCCTAAACAAATCTCGTGAGCGCATGCGCCTGAACGCGCGGTCATTGCTCATGGACGAGCAGTCGATGACCAAACTCCGAGCTAAAACTTTACCGACCGAGAGGTACACACTCTACGGTTCCACCATGATAGAATCCAGGCCTATTCGCAGGCAACCTCGCCCTCCAGCGCTTATTACCACGATCGGGAGGGGAGTCCACTGAGACCCCTAACATGACTATGACGAACAGCACAAAGCTGTGAAAGTACCTTGGTGTCCGGCTGGTGACAACGGCTGTCACCGCCAACAGGGCGAGTGGGAAGATTAAATCCCGGACCCATACAGACTGACCGGCCTCAGAAATACATTCAAGGCGAGATGCACGTGAATGAAGCGTCAAAAGTGACTATATGGACATATAATTGACAATTATTTCGGGATAACGGCAATATATAATATATAAATGGATAACAAAACGTTACACAAAGTGGTTAAATGATGTAGCCCCCGATACACCATTTAGATTACGACACGCAACGGAATTCGCAGCACAGAAAATATGCGACACTGAAAAGAAGGTGCTATCTACAAGTCCACCCCCGCGGATAGGTCGTATAGGTAGGTGGGATTCCTTTATTAATCTTAGTCGATCTTCGGGGAGCTAACACGTTGCTTTGGCCATGATTTGGGTTACTTTGGCTCTTAACGCGTGACCTACCGAGCCCAGCTCGGGGCTGTCTCACCGGAATCCGGGTCGAGGGGCGTGGCCTTTCTGCGGGTTCAGGTACCAACCGATATAACCCCGGTTGGGGCACGTCGATATTATCGCCCGGAGGGGAATCGAGTCCTGCTCTGTCGTCATCACCACCAGCTGGTGGTGGTAGTGGTAGTTGGACCACCCCTGAGCCCTCTCCTCCATATTCACACCTCCGCAGCTCGGTAGCGGTAACCTTGGTTGGGCGGTCACTGCCACCCTCAGGGCAAATGGTGTACGGACCCCCTTCTTCGCCTGGCACGCCTTCGACAATATATGTATGCTCCGTCCACATGTCCTGGATTTTGGCTCTACCCAGGTGGTGAACCTTCTTCCTAACTCTTTCCCCAATCTGAAGTGGTCGGGCTTGAGGCCTATTGTCGGAACGCTCTTTGCGAAGGGCCGCCTGCTTCTTGAGCTGCTCCCCTGCTTTTTTGTGGGCCTCACGGAGCCGTTCCTGATGACCGGCCAGCCAGTCGTCCGGTGAGCATGGTTCTTCCTCCCTCGTGCCAGTCCCTAGCATGAAGTCCAGTGGCAGGCGTGGCTCTCTGCCGAACAGGAGCTGGTACGGGGCGTAGCCAGTTGACGCATGGGGCGTGGAATTATATACAGCTAACACCTCCGGCAGGTGGTCGGACCAGCGGCGTTTCTGCTGGGTGGATAACGGCCGTAAGAGGTCGTGGAGAGTCCTGTTGAACCGCTCACACTGCCCGTTGCCCCTCGGATTGTACGGGGTCGTACGGCTTTTGTCGATCCCATAGACTTTGCACAGCTCGCTGATCACCGCCGACTCGAAATTTCGGCCTTGATCCGAGTGGAGGCGCTGAGGCACCCCCAAGTATAAAAACCAGCGTTCGACTAGGGCCTTGGCAACTGTAGTGGCGGTCTGGTCGCGGGTCGGGACAGCGATGGCAAATTTGGTGAAGATATCCGTCATCACTAACACATTCTCATATCCCCTTGCATCCCGTTCCAACTTCGTAAAATCGATGGCGACCACTTCCAAAGGCCTGGAAGCCAATAAATGACCTGCCGGGCCACGCAGTTGCAAATTCGGTGGCTTTGCAATGTTGCAGCGTTGGCATCGCCGACAAACATCCTCCACATCGGCCGTCATGCCAACCCAGAAACAACGCCCTCGGAGCAGTTGCAGCATGCGCTCCCTACCTTGATGGCCTGCGTTGTGTACCGAATCCAGTACTCGCTTCTTCAGTGTTTCTGGTACGACTAGTTGGGTGACAGTCTTTCCACTAGGGTCTTGCACCGTCCTGTATAGCAGCCCGTTCACAATCTTCATCCGCTTCTTCTGCCGCAGCAACTGTCGGAGTACTTGGGAATGTGCTTGGCCCTCTTGTCTACTTGGGGTTCCATCTTGTGTCAGGATAGTGGTGAAGGCCGACAAGTCTGAGTCTGCCCCCTGTAAGGCAACCAGCTCTTCCGTTGTGTATGAGGGGAAGGATTGCGTAGCTCCCGGCGAACTACTAGGCTCTAGCGTCACAGGCTCACTCGCCATGGCCGCCAGGCCCAGCCACGGCGGCACATCTGTCCACACCGCCGGCATCCTCGGACCCTCAGAGTCGGCGCTCCCTCCGTCACATTTCTGCGAAATCTCACCAGCAGTGACCTGACTGACGGCCACGCACTCGTCGTCGCTATCCAACACCCCGTTTGGAGCCAGGCCGCACCTCCGCGACAGAAAGTCGGCATTCCCGTTATTCTTGCCCGGTCGATGTTCGATGGTGTAATTGAACATCGCCAGCTGAGCCATCCATCGCTGCTCTACAGCCCCCAATTTGGCTTTCTCCCAAAAAGCCAGAGATCTGTTGTCTGTGTATACCTGCACTTGCGCCCCCAACAAATAGCCTCGAAACTTCTCTGTCATGGCCCACTTCAGCGCTAGCAATTCCAGTTTCATGCTGCTCTTGGCATTCTGCTCCGACGGGCGCAGGGTTCGACTGGCATAGGCCAACACCCTCTTCCGGCCATCCTGTACCTGCGACAGCACAGCTCCCAGGCCTCCATAGCTCGCATCGACCTCCAAAATGAAGGGTAGGGAGAAGTCCGGATACCCCAATAGCGGTGGCGATGTAAGGGCCCTCTTCAGCCCATCGAAAGCTTGTTGGCACTCTGCCGTCCAAAGCTCCCCGATGACGGCCTTCTTACCAGAGTGTCGGCCGTCCTTTCCCTGACACTGTTGGTTGAGCCGGCCCACCAGTTCATGCAACGGCTTGGCGATGGCGGCAAAACCCTGCACGAAGCGTCTGTAGTAACTGGCCAGACCCAGGAACGCCCGCAGCTCAGTCTGAGTCCTAGGGACAGGTGTGTCCTGTACGGCTTCCACCTTGTCCTCCATCGTGGTTATGCCCTCTGAAGAAATCGTGTGGCCCAGGAAGTCGATCTTGGGACGGCAAAGTCGACATTTCGTACCGTTCAATTTGAGTCCCAGAGTCTGAAGTCTGAAGAAGACTTTCTCCAGCCTATAGATGTGCTCCTCAAAATTAGTGGCGTAAACCATGATGTCGTCTAAGTATACAAGCAGGAGTTGGAACATCATGTCATGCATGGAGCTCTGCATAAGTCGTTGGAACGTGCTGGCTGAATTGGCGAGCCCCATCGGCATTCTGGTGTATTCATACAGGCCGAAAGGTGTCGTGAAGGCCGTTTTCTCTCTATCGTCCTTGTTCATGGCGACCTGGTAGTAGCCACTCGCTAGATCTAACGACGAAAATACCTTGGCACCCCCCAGGGCATCCAGATATTCATCAATCCTGGGGAGGGGGTACGCATCCTTCTTCGTCTTACTGTTCAGGGCCCGGTAGTCGACACATAGCCTCAAGCTGTTGTCTTTTTTTCGAACCAACACTATCGGTGACGCCCAGGGACTTGTGCTTTCTTTAATAATCTGTTTGTCCAGCAAACCCTGCAGGTGCTCCCGCACTTCCTGATAAAACGCCGGTGGAATCCGCCTGTACGGCTGTTTTATCGGGGTATCGTCGGTGAGCCGGATTGAATGGGTCACCTTGTCAGTAAAACCGACATCGGTGTCATCCTTGGCGAACAAATCATCGTATCTCCTTATCAGTTCTTCAATCCGTCGCCTCTCCGCCGGCGTTCCGCTAAATTCGCTCAAGTCGACGGGGCACCTGTATGGCCGGTTGGACGACAACGCTGGCGCTGGACCGATCTCCACTTCCTGGCTGCCTACAACCCTAAAGTGTGGTTTTAAGTCCACACTGGCTTCCCAAAGGCAGCCCACCGAAGTTCCCGGGGAGAGAAAAACGTCCTCATCACCCAGGTTAACTACCTGTACCTCACCAACTCCCCTCTCTACGGTGGTAAAGGTGTGAGACAGCATCAACCCCTTGTGTTCCATGTCTCGCTTGGGTTCGAACAAGGCATTCATGTTTGTCCGAGGCCACTTCCTGCACCTCACCGCTACGGCACTCACGGTCCTCGCCGGTATGTGCACCTTCCGCGAGCCCTGTATCCAAGCCTGACCGGTCCATGCACCGACTCCGTTCTCTTCCTTAGCTCTCCTGGCGTCCCACTTCAGAAGGTGCTGGATGTCCGGAACCTCCATCAAAACGTTGGTCCCAAGTATCCCCGGTGTGTGGTCCTTCGACCTGCCAACACCCGGCCCGTCCATGTCCTTGACGACATAAATCCCACAATTTGGGATAACCCGGCCGTTCACCACGACATCCAGCACAAGGTGACCCAGATAGGGGATGGCCACGCCATTTGCGGCGGTCAAGCGCACCCACCTGTCTTCGTCTAAGGAGTGTTCCCTGAACAATGTATTGAAACATTGTTCTGTTATCGTAGACACCTGCGACCCGGTGTCCAGGACGCATCTGACTTCCTTGCCTCCCATCACCACGGAACACTCCGGCCGGTCACCCACCATCTTCTTAGTCGAGCCAAGTTCCCTCCCTCCTGCAGCCTGACTCCCAGCTGCAGAAGGAGCTAGTTTTTTTGTTCTTCTTTCCTGCCAGGCTTTCTGTGTGGACATTGCCTGACGAAGTGCCCCGGTTGCCCACACCCAAAGCACTTGCGGGGCCCACCCTGACCGTTTCCCCTCGCTTGGCCGGCCTCGAATCGGAGTTTGAAAGCCTCCAACTCCGCTCTCAACTTGGCATTCTCCGCTGCCAGAGCCTCCACCTCGCGTCTCTCGGGGGAGACGACTTCAATGGCCGCCGACAAGGGTGCAGTGGGCTCGCTCTCAGTCCACCGCTGCGCGCAGTCCCTTACTGCCAGAAACGAGATGTCCGGGTTTTTGTGGACCTCCTCTGTAAGCACCCGGCGCGCAAGTCTGTCCCGGATCTGCGAGATGAACTGGTCCCTCAGGACCGTCATCTCCATGGGCGCTATCCCCTGCCTCTCCTGGGCCGCCACTGTCTTCTGGAATGCTTGGTGTAGACGGTGCGAGAACGCCGTTATCGACTCCCGGTGCCCTTGCGTGACCCCATAGAATGCCGCCTGGAGCTCCCTGAAGTTCCTCTTTTCTCCATAAACCTCCAGGAGTACTCGGACTAGCACTTCTGGGTCTGTATCAGCTCCTGGGTGGAGGTGCAGCTCCAACCGGACATCACCGGTTACATGGTCCAGCACAAGGTCCACTTTGTCCTCGTCCTCGAGATTACCCAGACGCCACGCGGCCCTCACTTCTCTCACGAATTCCTCCACCGACGGCCCTTCGACATCCCCAAAGCGCCTAATCCTCTTGGCACTTTGCACCATAACCAGCTGAGCGCGGCCAGGCTGATTGACTAAAATGGGAACCGGAGCGTCGGTTTCGGCCATCCCGCAAATATGTACACTCTTATTCACAATCACTTAGACAGCTACGTTTCCGCGAACAGAGTTCCCTACCACTACACGCGTCTGCCAGCAGATAACAAACCAGCGTCAAAAGAACATGCACCTGCACTCTGGCCGAAGGACTAAGAACGCGGTCGAGAATAACCAACAAAAAACGCCGAGCCTGCGAACTGATTAATAACTAATTACCGACCCTCAGGCGACAACTACCTCACACCGCGGACTGCTGCTTGCTGCTGCTGAACCTAGTTAACAGTGGTACATAGGCTTAAACTGTCTAACTACCCACACCTGTACCAAAAACAGTGCCCGGACTCAAGCAATCAACGGTACCTATTAATTACTAACGTACTTGGCCTTATGTTACCTCTCACTTTCATCCTCAAACAAACAGCACTCGCCGAGCATGTAAACATTTATCACACAGTTACCGTATTATACTATCTTAAATAAACTGTTCAGCCTCCGTCCCCTTGTGATCCTCCGGTCGTCGAGCCGCTTGTCCCTTGAATTCGATGCAGGAAACACTAAAATTGTTGTCATAGGGTCGAACCCTCCAGGCCCACAGGTCACAGTTCTCAACTTACAATACAATACAAGACAATAGATGGACTGCCGAACTACTGTCGTCGACTGCAGCGTGCCTCCGGCTGTGTACTCTCCTTCGGTCTCGTAGCTTTCCACTGCTGTACGGCACTTTGCGCTTCCCCGGGCTGCACTGGGTATCCCTACAATTAATCCTATATTCTACCCCAACCAAGGTCTGTCTAAAAGTATCCTGCCGACGACGCCATTTTTATGTACCAGTGTGCTGAATATTACCATTCAACTCTTAGCACCGTGGTGCTTGCTCACAGACTTCACAAAGCAACACCACACCAGGATCTTTTTGGTGACAGGGACTACATTTATTATATATAAAAAAATAGAAAAGGGTCATGTAGCCCAGGCAATGGTTGGAGTGACAATTATATAAATAAGAGCTAAACTAAAAATACGACACCAGTGCAAATGCTAACTTAGTAACTAACCAAGAACTAAAAAGTGTTAACTAAACACCCAGTGACATAAAGTACTAAAAAAAACCCTAGTGGTGCAAAATGCTAACTAAAAACCCAGTGACATAAAGTACTAAAAAAAACCCTAGTGGTGCAAAATGCTAACTAAAAACCCAGTGCAGCCCGCCCATCGGCGTTCCCGGCTTACTGCATCATCAGCACTGCAAAGAAGTCCAAAATGATGGACGCACATTATAATACACATGCATACATGTAAATAATCCTCAGCATACATAGGTCAATTGTTATATTACTGCTACCATAATTCACAGTATGCATTCAGCATACCATCCGCACACGCTCACATCCACACATATTCAAGTAGGTTGCTTCCCACGTGTATACCATTTACTGGAGAGGTAAAGACGGACACAAGCCCTCCAGGCCTGAAGACCAAATCACTATCCACTCAAGCACGAGGTTATCCTCTTCAGTCGATCTCATTGTTATAACAACGATCACACCAGCTATAATATTATACAGTCGCCCTTTGCCGAGGCCCTGGCCACGACACCACAACATACAACACTTGTACCCATTTGTTTCGTGACAGCTTATATCGTTCGCGTAAGGCCATCCCATTCATACGCGTCATTCACATCCATTCAGCACGCACACAACAACGATCCTTCTTACAATACTATTTCACTAACCATGGATGGACACGCCAACATCCAGGCGCGGTGTCTCACCGCCTGCAGCTACCCTTCCCGCTGGCACTGCAGCATGACACAATGATCGTACCGGCTCTGGTCTGCAATAATTAGGACAATATACCACATAACCCCAGTCGCCTCATGTACCACTCTACACTATGATGCAATAATAGTGATCTAAACTGAGTTGAAAGAGGAATGGAAGCTCCAATCTGACGGTATCTTACTTCTCAGACTGACCTGTAGGTCAAATATCCAAATGTATTTGCGCTCCCTAACCAGTAGGCCTACTCCTACCCGGCGATAGGTCCAATCCAATAACTATTCTTACCATTCATTAGCTACTTTCTCTACACACATCTTATCTACGCTGCCTACTCAACTGCAGGGTGGCTAGATTCCACTTCAAATTAACCAAGAGAAGGTCTCCACAGCGTCGACCTCACTTACAATATTATAATTATATGATGATGCCACATTACTGTGATACTGCAACTTTGAATTCCACTTCTGATTAAGTGATTGTAACAATATAGCTCTATGGATAACCACGTGCTTACGCACAGAATCTAGCAACCATTATACTTAATATAAAGCATACGACAGGAATTACCTATAGTATTCTCGGCACTGCAAAAGAGTGCTGTAAATACCAAAGAGCACGAAATAAAACATAACTCACCAGCTGTCATCGGTCAAAACCGCCCGCATACACTTGGAACGCACGAGGCCAACTTTCTCGGGTGATGGTCGAACTTCTGGCTGGTCTGAGAGCGCCGTCTGGAAGATGACCAAGCGTCCAGACCGACCGGGTTTTATCCACCCTAAACCCGCCAAAACTGGACAAAGCGCGATTCGACCATTGGCCAAGACAGGCACTGATACATAAGTTGTTATGCCTCGAAGATGACTAGACAAAGAATGATTCGACCATTGGCCGAGATCCTGAACACAGAATAATACACAACTTGAACCTCAATAAAGGGATAACGGTAAAACGATTTGGCCATTGGCCAATATGGGTGGAAATTATACACAATGCGCATTCCTCTTACATGGGCTCCCGCGCTCCGGACCCAGGTGGGCCGACAGTCCTCGGGGCGATGCCATTGTCCCGGGCCTTCCTGTTGTGCCTCAGTAACATGCCCCCAAAGAAAGGCACTTAACTATAACGGGGCGCAATTTGGCCATTGGTCAACATGAGTGAAAATAATTATACAAGACGCATCTCCGGACCCAGATGGGCAGACAGTCCTTGGAGCCAAGCCATTGTCACAGGCTTCCCTGTTTTGCTTCGGTAACATCCCACAAAAGAGGGGCAATTAACTACCCCGCCTATGCGCCGTTAGACAATTTGTGGGACAAAGACAACCCAATCCAGATTCTTACATCTTCTGACCGTTCAACATTAGCAGATTCGTGACACGGTCACACATCCAAAAACTTGTTTAGAGAAGAAACCTGCTGGGTGGTAATATTTTGTTATGTTCCCCCTGTTAAAGTATGTGTATCTTCACATATTGCTCTGCTGTGCTCATAGCAGATTGGGGCCAATGACTCATTCAGGTGTCACTGTGTTACAGGCCCATGGGGCTGAACTTCTCTGCAGGACTCAGCTCAACCATCTTCTAATTGCAGAGCGTTTTTCCAGAACTGGGTAAGTCAAATTTTGCATGAGTTATGGCCCCTTTCAGATAGTCATTCAAAATTAGTGTACGATGCGGTGTAAGTGTTCAAGTTACTATGTCCCATCTGTAAGGCGCAGTGTAAGTGTTCAGTTAAACCTTGCGATGTCTTTATAGACAGGTCAGGACGTAACACTAATTTTGAATGACTATCTGAAAGGGGCCATAACTCGTGCAAAATTTGACATACCTAGTTTTGAAAAAATGCTCTTCAGTATTAAAGAAAATTGTGTGTACCACAAATAATGACATTTTAAAAAAAAATTCCATTCAACTGTATTCATGACTGATTTACATTATTTCCAACCAAGGAAGATTATAAATGATGATGTCAGTGACAATTTTCTGAGACTAAAAGACAGGGTTGGACAGTGACACTTGAAATCCTATATTTGCATGTTTGCATAAACGATGGTGTTCTTTTATTTTGACAGATGAGGATGTCAACAATGCAGAGACCCCAAGTCCTGCTAAGAAAAGAGTAAGTGTTATTCAGGGACATCATAACTTCATTATCGTCTTTGTTATTAATTTTTTTTATGGTGACTTTTGGTAACCTTCTTCAGGAAAAATATTGTAACATGATAGAAAACTGAACCAATAAAACAATTAAGCAAATAAAAAAATATGTAGAATGTTAAATCAATACGAGTACTTAACTGCGAGTCCACTGTGTTGCTTCTGTATTATTTCTTATGTAAGGCTTTGCTACATCCAACCTTTTCCTTTTGCCATAGTTTGAAAGTAGCATGTATGCACCTAGCCTAAAGCTACAGGGATCAACTATGCCTCTCCACAGAAATCTGAAGAAATGGTGCCAGGAGTCTGTAAAAAAATCAAGTCTGACCTACATCCCATCATCTCATCGTCCACCACACCAGGTTTGGTTCAGTGTGTCCATGATCCTTGTCGTTCATCCAGAGTTGTAGCTCTGGTCTGTCGAATCCCCAATTTTCTTTTTCAACTCTCAAGTTCAGGACTTGAAACAAAAATTACCAAGCAAATCTTATTTGTTGTTTAATGTCCTTTTTCGAGCTATTCTTGATGCTTGAAAAGATTAATGATTACCATCGTCAGTTTCTATCATAATAAATGTATTAACTACATAAAATAATGGCTGGATGGGTTAGCTAATGTTAGTTGTGTCTGTCCAGTCACTTTCTGTCTCTCCTATCACTATTTTCCCTCTGTCTTCCCTGTGTTCTCCCTCCCTCTTTCTTATTCTGCTCGTCTGTCTCCCATCTCTCTTTGCCTGTCTGTCTGTCAGTCTGTCTGCCTGCCTGTCTGTCTCTGTCCCTTTCTCTCTCTATTTGCCTCTCTCTCTCTTTCTCTGTGCCCCCTTCTTTCTCTCTCTCTTTCTCCCTCTCTCCTTTTGTCTTTCTCTCCTTTCACATGACTGAATCACCATAAATAGTTCAGAGTGACTGCTGTTAAATGTACTACCAACCATACCTATTGCAAACCAGACTTTGGATAAGGACAGATTTACCTGTATCTCTTCTGTGTGCTGTGTAAGGAAAGTTGACCATTCTTTGTTTTGTAAAGTGTGAGTTTTTATCTTATAACTCACTAAGTCTATCATTTATTTTTATTTTGATATTTTGTATGTTCTGTAAAGCTGCTTTTTTTCATTAAAGTTTGTCTTATAGCTGAATCAGGTAATATCATTCAGTGGAATAAATTTCTCAAAGTACAGGAACTACTTTGTGATAAGACTTTTTTTTAACCACATATCCCAGTGTATGTCCAAACTCAGTAGTGTAAGTACACTGTTGACATAACACTATATATTCTACTGATACTATGTAACCTGGAACTTCATGCACTTAAAAGATGTCTTTACAGTGGTTATAATGTGGTTCACATGTAACAGTGAAAGGGTTAATGAGGTGCAAGTTTTGAACAGCTATTTTTGTATTAACCAGTTGAAAACAGTGAGGTACCAAAGTCCAGTGTTGAGACAGAGAAGAAGACAGGTGAATCCCACAAGCCAGGGCAATCAACTGATCAGTCAGAAAATAAATTGAAACTGGGCATGGCAGGGGATGCAGCAGAGACCAAACCAGCACAAAAAGTCCAAGAACCAGAGGATGACGCCATTGCAGAAACTCTTGTCTGTATCATTTGTCAGGAATTATTACATGATTGCATCAGGTCAGTTAAGTTTTGGAGGAGACAAAATTTACTTCCATCAGGATGTTTTAATTGAAAAGTTTGTGGCTGTTTGTTGATTTTTTTTATGTCGAAATTTTAGGAACTGGAATTTTTTTCATAGTGTCTTGACGTTTGGCTCGGCTACCGACTGAATAATTTTTTAAAAATTCAATAGGCTTCACCATGTTTACCAAAAAATTCCCAAGTGCCGTGACCTTGACTTTGCCTGGAAGTGAGACAAACATTGCTGTTTGTGTTCTAGTCAGTTAATATGACCGATCTGAGTTTTCTCATGACCTGTTTTTTGCCTTACCTTTGTTTTAGTCTGATATATGTGTAATTGTTGAAACATCCACAGTTTGCAGCCTTGCATGCACTCATTCTGTGCTGGGTGTTACTCTGAATGGATGGAAAAATCGAACGAATGTCCCTCAGTAAGTTTTACTTCAGACATATTGGGCGTGCTCTGGTCAAAATTAAAATGGCGAATGAAAGAAAAGTTGTGCTTTGAAAAACCCCATATGAAAAATAAACGATGAAGAAACATGACAATAAATCACAAAAGAACTGGAAATGAAAAGAAGAACAAAAAGAAAATGCTTTCCCTATTCAAAAGCTGTTCAGGCCTGTGATAACTCTAGTGTGGGCCAATCCAGTTTATTAAGTGAAACCTCATCTCATATCAGTTGTGCATGGCAACTTAATCTCATCGAATATTTTTGTTGACTTTATGTATTTTAAAAGAAAGGCATTAACTGATTACCTTGAAGAGCAAAGTAACATAGTATATATCAGGGGTGGTCAAACCACGGTTCGGGAGCCACATGCGGCTCTTTGGCCTTCAATATGCGACTCATGGAAATGTGTTGGCTGAGCTCTTTTTTTCATCATTTTTTTAAAATTCCTTTTTAGTTTCATTTTTGGCTGTCTTATTTTGTCACTGAAATGCAGATTCGCATGCTTGATGATCCCATGGTTCATTGCTGTATTTAATACGCTCAGCATACTTAAAACTATCATCAGTTAAGAAAGATTTTGAAAACATTTGGTATACATGTACAGTGGACCATCATGTTTAACGACACTGCTAATATGAGAACTTTGCCTATAGCGAGAACATTTTACATCCCCGTTTTTTCTGCTATATAAGCTATATATTAAAATACTTGAATAACGGCAATCGATAATCACAACACTTGCTATAGCCAGAGAATTAATTCTGAGTGCATAGGCAAATTGCGGGAGCGGCCGCAGTACAGCGTGTAGCGAGTCAGACATAATATTGTTCTTTGTCTGCTGCTGCATGCCCATCCGTCTAGTCACCTCTCACTCAGGCCGACAGTGCTTTGTTTCCTTACTGACCACGTGTCATGACAGCATATTACACTACCACCTACGCAATCAATAAATTTACACTCGTCCAGTTGTCTTACGTAGGCCTAGCAAGCGTTGTTTACTTGCTGACCATGTGCCGTGACAGCACTGTACACCACTACCCACGCAATCAATAAATTTATGCCCGCCCACCCGTCCAATCATGTCTTGCGTAGGCCTAGCAAGTGTTGCCTACTTCCACCACCCACGCACACAATACATTTATGCCCGCCCACCCGTCTAATCATCTCTCAAGATCTTGCTTAAGAAGCTTTGTTTTCTTACTAAACGCACACTATGCTACCACCCACGCAACCAAAAATTTTACCGGTAGTGATTTACGCGGATCAAAGACTGTGCTGCGAGTAATAATTATCGCACATCACAAGTAGTGACCAGAGAGTGCATACTCATTAGTAGGCCTAAGCAAGAGATGGCCAGGTGGGGCCACAACTCGCAAGGCAATTATTACTCGCAGCACGGTCATTGACCGTAATTGATCGCCGCACGGTGTATGCTCTTGGTCTACACCGGGCTTCATGACCACATGCCTACACTCGTCACAAACGCGCGGCCAATCTGTTACTCGTCTGCATTTAACTTTTGAATCTGTCTCTCTCATAATTTGATCGAAACATGGCTACGTCAGCACATAAAGACAAAAGACAAAAAAAAAAGTAGGCCTACCGAGATCAAGGCTGAGATCTGCCGTCAGTTTGATATTACACTATGTAGGCCTAGGTTGATGGCATGCCAACAAGAGAGGTAACCATTATTTTCATGGTTACCTCCCTTGTTAGCATGTCCTGCACATAGTGGGGTATTTTAACCCGTTGCCTTGCCTTTTTTTGCGCTTTCCTGGAACAGCGAGACCTTTGGTATAACGAGACATTTTTGGTGGAACATAACCTCTCGTTATAACCGAGTTCCACTGTATATATGTACTTTGTGATTACTGGAACTAATACAAATGAACAGTTTAAAAAACTGCATACCTGAGTAAATATTTTTGCATGCATGTATTTCTTAATATTTATATAAAATTTTTGTAATAATGTGTGAATGTAACAATAAACACGTGTGTGTAAATTTTCTTGTGGCTCTCGAACATCTGAAATTTATCGTGTGTGGATCATACACGAGTCAAGTTTGGCCGCGCCTGGTATATATGGAAATCATTATAAGACTCCTATAGTTATGTATACAGTCACAGGAAACCACAGTGGTGATGGTTGATGGTTTCATATTTGGTTTTCTTTTCTCCTGACAGTGTCGGCTGAAGGTTGATCGTATCAACAAAAATCACATAGTCAACAATTTGGTGGAAGCATACTTAAAACTACACCCAGGTGAGACTGGCAGGTAATACTAGCTCACAGGTGTGAACTAGAACATTCAGAAGTTGTGTAACAGGTGTGAGAGAGAACAGTGAGTGGATGGGTCACATTTCACAAACACAGTGCGAGTGTCAGATTGTGTGTAAAAGTAAACTTTTTCATTTCTGATTGAAATCATGACAAATGTATTTAAATTTATGTTACATAAAAAAGTGAAAAAATCAGACCTTAATTATGTTGACCCTTAGGCCATGAGTCGAACAGAAAATCAAAATTGTGGACTGGAATTTTTTTTGAATATATTGAAATGAAAACACTTGAGGATAAAGTCAAAAAAAGGAAAGTGGAGTGTAAAGCTGATATGTTTGAAATAGCCTGGGTTAGAGAGTCCTGGGTTTCTTGATTTTATGGCCAAAAAAAACAACAACAAAAAAAAGCAGAGGTTGAGAGACTAAGACATGGTGAAAGTCCTGGTGGAAATGTCACTGATTCTAGGCTTACAGGGAGTAAACATTGGTGTTACTAGGTTCTTCTCAGGGTGTGTGAATCAATTTCGGCACATTCTGATTGCTTTGTAAGAGTTTGTGTATATGTGTGTGACTGCCTACTCCTGAACCTATAATTATTACAAAGTGTGTCCCCCCACCCTTTGCGTTTAACTTTGTTGTTTATGTATTATTTCTTGCACGCAGCTATTGCTACATACAACTTTTTCATGTTATCACATTTTGACTTGACATCCCACCCCCCAGCACGTTTGTGTCCAGCAGTTAAACTGTGGGATCCCACGCTTGTGATTTAATCTTTCCACAGAGAAGAAAAGGCCAGAGGACGATATCAAAGAGCTGAATGCAAAAAACAAAATCACCAGAGATATGGTAAGTTTCTGTGGTGACTGCCTTAGTCCTATGTATCTGGGGTCAGGCCTTCAACTATTTTAGAAAAACACAGAAAATCTATGAGGCTGTAGCAGGACTTGGAGCAAAGTTAAAATTGCAACCAAAAAAAAAAAAAGATGTTTACTGGTTGTTTCTGATGCAGGACTTTCCAACATCATACTTTCGTCTTTTTTTTTTTTTTTCTTTTGCTATTTTAACTTTATTCCTTTCCTCTACCAGAGGTATTCAGCTTTACAGTCTTCTTATCATCACAAAAAACTCACTTTACTCTTTACGGTCCGCAGGTTTTTGAAGATTTTCAATCCAGTGTGGGTGTCTTTTTCAATATTGACCACCACATCAATTCTTCTGAAATCTGGCATATTGTGCATGATTTGAAAGGGACCAGTTTCCAGCCTAGTGATTTTTGTATCTGGACGATTTGACATATGCGGCCTGTTTTCTCTGTCACTAAAATAGAAATTTACACAAAAAGTGACTCATGCAAAAGCCAAAAGGAAAAAAATAATACATCCAAATAGAGGGAGATAAAAATATCATATAAGGATGTGAACAGAAGATATGTGATACTTACGTAATTCTCATTTGGGTAGACAATTCACAAAATAAATCAGTTTTGTGAAAATTATGCAAGATTTGGGAGCTGCAGAGAGTGCAACTTTGTTTTAACCTTTGGAAAATATAGGATATCTTGTGGGGTAAGGTGGGTTGAAATGGGTGCATTCCCATGACCAATGGGTGAAAAAAATAGGCTTAACTCTGAGGAGATAGGCAGACGGTCATGTAAACTTATGTATTTGGCGAAAAGTGAGTTTTATTCACAGTAATATATTGAGCTGTTCAAGAAATATCCATTCTTTAGTGACATCAAAGTGACACACAGGCAGACAGTCTCCAGGACTCCCATAGCTGTCCACCTCATATACTGGCTTATGGGTGATTTTGGTGGCTTATAGATATATGATTACCTTATCATTGCTCATGGTGGCATGTATATTTATATTGATATCTTGAATAGTTTTGAAGTTATAAGCAGAAGCAATTTTGCCACATCCAAGAATAACAAAAGTTTATACCAAAACTTTGAATTGCTGTCTTGCCAAATGATTGATTGGTGATACTAATCAGAATCCTGGCACACCAGGCATCCCCATAAGTGCTTCTGTCCCCGCTCCAATATCCACTTGAGGGTTATTCTATTTACTGTCCCAGGGGCCAGCTGGTTCCATATGTGTTGGGTTCGTCCGACCTTGTCGCACATTCTTTCCTCACCCAGTTGGTATCCCACATCCATCATTCTGGTTATGCGGGACACCTCAGTGTCTTTATCTGCTCGCAATCTGCATGAGCTCATTTCTGTCATTCTGCAGGTCTCCACAAACTCTTGTAAAATAGGAGGTGGACAATGTCGTGTATGTATTAAAGGTAAATCAATGATGTCCTAAAACAAATATCTAAATGTTTCAGTTGTATCCAGTCAAAAACCCACGTGGATTTGATTCCGATGAGGGTTCGGCAAGTGACTACAGTGATGAAGAAGATGAGGAAGATGTCACAGCCAATGTGGTGACTGAAGCTTTTAACTTCAACTTCAACAACAACTATGTCCCCGGTGGTCAGGTGTTTGGTATAGGGACACCTTTCTTTGGTACAGCAACCAACAGGTAGAGTAAGTTCAAATACTTGAGTCAGTCCTTGTATATATCTGTGTGATTCACATCATTCTTTGGTAACAGCAGCTAACAGGTAGAGTCATTTCACCAACTTCCACCAGTCCTTGTAATTTTTATCTGTGTAATTCTCACAACAACTTTAGGAGAAATAGTCTTAGAGAATTCTGTTGTTGACGAAGTGCAAAACTCTGATATGTGCCATATAATGCACAGCCAGTGTAGGAGTTTTACATGGAGTGGTGATGTAGAAATGCAGTTCTAGATCTGGATGAAGAACATGGCTATGTGTCATCACTTGTGGCTGACAAAAGGTGAAGGTCAAATGACGACCTGGTCATCAGTGCATTTCCAGCCAGCGAAAAATTGCTAAGAGTTGTCTTTTCACATTTATGTTTCAGGGCCGCCCGACCAGTGTGCAGACAGTGTCCGAACTATCAAAACCAGCAGGATGGCGGAGGGTTGAGAGGTCTAGTACAGGGAGGTAGGAGATTTCTTTATCTGATTCATCCTAGTAGGGGATGTGTGGACATCTCCATTTAAGCAGTAGCATATCTGGACTCACATGACCTCTGTGTATTACCAGACTGTATCTGCAAGTGTGGCCAGATTTTTCAGAACCATTTTCACATATATTTATATAAAGTTAAAGTCGTTCAGCATTTACCACAGTCAGAAGTTCTACATGAAAGTTATCCAGTGTTTAGGTCTTTACTTTAGGAGGTTCCGCTGACATTGGCATTTACACCTCACTTTTCTTGTTTCAATTTTTCTTGTTCTTGTTGCTGTGTGTTTTTGTGGTAGGGATTAGTTCTTTAGAATTTTGCATGTGTAGCGGCCTTGTTCGGCCTGCTTTTCTTCGACCTGCCAAGGTGTCTTTAACAGGCACAACATGCAAACAGGCCCTCCTAGTTTTTCATCCTTAGCCAAGAAGACTAGGTGCTCGATCCTACCTACCTACCTACCATAGGATCAGGGACAGGAATATTTTCCCCCGCAAAAAAAAATTCCAACATACTTGCACCAACCGGGGATTTGAACCTGGTACCTTTGGCATGAGAGATGAGCACTTTGCCTCTAGAGCACTGTGTCCCCAAAGACATCCAGTTCTGATAAAATCATAGTATAAAGTTGTGGAACTGTGATGAAGGCCACATTATAGCTACTGATAGTTGCATCTCTTTACATGTGGAGGGCTGTTTAGTAAACTATCGTAACTTACGTTTTACAAATGTTTCAGGAGAAGCTAAAAACTGCACAATTTTTTTTTCATGTGACTTAATAGTTGTAGAAAATACACATCATTTAACCCTTAGTTTTCACAATTTGACCTCCAGCATATAACACAACTGGCTGGCTGTCAAAGGTCAAGAGTTACAAGCATGCCAAAAATCTCAATATTTGAAAGAAGGTGAGCAATGATAGCTTACCATGCAGCCCTTGATGTCTGTGTATCTGTCTGTCTCTCTCGCTCTCTCCTCTCTACCTCTCTCTCTCTTTCTCTCTCCCTCTCGCTTTCTTCCCCCCCCCCCCCCCCCCCAGAGAGAGAGAGAGAGAGAGAGGTGACATTAGCTATGTTGTATTGTTACAGCTGTGGCAGCTGTGAGAAATGCTGTCCTAGGTCAAGGAGGAGGAGGGGCAGGACCCAGTACTACTGCAGGGACTGGAACTACTACAACAGCTGATGGTGCTGCTCTCAATACTGCGGCAGCCGCTGGTCCATCCACTGGGGCAGGACCTTCAACATCAGGTCTGTCATTCTGGACTTAACACCTCAGACAGGGATGGGAATCCTCCCAAAAATTCCTGGTTTCTGTTTTTTTGTTCCCTCTAATTTTTTATTTTTTCCTTTCCTTTCTATCTCTTGTCTTTTCCTCTAACTCTAGTTCAGAATCATTTCAAATTTTGAAAGGAATCGTATGACAATTTTTAGTAAAAAGTGTTTTCTGGGTTATTTATTGTATGGGCCTGTGTGTGTGTATGTGTTATGGTTGGCGGTGACAGGTCAAAATTTCAGGACATATTTCTATCACTAGTTCCCTTAACTGCTCAAAGTGATGCTCAGATTGTGTCTGTGAAATCAGTTGTGAACTTTTGTTTTATATAAAAAAAAGCCTGCGTATTGTGGTTAAAAAGAACAAAAAAAAAAGAAAACATTTCAAGTTGCAAAGCCTTGCATTAGAAACTAGAAATGCTACAATAGATCGCAAAAGAATTTGAAAGAAAAAACAACAACAAACTTTTGGCCCTGACTAGAGAATAGAGATACTACCAGAAGCGACACAAGGCAGAAATTACGTTATCAATTTTGATACCCTGCACCATATTGGATCAGATTGATTGTTCGTAATTTGGCATGCGCACAATGTTGTTTAATGTAACATCAGAGAGTATAATTATATTTAGAGAGAGATCTCAATTCCTCCAAATTGCAAAACTAGGTCACCGAGGTAACAAGAATTGAAAGAGACCATCTTTATCAAAGACAGTGTGCATATCTGTTTACTGTGGTTTATTCATATTTTTGGGTTGATTGAAACTATTTAGAGCCGTTTATAAGTTCTTACTCCCCATGGAAATCTACAAATGGGTATTGTTTACCGCCGATCAAACCAAGTGAAGTTACATTCCCTCCAAAGTGGCGGAGTGTCATGGTTTAAGTGCTATAAATGCCGTGCTGGGTCACGACTTGCAAGGAGTTGATTTTTCACGGTCTCGTTGATTATAACCAGCGTAATTTGTCCTTGAACTGTTCTCGTGAACAGTTTGTTTTTGAAACACTTTTTCTTAGAGATGGAAAGAAAGTGGGGCGAGATAGAATAAATGGATAAGTTAGGAGTGACAGTGCAATTCTCGACCCCGTGATTTTGATGAACAGAAGGGAAGAGAAGGGGTGAATAAGGATAGATAGTTTAAGACGCTTAGTCGCGTTCAGAAATTCGTACATAAAATGTAGAAAGCACGAGGGTTTAAAGATTTCAGTAATTGTTTTGACATTTTAAATTGACCTTGTCTGTTTTTAGTACAAGGCCGTGACCAACTCCCAGGTAGAATATATTAATACTGCGAGATGAGCTCGCATGGATGCACCAATCAAATCTAGGGATTTGGATGGTAATTTGCAGGTGGCTGCACTGTATAAAAGTGTAGCCATACCTATGTCCATTACTCCATACAGAAAACTCCAATCTGTGCAGGCGTCGGCACGATTCTGCCTGAAGAATCCTAAGTCTGTTCGATGTCATGTCTAGTCCACTATAGACATTTGAGATGAAGCCATATGCTTGAATGAGATATGCCCACTGCTATTGTCCATCGCTCCCTGGTTGTTTCTAACACCAGGGACCAAGCGTAAGTGTTTGTCCATTGATGACTCAACAATGAACGAGGAGCTGAACATAAGTTATCCACTAGGACAGAATTGCCGCATATACTAGGAATGCTGCCCAAGAATGCAAGACAAAGATTTATATTGACTTGCAATTAGTATGAATGTATGGCATACGCATCTGTGAATTGAGATTGATTTGTCTGGATGAGGCTGGGAATTGCCAGCCCATCCTAGAGTAGATATCTAGACTTAGCTACGTCAGTTTATATTGACGAGCTCGATCCATTATAAGCGGTAGGCACAAATAGCTGAGATGACATCGTTGCCAGAGCCCATATTAGTATATTGATTGATATATAGTAGGCAGACCAGATCTGAGAGATATATAATTAGTACTTAAATTGTTAGTGAGTCAGAATTATCATAATATTATAGGAATCTAGAGAAGACTTCGAGTGACATATTATTGAATTTAGAGTTGATGCTGCTGATGTTGTATTTACTATGTAATAGATCTAGACAAAATTGTTAGGGTAATTAATGTAATTAAATTTGTGGCCCTGCAGGTCTGTTTATGAAACTTATTCAGATTGTTCTTAGTGTGTGGCATGGTACGAAAGATTGAATATTAAATACCTCTCGATTTAAATGCAGTCATAATACCATCATTGAGAAGACCCTCTTCATAACAGCTAGAGGGGACTTTAGTCCAGAACCCTAACACTGGAGGGCACTATCACCCAGTCCAGATTCGTAACACTGGAGAGGGACCCCCTAAAGAACCTTTATCTTGCCATGCCATTTAGATACATTATTCTTAAAACCTATTGACAGACTTACCCTTAGATTCATCTATTGCATTTTAGTTCATTATTTCATATTGTACTGTTATAACATTGTGATTTCAGGTCCTTTTTACTTTAGATTAAGAGACAGATAGGTTATAGTCAATTTGTATTAATATGACATTTTGTTTCAATTTCATATAACGAGCTGATCATCCCATTGACCCGACGACACCGGCGAGGGACGCCATTCACCTAACATATCTACCTGTAACAGAAATACGACACTTTTTTGGACTTGGAACGAGCTATGGATTGAGGACATCACCTTCTGAATTCCTCTAGTAAAAGTTAAGTGAACCATCTGATTGTCAGTTTTGTGGAGGTTAAGGTACTTTCCTTCCTCGGTATTCCAGGCTTTTTCTCTTTTTTTGCATGTTCATTAGTTTAGTTGCGGGAGGTTGGATGGGATCATAGTTTAGCATATCTTCTTTGCCATTCCGAAGGATATTAGAGTGCCTTGGTGGCTATTGATAACTCGGGGGGATTTGCTTCACTGTGAATAGTTCTATTAGGGATCCATTATTCGTATAGATTGTGACGTTTCTCTTGCTTCCTCACATTTCTTTAGGAAGATGTCTCTCCTGTCTTTTTCTTAAACTTTCTGTAATATAAGTTAGGACTTGTAGGGTCTGTTATCGTTCGTCTTGCTTTTAAGTCTTGCGTCTTGTTTCTAATGTAACCTTTTTTATACATTCGTTATATCGTATTTACCTTTTTTGTTTATACTTAATTTTTCTTGCATACCTGAATTCGTTCACGTGTTGTGACACGGTGAGACAGTTCATGAGTAATCTGGGTTAATAAGGAGTGAGGTTTAATTAATCCTCCTATGTTGTACAGTAGCAACACTGCTTGAGTGAGGATTTTTATTGAATTGTTGGAACCCGTGCAGTTACCATGCTGCCTGTTCTATGGAGCTTATTAAGCGTTATGTATAACCGATCTCGTCTTTATATTGACGAGCCCCCGAGAGGGCAGTACTAGGCTGCTTAGGGAGGTGACTTTTTTTTGAGTAGGGATATGTGGTGAATATTGGTGTTATTTTCGGCTGTGCGGCCGCCCGAGGAGCAAAGAGTTTATTGTCTCATGGGACTTGTTCGTATCAGTATTGAGGTAATGTCATTATAAAAGACACGTGGTATGTTGAGAGAGAGAGAGAGTTGAACCTTCTTACAGGCATTGTAAGCCCCACAGGGCAGTGTAAGGCCTCAGGGCAGTGTAAGGCCGCAGGCAGTGTAAGACGCGGAGATGCAGTGTAAGACCTATGGGCAGTGTAAGGCCGCAGGCAGTGTAAGACCGACGGGCAGTGTAAGACCGACCGGTAAGAAAGGGAATTTTCGCGTTTTGAGAGTTTTTCCAGTGCTAACAGAGTACACTGATTCGTCGCGTTGAGAGAGATTTTGCAGTGGTAACAGAGGACACTGCGTTGTCGCGTTTTAAGAAGTTGTGAAGAAGAGTGTTGTTTTTTTTATACAACCGATTATGTCTTAGGCTGTCTGCGTTCCGTGGACCAGCCAACGTAATGCCAGATATGACTATATACCGAGATGACTGTGACACTTGACGTGTGCATGGCTTGCGTAAAGCGCATTAAATTAACTAGCTATCGCCTCGTGCCATCTCATCTATACCGGATTCGATACGGAGATTAAATAAATTAAATCATATTGTTATTAAATTGAGAAAGTTCTATACTATTGTTGCATTTAAGGCAGCACCACGCGAGTTTGAAATGTAAACGTTAAGCTAATTAACTTTTCGCCGTTTTATTTCGGCTTCATTATACGGAAATCCGTTGTAGGACAGACCCACAATTTCATTACTCTATTACAGAGTCTGTCTTATATTGGGGTTGGATAGTGCTTTTCCCCCTCAATTCTGGACGGTGGATGGATTCACATTATTTTGTTCACTACTTTATGAACCAGTTTTACAATCCTTTTTTGTGAATATCCTCTTTCCACCAGCGTCATTCCGGACTGTGACCTGAACTTCTGACAAACCTGACGCCCTTGTCAGCGGGTCAATGAGATGCAGACAGGGCAAACCAAGCTACCAGAGCTACTGCTGCCATTGGATACCACAGTATTTTAATTAACAATATATTGTTTGTGAATGTGTATATAAGCAGCAATTATGTGTGTTGACTAGATAATTATGAGCCTATTCCTTCAGTAAGGCCTGATTGTTTGATAGTAGTTAGACTTTAATTCAGCAGTATACAGTGACATAGTCATTGTTATTATAAATGTTCGTGAGAAGTTGATTGTGTGGAGTGAGAATGTTTCGATAGACTAGATTCTACAGAACGTGGCATCAATAATTGTATGCTTTTTGTCCATCCAATATGCACGTTCTTAGTTAAATTTTTTTGTTCTCAAGCTTAAGGCTGACTTTTGTACGGTAGTACTTAAGCCCCCACCACAATAACTTTGTGGTTTCTTCGATCCTATCGTGTAAATTTTTCTTAAAATTTCCACTGGGGTGGGGGATGTCATGGTTTAAGTGCTATAAATGCCGTGCTGGGTCACGACTTGCAAGGAGTTGATTTTTCACGGTCTCGTTGATTATAACCAGCGTAATTTGTCCTTGAACTGTTCTCGTGAACAGTTTGTTTTTGAAACACTTTTTCTTAGAGATGGAAAGAAAGTGGGGCGAGATAGAATAAATGGATAAGTTAGGAGTGACAGTGCAATTCTCGACCCCGTGATTTTGATGAACACTTAGAAGGGAAGAGAAGGGGTGAATAAGGATAGATAGTTTAAGACGCTTAGTCGCGTTCAGAAATTCGTACATAAAATGTAGAAAGCACGAGGGTTTAAAGATTTCAGTAATTGTTTTGACATTTTAAATTGACCTTGTCTGTTTTTAGTACAAGGCCGTGACCAACTCCCAGGTAGAATATATTAATACTGCGAGATGAGCTCGCATGGATGCACCAATCAAATCTAGGGATTTGGATGGTAATTTGCAGGTGGCTGCACTGTATAAAAGTGTAGCCATACCTATGTCCATTACTCCATACAGAAAACTCCAATCTGTGCAGGCGTCGGCACGATTCTGCCTGAAGAATCCTAAGTCTGTTCGATGTCATGTCTAGTCCACTATAGACATTTGAGATGAAGCCATATGCTTGAATGAGATATGCCCACTGCTATTGTCCATCGCTCCCTGGTTGTTTCTAACACCAGGGACCAAGCGTAAGTGTTTGTCCATTGATGACTCAACAATGAACGAGGAGCTGAACATAAGTTATCCACTAGGACAGAATTGCCGCATATACTAGGAATGCTGCCCAAGAATGCAAGACAAAGATTTATATTGACTTGCAATTAGTATGAATGTATGGCATACGCATCTGTGAATTGAGATTGATTTGTCTGGATGAGGCTGGGAATTGCCAGCCCATCCTAGAGTAGATATCTAGACTTAGCTACGTCAGTTTATATTGACGAGCTCGATCCATTATAAGCGGTAGGCACAAATAGCTGAGATGACATCGTTGCCAGAGCCCATATTAGTATATTGATTGATATATAGTAGGCAGACCAGATCTGAGAGATATATAATTAGTACTTAAATTGTTAGTGAGTCAGAATTATCATAATATTATAGGAATCTAGAGAAGACTTCGAGTGACATATTATTGAATTTAGAGTTGATGCTGCTGATGTTGTATTTACTATGTAATAGATCTAGACAAAATTGTTAGGGTAATTAATGTAATTAAATTTGTGGCCCTGCAGGTCTGTTTATGAAACTTATTCAGATTGTTCTTAGTGTGTGGCATGGTACGAAAGATTGAATATTAAATACCTCTCGATTTAAATGCAGTCATAATACCATCATTGAGAAGACCCTCTTCATAACAGCTAGAGGGGACTTTAGTCCAGAACCCTAACACTGGAGGGCACTATCACCCAGTCCAGATTCGTAACACGGAGCGCATACTTCTTGTAGTCACGAAAAGTGGGCTTTTTTCTCTTCTGGTAGTTCTCTATTCTGTGGTCCTGACCACTTTCATCAGGGGAAAAAGGACTATTGAAATTGAAATATAAAAATGTTGTGAAGTTTTTCTTCCATAGATACCCATTGTATATTGGTTTTTTAGATTAACGGCCATCCAACACAGTTTCAAGAACAGATTCACTCCATTTTCGACTAACTGGCATTGAATTGTTCCAACTCAAAAGGAGATATTTAAAATGTTCTATCAAATTCATCAGCTTTTCTGAATGCTGAAAATATTAACAAATAAATTATTGATATTCTTATTGCTCAGTTTAGAATTTTCTGCAGCAGGAAAGGATGAAGATTTACAACAATATTCAGAAAAAATCTGTTGAACCCAAGACTATTTGCTCTACTGGTGACATTTTTCTGCATTTATTTTCAATTTGAATGAGATGAAGGATGGTATTATTTCAATGTTTGTTTGAGTAGCGCTACCATTTTGTATGTTCGTGTTTCTTTTGTGGTTTAGACTTATTTTTAATGTTTATTTTTATCATTTTTGATAGTGAGGACAAATATATTTATTTTTGTTTTGTTTTTTTTGCCCATCCAAAATTTTCTACCTTACACTCAGTGTTAAGAACGGAGAATTTGAAAATTTTAGCAATGATTAGTTTTTGATTGTCCATCAGGAGCTGCCACCCCCACAACAGACCCAGATGCAAAAAAATTTCCAGATGTGCCAGATTTTACCTGTGCCATTAACGCCAATCACGTGTTGTGTTTGTGTTGTATGCAGCCCATGCCAGATCGCAGGAATCAGTTCAATCCTCACAATGGAATGATTCCCCCACAACAGTGTAAGTTTGATCCTCATCGCTTAGCTGTTGTTCACTTGAGCCACACTAAAGCTTGTGACAAAAACTTATGACTTGAGGGTGACATAAATGAATTTGACAGAAACTCTTGACTGTGGCAGAAGGATTTGACTGAAATAACTAACACTGTGTCAGAAACCTGTGATTGTGACATCACTAAGATTTTTTATAGAGACTGTTGACGATGACAGAAAATTCTCGCTGTGACATTGCTAATTTTTTAAATACTAGCTGAGTTACCCAGCCCTGCCCGGGAGAAATATCTTTATCTAGAAAACAACACGCACAATCGGCACACAGATTATGTAGATCTAGGTAGAAAACAACTCACAACTGGCACAGTAATACCCGCATGGCCCATGCATAAGGCAGACGGCACAGAAACTCATGCCTTCAAACTTTGAAATACAACCGGAAGTTTAAAGTTGAAACAAAACAAAGGCAGGAGGGAGGCCATCATTGTTGAGGAGAACGCATTATTCGATATTTTTAGGCCTATTTTCATTTATTACAAAATCACGATACTTCGCTTTCATGTCAAAGGAATAGACATAGTAGCAAAAATAACTATCTCTCACATGTAATTTTTTCAGGTCTGGGCATTTCTTCCTCGCAGCAGTGAATTTTTTTTTCCTTGCTGTTTTTTTATATAGATTTTTTTTTGTGTGCAGAAAGCTTGGACTGTGACATCACTAGAACTTGTGACAGAGACCTTGGACTGACATCACTAAAACTTGTGACAGAGACCTTGGACTGTGACATTACTAAAATTTATGACAGAGACCTTGGACTGTGATGTCGCGAAAACTTGTGACAGAGACCTTGAACTGTGACATTACTAAAATTTATGACAGAGACCTTGGACTGTGATGTCGCAAAAACTTGTGACAGAGACCTTGGACTGTGACATTACTCAAATTTATGACAGAGACCTTGGACTGTGATGTCGCGAAAACTTGTGACAGAGACCTTGAACTGTGACATCACTACAATTTGTGACAGAAACATTTGAATGTGACCCATACTAAATCTTGTGACAAAAACCTTGGAATCATGTGACCTGTACTAGATCCTGTGACAAAAACCTTTCAGTGTGATCTGTACTAACATTTGTGACAGGAACTTTTGAATGTGACCCACACTAAATCTTCTAACAGGAACCTTTGAATATTACTCATTCTAAATCTTGTGATAGAAACCCTTGAATGTGACCCATTCTAAATCTTGTGGCAGAAACCTTTGAATGTGACCTGTACTAAATCTTGTGGTTGAAACTTTTGACGCTGACCTGCTCCAGACCTTTTGACAGAAACCATTGACTGTGACACCACCTGACCCATAAAATTAGTGTGACGAGAGATTTGGAAATTTTTTGCATACAATTCACATAAACCAGACTTTTTGTTGCTATGCTTCTCGCCATGATGCAGGCTTCCTGTGTTATCGCTCCTTTTGCCACGCCTACTGGGGTTGTCTCAAGGCTGATTGTAATGGATGTCTTGCCAAGTTCAAAGGTCAGTGATACACAGATCTGATCAAGGATAATTGTGGTTTGTAGAAAGTCTAATCTGGAAGGGTAAGGGATTTGTTACTGTTTCAAGACAAAATTATTTGGATAATTTGTCATAAGTTATTAGCAGATTAACATTACAGTTCTTCTGAATCAATGCTTTTTCCATCCAGCAACATTTTTTTGTGGGTCAGGATTTTCTGCCATTTTTTAAATCATATATATATAATTCATAAATTCTCCACCTTCGAATGCAAAAGGCTTTTATATTACGCCACCTGCAGTAACCAAATTTTTTTCACGTAGGTTTCAAATACAGTGGAGGTGCACTGAAGTTTGGATTTTTTTCATTGGTTTTGCTTTTGAATGTATAGAATTATAGAAAATGCATTGTTTCATCGTGCTGTCAACAGTTATAATTTTCATTCTCCATCTTGGTGTCATTCTGTTACAGTATCGTACACGTCATAAAAACAAACCATATCAAGTGTTCAGTTTGGTGCACAGTGTCCAGGCATGCATCAGTTCAGAAGCAAGACTGTAGATTATTGGAGAGAGAGAGAGAGAGCACAGGTTTATTCCAGGCAATGCTCGGTACATCAGGCAGTATTATGATAATTTACATTTTAAACTCAATGCATGAAAACAGCTGTTTTCACTGCTTTATCTTAAAAGTTTCAATTTAAGTAGTCAGTAGTTTGCATTTCATGAGTTTGTTTTCTTTCCTGTGTGTGTCTGTGAGTGCCAAGTTGAAATGTCACTCTTTCTCAGCTTGTCCTCTTGTTAAGACTATTTTTAATCTACTTTCCAGATCTGAACTTTGGCAAGAAATGTCTAGCATCACTTATTTTGGATAATGCTTATGAATCAGAAGTTTTCAAGGTAGGAATGATTTGTTTGCACATCGAAGTTAATAGTTTTTACAACACAGAATGGTAAGAGATGGGTGGATGGTGAGAGTGAGAGATGGGTGGATGGTGAGAGCGAGAGATGGAGGGATTGTGAGAGTGAGAATACAGATATGCCAACTCCCTCTTATGTGTTTAGGGTGTCGCACAGAATAGGGAGCTGCCAGAAGTGAAAGAAGCCCACTTTTCGTGACCACAGGACTTATGCGCACTGCCATTTTGGATGAAATGGAACTTCACTTGACTTGATCGGTGGTAAACAATACTTTAAAAACAGCTCTAAATAATTTCAATCAACCCAAAAAATATGAACAAACCACAGTAAATGAATATGCCCATTGTCTTTGGTAAAGATGGTCTTTTCCAATTCCTGTTACCGCCGTGACCTAGTTTCGCGATTTAGTGGAATTGAGATCTCTCTCTAAATACTTACTCTGTAAAAATGTAATGTTACATTAAACATCGTTGCGCGCATGCCAAGTTACAAAGAGTTGATCTCATCCAATATGGTGCAGTGTAGTCAAAATAGACAATGTGTTCCTGCCTTGTGTTGCTTCTGGTAGTATCTCTATTCTGTGAGGTGTCAGGAAGGGCTTGAGAAACAATATTTTTGCAAAAGAAATTCCTGCCAGGTTTGAGGACAAAGGACAGTTCAGCAAAGTGCAGGACACTTGTGACAGTATGCACGCTATACTCGTATTCATAGGTCACATTATGTGATCTGTGAAATCAGTAACTGTTTGTATAAACAGTGTTCTCTCATCTATGAAAATCATAAGTAGCAGACAGTTTCAGTTTGATTTTATTGGGTATGGCTTTATGTGGGTCTTGAGTCATCCAGTTGAAGTGGTCATGTGGTTGGCAGGTCTGAGAATACATGAAGAGTCCACGGGAAAAAGGGGCAGCTATTGGCCCCAAAGTCCAAGCTAAATATTCCATTGTACAACCTACTTTAGTATATTTAACAGAAGTGGGCTCAGTCCACTAAAATTGTCATCTAAAAATAATGTCTTCTATGAAAGAAAGAGCTCAGCCAAAGTTAAAAACTCAAGTTTTCTCTTAATTTGAAATCTGATACTGAGCCAGTTTTCTGCATGGATAGATTGACAGATGAGCAGACAGATCACAACCTTAGTTCTTGTTTGTTCCAACTCCACTTCTGGCACAACTGAGAATTTCAATTTTTTGTAGCTTTACTATATTGTGCTGTTGTTAGGGGACAGTGGTATTTTACACAATGTCTATGGATGGGCAGCGCAGGGTTCCCTTGCACCCCTGGAAAACCCCTGGAATTTTAAATTTTTATAAAAACCCCTGCAAAAAGTGAATTATCCCTGGAATAGCCCTGAAATTTGCCCGGTAAGAAAAAAAAAAAACAGAAAAAGGCGGGAGAATCAGAGTTGTCGTTGTTTTATTATTTTCCGACCTTTAAGTAGCCCTGGAATTTAACATTATACCCCTGGAAAAAATTTCTTAAAGAGGTGCAGGAACCCTGGCAGTGAACACCTCAATATTTTCTCTATTCGGCTTAGTAAGTACACTGCTGTCCCCTAACAACAACTATTATGACAAGGAGTTACAATAAATGTGAACTGTGGAACAGTTTGATAAGTGCCACAATGCATTTTAAACAAGTGTCAAAGTGTGCATTTGTGATACTTCTTTATCCGAAAATAGAACAAACAAGAAGTAAGGATACAAAATGGAAAGACCTGTGGACAGGAAAGCAAGAATAAATTTTGAATAAGATCTTTTGACTCCCTATGTACCATCACGACATCTTAGATCATCTGCACACACCAAAAAGTTTAAAATTCCTAAGATGTCCCTTGAGGCCATGGTTGAAAAACCGTTTTCTTTTCAAGGGCCGCAGATTTGGAATTCTCTGCCTCTGTCTTTGAGAGAGACGGAAATTTTGTGACTTTTAAACATCAGCTGAAGAGTCATCTTTTTACACTTTGAATGTCTGTCTAGTTTTTTGAGTGTGCCTTCATATTGTGTATGTGTGATTTATGTGACGTAAATGTTGTAAAGCGGTCAGAGCACGGTTGTTAAGGTTGTTAACGGGATGAAGCGCTACATACATGCTGTGTATTATTTTTATTATTATTCTGGATAAAGATTTTTTCTTTCTTGTGTGTGACGGGAATGGATTTTGTGAAGTTTTCTTGTCATTTGCTGTCTGTTTCTTGTTCCAGGATTACCTGGAGAAGGAAGGATTGTCAGTGAAGGATGTATTTGCTGAATGTGTGGCCAAGATGGTCACTGGGGAGTATCCATGTACAGGTAAGCTGATGCAACCAAGAAGTTATGTCATGAGGTCACTTTTTTAACTTGCGAGTGATTGGTGGGTGCTTCTGGTAGGATCTCCTGCCTCCTGTCCCCTCATTCTGATACATTTTGTCTATTGTCTTTGCTTTTTCCTAGCACAATGTCTCCATTGTCATGGCGATGTGCTTTCTTCAAACTCAAAACTCACTTATGATTTAACCTAATACTATCTATGCACCATGAAGCGCCATCAGAATGACTAGAGGGGTCTGGCCTGCCACGATGCAAAATATTGAGTTTGGCATGGTGTTTTCATCAGTCATTCCTGGCAATTAGGTTTGTCAGTACTGGGATTAACATGATAACAGTGAACTTTAACCCTTAAAAGACAATAGTGCCGATGACCAGTCCAATTACTTTACAGTGAAAAAGACGATAGGGCAGATTATTGGCCCATCGAGAAAGCAAGTCGTCCCCTTAGAATGATAAGGTTCTATCTTCACTTTTTGGATAAACTGAGTTACACACTACTTGTATAGGCCTTCTCCGCTCTGTGTTAAAGTACCAAGCAGATTGGATGTGTAATTTGTAAGTATTACTAAAAAGAAAAAAAATCTTTGCTTTAAAGGCTATGATCAAATGAAACTTCAATCATCGATTTCTCAAAAGTTGATGGAGGCGAGTTAGAACTTAGTCATTCTAAGGGGATAAGTGCCATGGTCTTGTAGACAATCAGAATGCTTGTTTCATAACATCTTTGGATCTATACATGTCGTTCCATATGGGCAACATCTAAAATAGCCCTGTCTCCATAGGGTTAATTGATACTTTACTCTTCTTCCTTGTGAAAAAAAAAAAAATCGTATCTGTTTCTTTAGTCGAGTGACATTTTTTAAAAGTTTGTCTCAGGTCCTACTTAAAAAAAAAAGAATTCTTGTATTCTGGCAGACAAGTTGAAACTGAACAACCAGCATGGAATCAACACTCCTGTCTGTTATTCCTGTGGACTTCGCAGTTTCAAGGAAATGGCCTACTACTACAGAGTCAGCATTCCCAATGAGGAGTTGCCCGGTGAGTTCTTGCTTGACCCAAAGTGCGTTCATCAGTTGTTGTTTGTTTGGTCATGTTGTGTCCACATCTTGCCATGACTGTGGACAAAAAATTTTTTGTTGCTTTCCATGGGGGGGGGGGGGGGGGCATTCATAAAGTACATATGCTGGGAGCAGGTGAGGCGAAGGAGAAGCTGCATATGAAATGTATACATGGGGTTAGAGGGTGTTGGAAGCGTGCATGTGCTTTTCAGATACGGTAATGAAAAATTTATTTATTTAATTTTTTTCGAGAGAGATAAACTTACTAATGCGATTTTTGAACACGGTGGGTAGTTGGTGCTTCTGATGGAGTCTCCTTCTGCCTAATCATTGCATTTTATTAAATCTGTTTGTGGTCTTAGTTTTTCCGAGCACAATATTTAATCGTTATCGCGTAAACGTGTTGTCTTTCTAACTCAAACTCAGAGCACAGTTTTAATGTTTGATCAAGAGCTACAAGTTAAGCTATGGACACAGTATCTGTTGCCTTCATGTTGGTTTGACATGATTTTTCTTGGCCTTTTCAGGAGAAGTAACATCACGATCAAATTGCTATTGGGGTAAAAATTGTCGCACACAGAGAAATAAACCAGACCATGCCAAGTGAGTATATATGTCCGTTCGTCCTTGTATCCACAAACTTTCATGCTGATCATGTAATCCTGAAGCCAGATCCAGATGAAGTAACATTTAGTTGACAAGCATGGGTTAGATGTCAGTTTGTTCATATCTGACATAAAAATATATATTTTGGTAAGAATTTGTACTTTGCCATGATATCTTCGTGCAAATAAGTAATAGAAATTTCTAGAAATTGTCGAAAACATCTTCCAGTGACAACAGTGAAGCTTGTTTAGTCTGCAATGGTTTGTAAGTGCGCAGAATTGCAGATGTGAATTAGTCAGATTGCTCATACTGCATTTGTTTCCATGTGGGAGTTGGTTGGATGGGATTAACTCCTTCACTGCTTTGCCTGGACCTGTTCTGGGCTGTCTAACCTCGCTATACTGCCGTGTGCCCGGAACTGTTCCGGGTGCCTAGTTGGTTTATGCATTTCTGGAATGATCATATGAAGTCAATTCCTGCATTATGGTTGTTTTGTATTTCCTGCTTACTTGCCTCATTTGCATGTATTTGCAAAGTGTGGGATTTATATGGTGTAAATTTGAGATTTGCTTGTTTTGTCCCCTTTTGGTGCAAATATGAGGCATATGAGTGGAAACCTGTGTGGCAGGTAAGGGGTTAATGTGGTATGAAATGCTGTGGGAAAACTGGACTGGCTGGCTGGATGGATAGGATTTAGTGCTATCAGGCAAGGTCACTGTAGCAAAGCAGAGGTGAAGATGGCATCAGAGCATGAACCAAGCTTTGTCTAGTGAAGAGCACATGGTCACTGCTGCACAATAATGGCATATGTCAGACTTATGCCAAGAGACAACTGATGGTTCACTGCATTTCTGACTATGAGGCTACCAGATAATATTGTAGAAAAAGAAATGCATCAATAGTAAAACGTAATAAACCAACAGAATCGTAATGGCATAAGTCACCAAATGACAGGAAAAGATGTCTTATCTTAATTTAGTATATCTTAATCTTTATTATATCTTAATATCTCAAAAGTGTCAAAAATGACTTATGCCATTAGTGTAGAGTAGTGATGACATGTGTGTGAAAAACTTAACCAATGAATGATAAAACAAATGTTCAAGTTCAGCCAACTTACATTGTCTTGTTTGTTTCTATTTCAGACGTTTTAACCACATCTGTGACCAGACGAGGACCACGTAGAGAAGACTTTAGATGGTGGATGACACAACAGACATTTCACAGTTCTGTATGCAAAAACAACATTAAGGTGAAACCTCAGAGGTTGAAGTAACTGTTTCAATTTGTTTCATAGAATAATGATACTTGTGTTATACGAAAGAGTTTGGACTCCTACAGTGGATAAGATTAGAGAAGAGATTAACCCTCATCCTGCGGTAGGCCACTATATTGGCCTCCTAGTGCAACACGCAAGGTATGCGAGGCTAATATTGTGGCCTACATATTGCAAACCAGGTCCTGCGGGAGGCCAGTATATTGTATAGCAGTGCTGCCCCTTGGGTTTTGTTTATTCGGTTACCGCGACTATCATTTTTTTTCACTTTTTTTTTTCCCACACTGTTTTGGCTTGTTTATCTATCCAGTCAGCCCTACTATGTCTAACAAAATGGTATTGTCCGGTTACATTTATTATGATGGAACGGTTCGTAACTATTCGCCATGATCATGTAATAGTACTGACGATCTGAAGTTCGAACTAGCTTAGGGAAACTTTTGCTTTGATGCTGGTTGTCGTCTTCATGTGAAATGAAAAGAAAGGAGCCATCTGCATATCTGAGAAACCGTTCTATGTCTGTAATGATGAATTCCGATGCAATAATAAGGCATGCTGTATAAGGTAGGTTTTTCAGCAGGGAAAACTGGGAGAAAATGATTGACTTTGTTGTTGGCAATTGTCTTTCTTTGATGTGGTAATTTGACATATTGTGTTGCTTTGATTAAACCACTTTTCAGTGCATATATGTACTCTACTAGTACTAGCTGGAAATCAAATCTCTTGCTAAACGTGTGCTAAGAAAACTAACATCATAGTACGTGGAACCTTTGCATAGATCAGGAGGGAGAAGGCAATGTCACGATACATGTGGTTAGTAAATTAAGCGTGTGGATTAAAAAATTATTTTTTCACCTGTATGGCCTGACCTAGGGACAAAAAAAAACACACGGCTCTTGGGAAAAGGATAAAACGTGTGTTAAACGGCATGTAAATGCAGAAAACGCTTGATTATTGGCCTTCTGTTTAACAATAGAACTTATTGCATGTCATCCCAAATACTTATCCAAACATCACAGGGGTCACTTACAATTTATCCACCACCATTGTTGTTATTGCGTCCTAAAATAAACACGATGCATGTGTTCAAAAAGACCCGATTGACCCTACCGCCGAGGTTATCGGCAACGTGAACGATCAGCCAACTGGCCACTGGCTATCCCTGCACAGGGTGTTACGTTGACGAGTTCACTCAATGCGGGACGAGGGTTAAGAGAAGATTAGGAGAAGTTCAACTCACACTCATATGAGTTTAACTCAAGTGAAGTCCACTGTAATTTTAGTACCGATGGCGATGAACAAATTCTCCATCTGTAGGACAGGGATAACGACATATAGTTTGTTCTTCTGTCTTGCTGTGATTGTGCAAACTGGCACAAAGTTTTGGAAACAATTTTTGCATTCCAAATATTCAATTATTTTTCCCTTATTATTTTTTATTAATAACTGAAAATGTATCTTGTTTTTTTCTGTTTTGTATTCCAGAATATTTTTTTTTCTGATGCTTGAGATTCTCCAGGGATTAGGGCAAGTCTCAATCCTTGGCTATTTTGATATATCATGAAAGGTCAGAAAAAAATATAAACATTTGTAAATTTGTAGCTCCAAAAATATTTTGTGAACTGATCTTAGTCTTGTGACTGATTTTCACTCAATATTTTAGTCAGACTCTCTAGTTTAGAGATCCACATGATTGATGCACTCTATGTAGATGTGTGGAAGAGACTGGAAAAATCTTTTGTTTCTACAGTACAGGGAAATATCGGTGAAATACTGAAGATGACTTTTGTTTTGACTACATGAAATGATAGCAGATTTTATTAGTTTGCAGGATGTGATTGATGAACCTGAAGTGATTGATAATATTCATCTGTTGGTCTGATGGAATTTTTTTCTTTCTGCATGACCACCAGAACCTCTGTTGGAAGCAATCATATTAATAGATTTTTTAGCTTTGAAAATTGTCAGCTGTACAAGATAAATGCCTAAGTCATGCAGTTTAAAGTTATAATTGCATGTGTCACTAGAGCACATTCGGTATTCAGGAAATATCATTCTGTGTGTTGAATAGACAATGTAATTTAGTTGTACATGTCACAGTCTGCAATCGGAACTGCTTGGCATGAATGTAAACATTTTTTTTTCCTCTGATTTTCTCAAAACCTCTCTAAACCCCTTACTTTGACTTAGGCACTTATCTTATACAATTGTCAGTGACAATATTTTGACTATTTAGTATTATGCAATAACTGTGATTACACAAGCATGAATGTACAGACTTCTGTGTTTTTGAATTGATGGATTTCATCCATGTGTATAATGAACAGGTTGTATTAAATATAACATTTCTAGACTGCAAATTTTACTCGTGTACAAGCCCAATGTGTCAGTCTGTTCACTGTCAAAGTGAGTTTCATTTCTGTTAGTGTTTTTGAGGTTGTGAATTGCTGGATGAAGAGAAATTCTTTTTCAGAATTACACTAAGTCTGATTAAGGCAAGTGAAGGTGTGAACAGCAGGAAGAGTTTAGACTGTTTTTGTAAAGAACATAAGCACTTGTGTGATGGAAACAAAGCAGGTGTCAGTGTCTCTTCACAGCTGAAGAGCTTCAGCAGTGCACATTGTGTTTTCTGCAAGCTGTTGAATGTCCTTGCTTTGTTCAACATTACATCAACAAAAGTCATTTCAAAAACCATATAACTGTGACTGTTTGCATATTCAATAAATTCAGTTTCCTATGTACAACATGACCGCAGGAGAGGTAAATAACTATAAGTGCTAAGTATATGTTGCGGACAGTTTAATGTATTTGTCTCATATATAACAATTGTTGCAGCTTGCATGCAGCAGGCATAAAACTGCTTCATTTTATAGTTGTATTCATCTGTAATGATGTTGAAATATTCCAACAAGTGCATTTGCAATCACTTCCCTGTCATTCCTCGTTGCTTCACTACCATTCATCCTTCCCTCTTGCTCCTTCACACTTGATCACAACAAATACAGACGCACTAGCTGTTTCAGTTAAAACTTGTAATATTTATAGTTAACGAAAGACACAAATTTATAATAAATCAGTTTGAGAGTGAAAAATCCTCATCAACAGTAACACAAAAGAGTTCATACTCCACCACAAATCGCCTTACAAGTTTGTCAACAGCATCGGGGATTTCTAGACCAGTGCAGAGTCAGAATTGATACAAAAGTGAACAAGAAAAACAGTCATCTAACCGAAACATAGGGAGATGTACAAATTTATAAGAACAAGATATCAACACTTTACAGCATTCGTTGTAAGGTGAGAAGATTGTCAAAATGTAAAATAACACAGAGAAAGGTTATGACCTCTAAAACAATTTGGCATAGTTTGTCTACTGTGCACTGCCATTAGTTTTTTCTCCAGGACATGTTGAGTTCACCATTCTTTGTAAAGTTAGTAAACACACACTAGGAGCAAAACCTATCAGGGCATTTTGTTTGTGCCCTATATATGAATTTAAATGAACAAACACAGACAAGAGTACATTGTAACTCTAAATCTACGATGGTGATAAATGCGTGGTCATTGTATTGACAAGTGCCAGAATCTAACTACGTCATGATCAAACACTGTCTCTACAACAAATTATATATGCAGCAGTTTGATATACAATGTTTTTATATATGGTTACAATAGCCGTACAGTATATAATTCAAATCTACTGAAAGTTTCACTTATGTCAACTAGTCGGCTACAAAGTCACTCATTCTATGACAAAGAAGACAAAACAAAAGTTTGTTCTCAATTGTGCTGTCTTATATTAAGTTAAATTCTAAAGTAACTTTGCCAGTCAGACTAAACACCAGAAGGATTTTTTCTCATATTTACTACTGGAAAAAGTTTAAATGAGCTACTTCTGATAGCATAGATTTGGTTGCCGTATGATTTCATAAACATATAATTCATTTGATGTAAGATAAAATACATCTTACTCTCAGACTTTGATGTAACACACAAAAAAGATGTTATAAGTCTGATTTCCCTAGATCCACAGTCTAAGTAAGCTCAAAATATGTGCTGTGATTTATTCATAAGAGACAAAACCAAAGGCAATACAGTAGTCTCCGTCTAAGAACTCGCCGCCTTAGAACCCGATCCGCCTTAGAACCCGCTGTTGCCGGGAAACCGAATTTTTTCACTGTAATTTACATGTGTAAGAACCCGCTCTGAAACAAAAAAATCCGCCTAAGAACCCGGCATTTGATCGTGAGACAAGCACACTTTTACGTAAAATGTCCATATTTTAAATGCAAAATTCTCTTTCAAGTAGACCGGATAGAACAAAGCCACACAGTACAGTGGCAGAGAATGGGTGGATGGAAGGTAGGGGGAGCGAACCGTACAAAGGGTGGCGCCCAGTTACGTCTTTAGTGTGCAAGCAGGCCACTCCAAACTAAATTAGCATAGTCATTACCTAACATCTATTGTTGTCTAACTCGAGGGGCAAAATTTTATACGTAATTGACCACGGCACATGTACTTAAGGCTGATTGTGGTTATTACACAGGGTATCACTGGGCCTCGTGTTGTTTAAAATCGGCATCTGTGATTCACAATTTGATTGTTCAGTCTGAATCATTCCATTCGTTACACAATCATCACTGTAAGAAAAGAGCATTCTGCTAGCCATAAGTCGTAACTTTGACCATTCGCAAAACAAAAAAAAATCATTCAAAAAAAAATTAATGTTCAACGCATAATTTCATTATATGAGGTCACGACCCAGGTCCGAGCAATCAAAGGGGATAAGCCATGGACACGGGTAGTCTATTATGAGTGGCATCCTTTGGTATCCGCCTAAGTGCTCGGTCCGCCTAGAACACGCTTTTTCTGTCTCCCGTTGACCGGGTTCATAGGCGGAGACTACTGTACTTTCTGTGAAAGCCCAATGTTAAATCTTCGTTAGGGCAAACTAACATAACCTCTGCAAAAGTTAACTAGTGGAAATTCCATTCAAGACCTGAATGTAAGGTGCCTGAGTCTGGGGAAGCTGTCAAATCTACCTGAGCTGGACCGGAAATCAATAAATGAAATTTGGCACATTGGGGACTCTGACACATTCAATGATGTATTGATGACTTGGCTTGAAATCATTCCATTTGCCCCAAAACCCCACATGGTTTAAACCTCACATTCTCTGATCCAAACTTTGACATCCTCCATCCATCACAAGAGTTAAACATTCAATTGCTTGAATGTGTAGTAAATCACAAAAACCTTGACCAAAGTTATGTTGATGAAGGAAAGACTTACGAGTACTGAATGCCAGGATTTGACTTTCAAATTTGGATAAATCTGGCCATAAATTGAAGGTGTGTCATTTTTATCTACAACAACAAGAGATGAAATTGGAAAGTTGCCCGTTACAGCCAACACTAAATAGACTTAGTGTCTGAACTAAAGCACATATCAGACTAAGATGAAAATGTTGCAGATATGTGAGTTACACATGGACAGATGCTGCACTCAGAATCAGCTGTTGACAAGACAAGGATTGTGATGAAGAAGGTGCAGCTACACGCCCAAACTGTGTGCAGGAGATACACAAACTAAATCTCAGCTCAGCTAAAAGTCATTGAACAAATCAACTTTTACCAGCACTTAAAAGCAATAAAGTATATTAAACAAAAAAAATAACACATGAAAACTACATGTATTTAATTAGTCAGCATCATTTATGACTGACCATCAGAAAGTTTGGCATGGCAAAATGTTGAGCAGGTTTGATCTCATAAATGAGTAAATTGCTTATAAAATCATGGGTCTTTTTATTCTGGCAAGGTTTGTATTGGGCATCTGAGCCAGGTGACATTGAGAGTTATTGCCCTTCCTGCTGGTCAGAGCTGCCAGCACTGAGGATTTGCAAAATACATGTATGTGGAGAAGGAATAAAAATCACAGGAATAATTTATTTAATTGGAACTGACTAAAAACTTCTTTCAGAATATAGCTGAATAATCACAGTTGGTGAATGACACTTTGCATCCAACACATCAGGCTATCAACTTGTGGTTTGCAAAACTTGGTGCTGTGGTAAATTTTAAATCATTCAGCATTTCCTGCCCACTTACTCCAGCTAGGGAGATGTTCCACTCAGACAAGCAGAGAATGCCTGTGCCTAACACCAAATAATTGTCAAGTTTTTGGTTTTGTTTTAACTGGTCTGCAGGCAAATGTTCAGCTAATATTCAAATCAAATCTAACAACAACACACATATAACAACAGTGGTATACATAGTGCAGTGCTCACTAGAATGGCTACTTCCATAGCATTGTACAAATGCAGCCATCTATTCTACTGTCTAACTAACTTGTATTCATGACATTCCAGCAGTATTGGAGTAAAGTACAACAGCAGTGCCGTGTCATATATAGAGTTTTTGTTATGTACAGATTGCATAGTCGTCAGTGGATCAAGGCGCCAGTTTGGACATCAAAAATGATAACTGGCAAACATGAAATAAATCTTACAAAACAAAAACAAGGATGTGATTTGGCAACAAAAATGAAAAGACAGCAGTTGTCACTGAATCACTCTAAGACAAGTTCCCAACCTCTGTCACAGTGCAAGCAGTCCTAATGAATGGCAGAAAAAGACAAGATTTGTTCATCCAAACCCTGTAGAATTATAACAGAAAGAGACTGAAATTTCAAAACCTGACAGATAGTATCTAGTCTGGACAGGATGAAGATAAAACTCAGGAAACCCAATTCACTTTCATTTCTGGAGGTTTCAAATGATCAGTTAAATAAAGATTGCCATATCTGGACATAATGTCTATTTCTATCACGCTGGAGAAACAAGTTATGCAATACCAATGTAGACTTCCAGATTTCTCACTAAAACCAGACTTACATTTAAGACTAACTTTTTCCCCATCCAAATGTTAACAAAATACTCGACAACATCACTAGCAATATGAAACTTTAGAATCGGAGCACATTTACATACTACATTCAATATGCTTCAAAGCAGAGGAAATGGCTTCACATCTTGTTGGCATAACAGCACCGATGTTTCTCCTCCGATAGCAAAATTGTTGATTGTATCAGCCTGATAGTTGTCATTATCAGGGACAAAAGACAAAGAAACAATTGGAAAAGCCTACAAAGAGTGAGTAACTGCTACTGCAGAATGAACTAGTCAAGTGATATTGAAAAGAGAGAAACAACAGTGTATATAGACAGTTTGTATAATATGCATTTCTTTATGACAAGATGAACAAGAGCATACATTGTATGTTACTGAAAAAGTTATAAAATAATAAGTATAGTTCATTCTATTAAAGCTGACTCAGTAAAGGAAGTGATAAAAAATAATTTAAAAATCTACAATATGAGTTGTATATCATTCACAGCACAAACATAACAGCATGGTATTTATTTACAAAAAATTGACAATTGGAAACGTAAACGATGACAGCAGTTGCATTTATAAATAAATCGTATTGACATATAAAAATAATAAACTGAAAGATTACTTGGCACCTGAAGATTGTTCTAAAAGTTTCATACTGCCCTGTGCAAAACTGCATTTAAGAACAATCTGCACGAAAAGAAGTAAAGCTAAACTCAGGCTGCTAACACAGGTGCTGTGGCTGAAAATAGCAGCAACAGTGAACTGTATTATGCATAAATTAAGTGGGACAGTGTTTTAATGTCAGACAAATAGAGCATCACCTACATAGCAGATACTGATCTGTGGCTCCTTCAATAAAAAGAATCTGAATAAAATGGTAGCCTGTCAAATAAGTTAGTTTCACTCATTTTGTGTGAGCTTTATGAATTAAAACTTTCTGTGACAAGGAAAATGGTGGTAAAATGCTGGTGGATTCAATCCTATTCAGGGTTGAAGGGCAAAGTGATCTGCTGCCTATTTGATTGCAGAGATAAGACAGCCGAATTAAGAATAGATATGGATACTTTTCAGTGATCCTTGGTTAGTTCAATTTCAGTCATAATTTCAAACTCTAAAATTGTCTCCAACAAAATTTCTCATCAACCCTTTTTTCTATAACAGGCTGAAAAAACAAAAACAACTGACTGAAATTTAAATGCTGGCCTATCACTAGTAGTAGTACCCCTTTCCTTACACTCCCCCCCAGTTCAGTGAATAAACAATTCATAAAACTACTTTCTACAGTTGAGTTAATGAAATAATCAGACAGAATTGTATTAAAAGATTCCTACCACAATTGGGCAAGACTGGAGTTCTCTGGTGTAAAATCTGTCCATGACATTGCCAACACTACTGCGTGAGAATCTGTGACCTGACACTGGAAACCAAATTAAAAAAAGACAAATGAGAGAGAAGCATAAGCTGCAATGCACAATATCAAATCTGAGAACTTGTCGCAACTGCTGATTTCCTACTGCTCAGCTGTGACTTTGTTGTTCTCATGATCTTTCAGATGTCGGTAAATACTCTGGACATATGTGAATACACACTTCCAATCTGGATTTTTCATTTTTACCATGTCATCTACATCCAGCAAGGGTGCAATATCAGCCTCTTTCCTGTCAAAAAGAAAAAGACAGAGACATTATGGGGTAAACACATAAAAGTGAATCAGAATTTCAAATCATGTCAAAATAAATATCTTTACATGTATATGTATAGTTACTGTATGTTTCTATCTACCTGAATCTGATTTTGAAAGTTTTACAGGATGCACAAAAAAGTGATTAAAGATTGGCTTGCAAATGTTTGAATTCTAGGAAATCAATTAACAAGTAATTGGAAATGCAACGCTTTAAACGTCTAATACATGTATTGTTTAAAATATACCTTGGCTATGGTGATGTGCTGTCTATTTTTATAGGCTAACATTGTTTCTAAAAAATCTGAGTCAGGCAGACAGGAAAGATCTGGTAATGATATGATGCAAATGACATTTATCAATAGAGTTTTTCACGTATAACTTGTGACAATCTTTCGCTGGAACACGCGTAGGTATACACTGTCTGTATACACATTCATAATTCTTATGATATTTAATGCATGTCTATAAGGCCTCCATAAAACAATATACACCATGTATGTGTTTAACAGAGTTTACAGATATAGAAGTTACTCAGAGTGTGACATGATCAGAATACCCCAGTCCAGCCTTGCTATAGTTTCAATGAGCTGCTCCTTTGAAAGCACAGCTTTTACAAGTTTTTTAGTGAAAAGAGTTTGTTGCTCTGTCTCTACGGTAACTACCAAAAACCGTATTTGTAACCTCCTGCCTTGACCTGACAGAAATACATGTGTTGTTTATTCTGTCTTTTTGGCTGTCCACACAATCTGAATTTCAACTTCCTTCACCTTGGTATTGTAGGCCTACTAATAAATATTCAATGTATTTGAATGTACATTTTGTTTTATTTTTTGAGACACCCGGTATACTGATCTTTAACACATACCGGTATTCAGTAATGTACAAGAAAAACTTACTCTGCTGTGTCGAAGGCCAGAGTAAAGTTGTACCGTCTGTTCTTGGGATCGAGTTGACCAAAGTCGAAGGCATTAGGGTAGAAATGATGGATCAGTGCACAGAAAGCCATTCCATTGTTCCAACTGGAGGAGAAGTTGGTGACTTCCACACCCTGCATAGGTAGGTCAAGGTCAGGTCAAGACAGTGCCAATAATTTTTTTTCAAAATGGGGATTAAATAAAAGAAAAAGAAAAGTCCTACTGCTATTTATTTTTCTCTTGTGAAAAATGCAATCTCATAGTATATATATATCTTAAAATTACTATAATTACATGTAGCTAAACATCCAGTGAGATGTTTCATCCAGAACATCAACTATTACATCAACTATTTTTGTATTTCCTCTACAGCTGTCTTTCTACTGCCTGCTGACACACACACTGGCTGAATGACACAAACTCTCTCTTTTTCCTCATGTCCATTAATTCTTGTCTTTCTCATCTTCTGTGTTTTACCCCACTGCAAATTCATATCCCCCCCCCCCCCCTACTCCCTCCTCCCCCCTTTTTTTTTTTTCAACTAATCAGACAAAATGACAGAAGAATGCTGATACATGTACATTTGATATCTTAAGCACACACACACAAACAAACAAAAAAAAGAACAAAATTTTGAAATCATTAAGGTCATATGCAATATGCTATCACTCATTATCTAGAATTGTACATGACCTTAGGAATGTGCCATTCAAGGAAATCCACAGCTAAAACTACAAATGCTCAAGATGAAATTTCTACATTGAAATGGAAACTGGCAGATAAACATGGAGACAAAAACACTCGAATGGCCCTCGGAAAAATGACCAAAGCAAGAGAAGGCAAACCAGGCCATGCGTCATAATAAAATCTCCATCCTGCAAGAAAAACACTCCTATTATAATAGAGAGCTCAGGTGGAAAAAGACAAGAAATCAAAGCAAGAATCATGAAATAAAGCTGGCCAGATTTAATATATATGTCTGCCTATTTGGCCTCCTGTATGCAGATTTTTTAAAGATGGGACTCAATTTATCTACAGTGCATTGTCTTGATTTCCATTTTCAAAGAACGTTGAATTTTTGTGCATGTTTATACAACTTCAACTACAAGTTGTAGTCCAAAATGAATATTTGATTGTTTCATTAACTGGCACTTTGTCATCTGGTGAGGAGGAGAATTATGGCAAAATGAAAACTACAAATTTATGAATGCTGAATGTTATCAAAATTATAATATGGTGTGTCTGATCTATGAATAATTTCCTGTCTTAATCATATTATAAATCACTTAATATATATCTTCTCTGGTTGGTTTGAGATAGCCAAAAAGGCGGGATTAGAGAGACCAAGTTTAATTTGTGTTTGTTTATTTGCAAACAATTAAGAATGACTTACAGTACATAATTTATAATATATATACTTATAATTATGTATGTATGTATAATACTTATACTTATATTACAATAAAAGCATAAATGACTAAAATGCCGGATTATGAATGAGCACTGCACACACATGCACAGTTGCACATCTCAGCTAGATCTGTAGTGTTATCATCATTGCACTAATTGCAGTGTTTTCATCCATGTCTTGCCAGTGTAAGATGTGACACTAAAGTCAGTTTTCTACGGCAGGCTTGCTATAATTTACATGTACAATCTCACACACAGTCAAACTCCGTTATTAATGCAGTCGTCGTTAGGTCAACAGTCTGGAATCTTCTTATCTCCATGCAGAAATACCAGAGAAAGCAGCTCTTTAAGCAAAATTCATAATAAACACAATCGGTGCTTTAAAAACTGAATCTGAAGTTGACTGAAGAACGGAGAAATTCAGCTTAATAAAAATAAAAGCACTTTAATGCACAAGCAAAAACAAACAAATAAATACCTATAATTTTATACATAAATTAAATTAAAAAAGGAAAAAATAAAAGAGAGAGACAAAAACTGTGAGAAAATCCTCTATATATAAAAACTCTAAAAACAAAAATAATTCCGATTTTTGATTGTTTCGCCTAGTGCGCTTGCTGCACGAGTCAGGGACTCCATTACAGTATTTCTTTACCGTAGGTGACCGTCAGACAAGTTAGTACTATAGTAAACACTTCATTTTTCAGATTGGCCAGTTACCCCAAAAGTAATCAGCCTGTAAGAATCTGGTATATGCCTTTCTTTTTTTTTTCTTTTTTTTATCTATTATTGTATACTTCTTTAATCCCATTTGGTAATATCTGTACACTGAAATATGAGTTTATGTGCGTTTATACATTATATAAATAGGGACTATTCACAGCTAAATAAATTATCGTGATAATACCATAATTAGCACAATATTTTAAAAGATAATTCAGCTTATAATGGTCACGTTACCAGATAAATGTGTCGGTTTACAAGCTAATTAAGCCTTGCATTTGATTTAGTTTTCTCGCATGCAAAATTATGCAGAATGAATATTAAATGTAATCTAATGGCGGACACTTTCGGGTGTACGCTACGTCAAGCATGCTTGCAGTGATAATCAACATATTATATTATATAACTTGGCTACGGCACATGCGACTTCGTTTTCTTTGTGACCATGGTGTGACTGGATGAAACTATTGGCGTTTCGTCTCCCATGCGCAAAATTTGTCTTATGACTAATGGCCTACACGATTGTGCACTCTATGTAGTTTGATTGCGTCAACTGATGGAGTTCTTTATCTCTGAAGTTAAAAAAACTTATCCATTGTAGGACATCTTTTCATTTGGACCTTAATACAAATAAATACCCCATCCACGCTTTAAAACAGCACAAAACATTCATAATTTTGGATCTGAGAATATCAGTTCCGTTGTATTCTAAAAAGTGGAAGTATTGCCTGTAGCTCCATGGCCTGCACGAATTGAACAGTTCCCACAACTCCGCTGGCCACACTACAAAGAGGACAGAATGAACACGTTCCCTGCTTCAGCCTAATGTGAAGACTATTGTGCTGGTAGCTTGACACATGCAACATTCCCTCACCAAGCAATAAGATACAATACCAAACACCAACAAAAATAAAATAATAGTAAAATAAAAAACAAAACAAAAGAACCAAAACCAGCCAATAGGTTTATATAGGCTCAACTATGGCTTCTAACAGCAACTTTACCGGATACCCTTTCGTCATAGCTTTCGTCCAGTCCAGTAAGATTTGTTTGATAGCGGTTGGGCTTCGTGCCATAGCTCTTTATTCAGGGTGGGGGGAAAGACGTGGGAGGGGGGGGAAAGACGTGGGAGGGGGGGGGGGAGAGGAAGAGAAAAGAAAACAGCATGAAAAACATTAATTATATCTGCAAGAAGAAATGAGGGGATGACCCTGATTTGATGCGTGCATGTACAAGAGGTGTGCCTGGTCAACGTTTTTCCATCCTCTGGTGCCTTCTTCACATCTGAAACAGAAAATCTGAGAGGAAACATCTTTGAAACCATCTGAATAGTTATGATAATACATGTAGGCCTATTTATTTTGTTTTCCATTCAATTTGAGGTTCAGGTTTTTGTTTCATCATCTCTGTAAATAGGAATGTCCGTGCTTGGATGTTCAAATTTGCAAATGGCTCAAAGATGTTTCTATTTTCTCTCCCAGATTACAACAAAATATGAATGTTAAATCATGACATACATGAAAATAACAGGGTGACCGGGTGAAAGAGAGTTAAGGGTGAGATATCCCTCTTCCACGTTTCACAAAAAGTTGCTGTACCTCATATTCTGCTGTGTTGTGCTTGCAAAAAGCGAGCAGTTCTTGTTTGATGGCTACTGCATTCTTCCTCATGGTGGTGGCGGCACGCTTGGCCAGGGACACGGCAATCAGACCGCTGGACACATGAGAAGCAAGAGAAGGGGAGGGTTAACATACCAGCATGCACAGAAGTCATACAGCATGTGTGTCATGCCTTCCAGCAGTAACTTATACGATACGAATATGAAAGTTCTTACTTTCTCTCTGAACGTGTTATTCTGTTTAAAGTATTATTATGTGAGGCTGTGAAAGTTTATGGTTGAGTTAGGTTGTCAGGTACACGTTTAAAATATTATTAGGCTATTTTGGTGACATGTTCAGTTCTGAACAGTGCTGAGTTAAATAAAATTACTGGCCGAGAGACAAGGTTGGAAAAATTTGTAGACTACCAAATTGTGCTATAGGTGCAAGTCTGATGTGGAAACTAGAAATGTCAGTAATTCGCTGTGTCACGGAAATGAGCCGTTACACAATGTGTTTTGTGTCAAGAGAGAATGACATTCATAAATACGTCATAAACTAAATGGAACAACATGTATCACGGACATGAAATGATTCACATTGAATACGAGGCACCATGGATTCTCTTCCGATGATTGTCAGGTGTTACTTTGGATTTTACTTTCTTTCTTTTTTTTTTTCATTGATATTCTTGTTGCTAATTACAAAAAAATTTAGTCTCTCGTTTCAGTTATTATTAAGATAAAGTTTAAGAATTTAACTAAAACATAAAATACAGCATGCACATGATTAAAAACAGCAGGCATGTATTCCCATGCAAATACATGAAAATGTAAGGTCAATGGTGTGATATCCAGGGTGGGACTGCTTACTTTATGTACCACAGTATCAGAATACTGATTATTTACCCACCCTATCCTAGGGAAAAACGAAATGCAAGGAATAAATATAAGGTAGCTTTATGGATTTAACTTAAATTGTAACATGCAAGAAATCTGGCAAGCTATATTATTACCAGTGTCGTCGGGGGATACGGTCAAGTTCATGCAGTGGACAATACATGTATCACTTTTGTCAAATCTTTTCTTTCTGTAGAAATGTTCATTTGCATAGTGCCTGGAGATAACGACCTCTTAAATGTGCATTATGGCGTTACAGTTAGAATGGCTGGGCAATGAAGTAGGCAACATCCTCTCTTATTAATGGGTAGATCAATGTGGGAAGATGTCAGGCCTATTTGCTTTTCAACCTGGTATTTTTTTGTTCACTAGATTTAGTACAAATCACAAAACAACCGACAAGGTAAATCAAACCAGGGAGGGGCTAAGGGGTAGTTCAAAATCATCCAGAAGAAAACAAGAAATAAATGACGATCACAATGAAATTCAGTGGAATTTTCGGATCATGGAATTTACATTGCAGAAAAAGCAAAACAATTAATGGAACAGGTAAAAAAAGAACTGTATTAAATGCAAAGTCAAAGTATGACAATATTCAAAGTTCACTGTCACTAAACCAAGGCCATTGGGCGTACGTTCAAGGTCACCAGACGTTGGGTCAAGGTCACTGCCTTTTCAAGGCCAAAAAACTTACGAAGCTGGAGCTGTTGTATGATTTGCAAAACTGAAAATTGGAGTAAAATGTAAAGAATGTTTGATATCAGGTGTAAACTTTGGCATGCTTTCCACAATAGTTGTATTTACCGATACTGCAGTGGGTTTTGCAATAATATGGTGCAAAGTAAGCCAACACTGCTGATGCAAAACCAAAATGTAAGACATCTATTAGACGGAACCATGAAGATTTCTGCATGACGACTACAATTCAAACTTGACCAGCGCTGGAGGAGACAGAGGATGAGATGCCACTCACTGAACCACGAACAAAGTGTGAATCTCCAGTCCACTTAATAATATACATGCAAGAACAGCAAAACTTTGCGGGAAATTATTCTCAGTTGGCTTTTGATAACAGAACAGAAATTTAAAGGGAAACGAAAGTATCAGTCTGTAATCTGAGCCTTAAAGCCAGAGGTGCCGGTACAATTGTGTATAAATTCATCTGATACATGTACTGGATCGCCATTGCTGAAGCTAAACAATACAAATTGCATATTATGCAAAGGCACACATAATAAACATTTATTGACAGATGACAGAATTGCAAATGACCAAGCAAAGTTCTGGCCAGTAAAATGGATTACAGGTATGTAGAAAGGTAAATACACTCAGGTGATGGTGAAAGATGGGCTGGGTATGATTATGAATACCGGTACGTTGGCGGAGGATTAGGAGGATGGAGTGGGAGAAAAGGTGGTAGGTTTTTATTTTCCATGGATATATATCTCCGGGAGAATACAGCTGAGTACAGCTGTACCAGACTTGAAGTTGCGTTCTCGACTTGGACTTTAGACTTAGATAGTGGCACAAAGTGTCTTGACCCTCAAGCGCTCAGACGAAAATTGCCGGTCCAAAAACTTCTGAGATAAAATGCTGAGCTGATTTTGAATGGTCAGATTAATGCAAAAAAAAAAAAAAAAAATTTAATAGGAAAAATTATTTGTTAATAAAATGGGAAGAGTAAATGTATCAAAGGTAATGCATTTTGGCTCCATGTGACCGATTTCAAATATGGTACACTGGGCAGTAGAGGTTAAGTTCACTCTCCAACTTGTCCGTAGCCCATTCTTTCCTAATCAGACGGCTCTTGTTTCAATCTGGCATGACGGATCATTTGGTCGCCATAGAGCAAGAGCAGGCCATCCCACATTTGCTATGTTTTGAGAAAATGAGGGCTGAACTCTTCGCTTCCGAAGATTCTAATGATTTGAAAAGGCAAAGATTTCGTGTTAAAAATATCCACCGACGAAGAAAACAGAAATACAACAGATATTTTTCAGCAAGATTGAGTCAATGTCTACTTAATTTACAGAACCAATTATTTGGAAAATAGCAAACATGTGAGATGGCCCACTTTTGCTCAACCATGACAATTTCTCTTAGATTGATCATTTAATCTTTAAACACCCCCCCCCCCCAAAACACACACCCATACACCCACAAACATAAAATTTTGTGAACTCCCAATAAATTATTGTGTGTGAAATGTGGACTGCTACTTGCCGGTAATTAAAACAAGTACATGTAAGATGTCAGTCCAAGGTGCTCGCGTGACAAACAGTGGCGGCGCCTCCATCCCCCACTTTCTCCCCGGGCTACCTAAATTAAGAACAGCTCCCATGCATACATAATAACTTAACCCTCTACAGCCTGGGGTACCTTATACCACATCACACTGACGCACAAAACATGTGTGACACATATTATAAGGCACTGTCATTTAGGGCCACTCCATTCATTTGTCTCTTTCGTCGTAATTTTCTATGCGGGTGTAGTTGATAACGGTGTGGTGTTGATACTGCAGTTAAAAGGACGCCCAGACAATAAATTAAAATCAGTCTACTTTCCACTCATGGGACCTAGAGGGTTAATACAGAAACTGACCATCACAGCCTGGCACAGGGCTACTCAACTGATATATTACTGGGACAGTAACATGGAAAGAAAGGGAGAGGGTGATGAAATAATCAAAAGGAGGAGGGTGAGTAGATAGGTTGGTGATGTAATTGTTCGTTTTATTTGATGTATGTATATATTTTTTATGGGGGGAAAGGGAAAGGGGGGGGGGGTGATTCAGGTCAAGGTCACAAATACATTGCGGGAGTGGAACCCCACGTGATATGACAGCAAAACATTAGCCAATGGGTGAATAATGACAAATGTATACTGGCAGAAATAGAGAGAATTCTACTCAGCTAAGAGCGATAGAAAGACACAGTGGGTAGGAAAAGGTGATGAATAAATTTTGGTTGAAACAGCGGGACTTGTTGTGTCTTTTACCCGTCTTCATCATCCTGGTGGGCGGGCCCGCTGAAACCAGGGCAGATGTTGGAGTGAAAACAATAATTAATGCATGACATCCCAGATCTTGGGTGAAAATGTGTATGGGGAAGATGTCACAAATGTCATGCACATGTCATAATTATTCTGACACTTATATCATGCACGACAAGTGTCAGAGCCCTTGACACTGCCAGTGGTCGTTATGCTGATTGAAAAAAAAAAAAAAAGCCCTACAGGCATAGTGCACTAAATCAAGTCTGTTTTGGGGCGTCGGTTTTGACTCAAACTTGAACTTCCTTTGAATCAAAGTAATGAGATACACTTGTTTCAGTCTTACTTGTGCACCATGTCTCGTTTAACTTCATAATCCATAAAACCGAGGCCAAAACAGACATGACTAAGTGGGCTAAGGGGCCTTTTAAATCACGCACGACAAAAACTGTCGTCATCCTTGATACACATAGGTCAGACGTCAGTATGTTGATTACAAAACCAAATCTCAGAAAATCTAAAACTACCGATTCTCCCTCCCCCTTCCAAACCCAGACCCCAAAGCCACGAAAATTTTGTTTCTCTCTCCTACTGAAATCACAAGAACACAAGCTCTTTCCCTCTTTTAAATGCCAGAGGACAGAAAATTTCTCACTACTGATCACATTTTCAACAACAGGCCCAAAATATGGTGATTTGGAAATCTATGTATACCAACTGGCAGTCCTTGTCAACAGTATTTCTGAATTTTATATATCTGGGGAAGACTAGCAAATCGAGACAAAATAAATTTGTAAAGTCTCTACAAGGCTTTACCAACTTGCCTCTGCCGAGAAATAGTAAGACCATAATCAGTGGGTTCTTTACACATAAAGAACATTCACAGACACTAAATAACTTCTTTTCAGCTTCACGTGGTTCACTTAATACTGTATACGCTAAAATTCACTCCGTTAATTATGTCACATAAACATGAGCACCAGGGTTGCCAGACAGCGGACCCGTATGACCAAACTGGCAACACTGATGAGCACACAGGAAGTGACAGGGAGAAAGAACAGCACAGCGGTGGATATCACAACAAACATCATGAAATCATCATAATAATTGCATACAATTTCATACGGAGGTTGGAAATGAAGTCATCAAACATACACAATTCATAGCATTTGAGCATTAACAACAACAACTATAACATCAACAATAACAACAACAACAATAAAACATTATCTATACAAAAACTGCAGGCAGAAAAATCTCCCCGTTCTCAAAGCCCAATCTGTAAGTGACACATGAAAGCTACATTCTAAACTATCTTTGGTCTCTTACAACCAACAACATTTTTGTGATCCATGAAGTATGTGAGATAGACAGACAGACAGACATGAGCTGAGATGAAGACAATGATATCTGTACATACTTTGGTTTAGCAGCGCCTGCATTTGGGTTGTTGGTGTTATCCATCTGTTTGAAAGCGGCCATTGCACCCTTGGCTCCCTGAGGTTTGGCTAAATTACACAAAATAAACACAGTATTTCAGTCACTTTCAGCTCACTTCGTGAAACTCAGAAACCAAACAAATTATTCTGACTAGTAAAAGTTAATCTGACTGGCTGGTTAATCTTTATCTACAAGGTCTTCACATCTACCACCTAATGCATTTCACAACTTAAATACGAGTAAAACTGACTTCAGATCTACCATAACGACAAGGCCAAGAAGCATCTAGAAATAAGGGTCAGAGATACTGATTAATAAAGTTCATGTAAGTTTTAAACTGGTTAGTAAAACGGGTGCCTTGTTAGTGTATTTGGGTGCCATGCAAAATTAAACAGCTTCAATCTGAACTCAGCGGTGCCAGCAGCAAAGTTGTAAAGAAAGAGAGATAACTCTAGTATGTACTAAACTCATCCTAACAAAATCATTATTTGTTTTCCCATCACAAACTGATTAGTGGATTCAAGGTTAATGACAGGTGTTGGGAAGGTAATCACTGGGGTGTCGTTGTTTACACTGGATGAGATTACGACATTGATGTGTTGATCACACGATGTACATGTAATTTTGTCAACATGGCCTTGGGAAAACTGGAGAACAACAGAGAAAGTTTGTCCCAAGTGTCTCGGGTTTGTCCATGTCAGAATGGAGGTAGATGGAGGATGTGGTGACGGCAGATGAAAATGATAATCTAAGAAACTCTTGTTGAACGACTAACACAACTTTTCAAACACGGCAAGGAAATTATACTGGCAATGGAATATAAAAGGAGATAACTGTTCTGCAGTTCAGCATTCGTTCCCTGCGGACTGTAATTGAGCGTGCTTGCTCTGTATCGTGAATGTAGGGTTGTGAAAATGTGGGGCACGATGTGAGATATTCGATTGTATGTCTATTTGGTTGAATATGCCAGGGTTAATAGCATAGCGTTATTCATACTGTGAAGCAACTTTTTTTTTGGTTACGTCCCAGGCTACAGTTTTGCAAATTTAGTGTTGATAACTTTTGTCCGAATTGTTCCCCTAGAACAATTTATGTCGGTTATTAATTAAACTTGGCTGACTGTAAATTTTATTAAAAAGAGTGGCGGGAGTCCTTCATTGTGGTACGTCTTTAATAACCTAAATGACTGTTTCAGAAGTTATAAAATTAATTTTCTCAGGTGCCACCTAATCGCTTTTATATGGACCTGTTGTGATTACTCAAATTTCAGGCATTTTGAAAAACAATAAAGTTGTATGTCATCTACAATGATCTCTGTTTGTGCTCCCTTTGACAAGCCAACGGCACGGGGAGACTGTCTTTGTCAAGCGTTCAGTTCGTGTGTAGTGCTGTGCCGTGCATGTTCTGAAGCAAAACTGCGGATATTTACAGGAAATCGTCTGGATCAGAGACAGAGGGAGAGAAAGAAGGGCGGGAACACTGGTTTATGCCGGGTAATGCCGGCACCTCACTTAGTCGTAACAGAAACGATGAAAGATGAAGAGACATGATAGATAAAAAGGTTGAGACACAATCAAGCTGGCTACCTCCCCAGGACTGTGACGTCTGCGACCTCTGTGTCTGACCGTCCACACTGTTCCAGCTCTCTGTCTTGACCGTGATGTGACCCCTGACCCCTGGTCCCGATGAGCCCACCAGTCTGTCTGTAAGTTCCTGGGCTACCACCTCTGTGATGATGATGATGATGGGGGATGAGGATGATGATGGTGACGACGATAATGATAATGATAATGATGACGATGGCGATGATGATTGATACTGAGGTTGGGTACAGATATAGTATGTAAATATAACTTGGGTGCCAATTTTCACACACACCTGAAACTTTCATTTCAGTGCGTGTACAAACTGGGAGTAACCAAATCATTCTTTGTAATTCCAAATCAAACTGCCCCCCCCCCCCCCCCCCCCCGACTAAAACAGAGGTCTCACTCCATTTCTATAGGGAACAGATAACTTGAATGAGCGTGTACAGAACGTTCCAGTCTTTCATGGAGAGTAAAGACTTAACTCCTCCATGACCGAAGTAAGTAATTCAGCTGTTTCGTGTGTTTTCTCGCAGCCTACTTTTTAATTTATATGGGACCAACAACAACAACAACAAAAAAAATGCATACTCTCCCTTTTTTCACAACCAATTAACAATAACATGGAGTTAGACCACCTGTGTCCCTTTTTTAAAAATTTTATTTATGGGCACAATTAAAGCCAAAAGATATCTTTTTTTTCGGTTTACTTTCCGATAACTTATTATTATTGGGCATTCTAGATCTGACACATTTTGTATTTACTTAAAGAGTAAAAGAGATTCAGTTTTGGCTGTGGTTGGAGACTGGTATATACTCGTATGTGGGTAGGGGAAATTAGGGTGATTGGCAGGGGCAGGGGTGGATGATTTTTGGGGGTGGGGGGGGGGAGGGGAATGAAAATATTCATGGTGTATAGATGGCGGGTGATTCCGGTGGTCAGCTTTAATGGTTCAGTGTTAATGGGGTGGATGGTCAAGTGGGGTCATGCTGTTAGAGTAAGCACAGCACAGCACAAAACATCACTCTACTCACTGCCATCAACAACTTCAAAAGTAAACAACAAAACAAAACGAAACAAAAAAAAACTGACAAACAATAGAAAAAATTCAGCCCAAATAATGGTAATAAAAATAATTTAAAAAAACAACTAATGAATAAGCAACTGTTGTGGCATACTGACAGGATCAATCTATTTTCTCTCAGCATTCAGAAAGTTAAGGACAACACAATGCACATTTCCTGCCTCCATGGTGAAAACATATGAATTTAGATTCTCCATACATTTCATAATAACTTCCAGCACTTCTCATGGGAACCATTCCAAAAACCAATCAATCAATCAGTCAGTCAATCAGTCAGTCAAGCAGTCAGCCAACCAGACAGCCAATCAATCAATCAATCAATCAATCAATTAATCAGTCAATAAATCAACCAATCCATCCATCAATCCGTCAGTCAATAAATCAAATCATTCAAACAACATATCATTCAATCCAAAAGAGGCTAAACTGTGTTGCTGATAAATGTACTTGCCATATAAGATGAAACAATAGAGGCATCTAACACTACACATATACACACACATACACTCGCACATACACATCTTCCCACCCACCTGGACATGAGAACATCTAATCTATACTACAGTGTACGGAAGGGAATCTCAGACCAAAGCTACCACCACAGCCCTTGACACAGGGAGTTTGTCCGTCGAACACAAAACTTTCGTTGATTCTCTAGGAAGTTTGGGTTAGAAAACATCAACACCCACATACACCAACACATTTTGAAGTTCTATAAGATTGGGAACTTTCACTGTTTCCTCTTGTCAAAGTGCCACAAGTTTTGATTTACAAAAGCAAATTCTGGACAGAAGCTTTGGTCAGTTTTACAATACAGGATTATCCCCATCAAAGATTCCCCAGTCGCCTTATTGAACGTAAAGCTGTGTTTTCATATGTTATGGAAACGGCAATGGAAACGTCAGAAACCCGTCAAGTAGAGAAATAGAACTAATGTTTTCATATGTATGGAAACGCGGTTTCCGAACGCATGGAAACACTCTTTCTTTTTACTATTTGATGGGCCTTTGCCGTTTCCGTTTCCGTACACTGAAAAGACTACAAAAGAGTACGCCAAGGGAAGCAACCTACAGCTCTTGTTCTACACAGATTTTTTTCCTTGGGTTACTTCCCTCTACCATGCCCAATAAATTAATTATTCATCGTGTCAATAATAATCGGAAATTTTTGAGGCAGGCCTACGGCTGCTTTACCATTGCCCATGGTGAGATTTATATTCTCACTGTGTGACATATCGATGTCTTTCATAGTAATGAAATTATAAACAGAAACATTTTTGCCACATGCTTGTCTGTACATAAGAAATCTCACCCTCACCACAACTGTGAAACACTATTCTGTGAAAAACAGGATGATTGTTGAGACAGACGACGATTTGTTACACGAAAGCTTGGCTTAGTGATCCGTCACTCGGTAACACCATCTCTTTAGAATGGCAAGGTTCAACCTCCCTTACGTCAGCTACCGAGAAATCGAGGATTGAAGTTTCGTGTCATCATATCTTTTAGAGCAAAAATATTTTTGGCTTTTCATATAACGCTTACAAATTACACACCGAATCTGCTAGATACTTTGACACACAATGGAGAAGGCCCGTAGAAGTAGTGTGTAGGGTGTCACTCAGTTCAGCCCACAGACTAATAAATTAACCAGACTGGAAACACTAGCTTCGGGCTGTGTCGTTTTTTACGGAATTTCCCGAGCGGCGGCCGTACAATCAACATGGCCGCCGCTCGGGAAATTCCGATTCTAGTTCTATCTGCAGTAGAAATTTCTTTTCATTTGTCAAGATTGGTTGTACATGTATTAATTTCTTGGTGCGGAACCAAACTTCCGCGTTCAGTAGGCGCGTCAAAATGGTGTCATTCAAAATTGTAGCTATGCTGAAGCGTCGGTCGTTAGCGTAAACCTAATGTGGCGGATGGTTCATGACCTTTCGCTGTTTTGTGACGTCACACAATGGGATCATCCAGTCTGCGTATTTTATTAGTCTGCGGTTCAGCCCCAAAGCGGAGGTGGAACCTTGTCATTCTAAGGGGACGACATGTTTCTGGTAAATGGCTGGGTGCCATAATTATGCTCACATCCTGCAACAACAACATATCTGGTGTAGTTGGAGCAATTTTCTTACGGTCTCTGACGTACATGCATACACGCGTGTTGAAAGTCCCTCACTAACTCGCAGTTACACACACACAAAAGCAAACAAAAGCAAAACACATACAAAGCACACACACACTTACATAAGTACGCACGCAGGTACACACAAACATAACACACACATATCTGCTCTCGCGTAAAGGCGCACACATATATACGTATACAAACACGAGCGCGCGCCCGCAGAAAACGCACACACAGCACCCCACAGAATAAACCAAATTTCCCCGAAGTTCAAACTAACACAACATATCTATGAAAGTTCGGTTCATCTTTGTATGCCCCGCGCGCACTAGCCGATCTTGATCGGCAAACCAGTTGGGTTGTGACGTCATGACATGGCGTTTCAGCGCAGCTCCAACTAATCCGCTTGTGCGAGAGGTTATGTAGTACGTCGATGGGTGCGAGAGATCTCAATGAAAACTCAATGTCGTAAAGACTCCATCCAATTAGACGGCCGATCAAAAACCGTGGAAAGGCGCCTTGAATTTCATCATGTCAAGACGCCTACAGACTCCGTTTGTAACAAGATACGGCGTCATTTGTATTTGTATTTGTATTTGTATAACTCTTTAATCCCATTTGGGAAATTTTGCCTTTGTGCCATTGCACCCCAGTTACAACTGGAGCAGGCACGTCGTCGCCACAGTGCAGCGCCGGTCGGCGTTTTTTTTTTTCACCCCTCCCTCTCCTTTCCCGTATAGCAGTGGTCAGTCAGTTCCCAGCCCCTTTTTTGTTATCAAATTAGAGTGTGCAGTAAAGTTGTCCTTCCCCTCCCCTCCCTCGACCTAGCCAGCTTTGGTGTATCCTACATAAGACTAAGACACACCCCTACACAACATTAGCCAATAACCAATGGAAAGTGGCAGGAGGGATGAACATGTTAGGGTGAAAGCAAACCATAAGCCATGCCAGAGATTGTAAGTTTTTACCTGCAGCTTTTCCGTAAGCAATTCCTCCACCAGGTTGGGCGACAGTACTTGTGGTTTTCGTGGTCACTGTTCTAGTACCCCCTCCTGACCGAGGCGGGATGGGGTGTATGTGGAGAGATTGAGAGAAAGTGAGACAGAAACATTAAAGGGGGTAAGAGGAATGAATAGGTACAGGTGAAATGACAGAGAAGACCAAAAAAAAAAAAAAACCCAAAAAATAAGGAGCTATCAAAAATATTTCTTACTCGGCGTGACACTTCGGTAATTCTTATTTAACATGATAGAGATCCCCTCCCGCTCATAACATTTCAGCTTGTTTCTCTTTCATCCGCCCCCCTCTCCTCCACCCCCCCCCCCCCACCCAATTTTTTTTTAAATCGTACAGCTGGGTTTTCATGTGTATGGAAACGACAAAACTCCATCAAGTTGTAAAAAGAGTGTTTCAATGTGTACGGACATGGCGTTTTCCTTACACATGAAAACATTCCTTCTAGAAGGGTTTTTGACGTTTCCATTTCCGTACACAGGAAAACCCAGCTTCAATGGCAAGCACAGAAATAGAGACGATGGTGCCAAATAGAAACTCACTCAAGCTGCTGTTGCAAGCTGAGGATTTGTGGACAGTTGGGAGTGACAAAAGTTGATCTACATCGGGGCTGTCTTAATGTCATTCTGGACCCCTGGGCAAAGCAATGGGCTGCGGCCCGCCCCCAACGCAACTACTCAGAAATTTGCATGCATGAAGCCCCCTGAAATCTTGTGGCGTTGGGCAACTACCCTTGCAGGAAGTTAAGACGGCCATGATCGACTTAGTGATCTGGCTGAAATTTTCAGTTTAGCTGAAGTGAAAAAGCCCAACACTCTTTGCCTCTGTATACTTGTCTACAGAATCCGTTCCGCTGCGCTCCTCGCTGCTATAAGGGCAACGAGTGTTTTATTTTTTCATACGTCATTTTCCGTAAAATAGCGGAGCGGAGGGGATGCTGTGGGCAGTACCTAAATTGCCACATTTCAACAACGAGACATACCCGTGTGTTGGGTCAGCTAAAAACATTTCTGGGTGGGAATAGTTAACAGTAAAATCTTCGGTTGCTGAGACATAGTTGGAGGACATAGAAAAAGAAGAAGATGAGGGGTGGGGGGGGGGAGGGAGGGAGGGAGGGAGGGAGGGGTGTGATCATACTAAGCGCGGAAGGTCACGGCCAGTTGCTGCTAGCATGCTCGCAAAATGTACACTCAAGAAATAATGGCAGAAGCTGACTGTGTCTGACCGGCATAGAATGACAGGATCTTCCAGGATTTACTAAGAAAATACTGGAAATCATGGCGCGCTCTTCTTGTCCACCAGCAGCTGACTGTGCCGTCCCGGACTTAATGTGACACCTCCCTTATGCCATGAGCCATGAGAAGAAGGAGTGGAGAAAGGAGGCAGTTGTGATGGTCAAGATTTACCTGGTGTTTTCTCTGTGGTTTTGGTGATAGTGGTAGAGGAGGCGGCCTTGTCAGCAGCAATTTTATCGAAAGCTGCTAATTTCTTGGCTTTTTCTTCTTCCGCAGTTCTGTGGATCGGAAAGAGAACCAAGTTGGGCGAGGGGAAGGAGGAGGGAATGTAAAGATTTCGGGGGAGAGCAGTTTAATTCACAACTAGTGTACGAGACTAATTAGTTTCTTCGTGCATCTGTATATTCATCCTTGTCTGTTTGTCCGTCCGTCCATCTATCCATCGATCCACTCGCCCTGTACCCGCCCGCCCATCCATCCATCCATCAATCCATTCAGCCACCCATCCATCCATCCGCCCATAAGTTTGTCCGTCCGTCCGCCCGCCCGTCCATCCATACGTCCGTCCGGCTACCTACTTATCCATCCATCCATCCATCCATCCATCCGTCCGTCCGTTCGCCCTTCCTTCCGTCCGTCCCGCCCCCCCCCCCGCCAGTCCATCCATTCATCCATCCATACTTCCGTCTGGCTACCTACTTATCCATCCACCCATCCATCCATCCATCCGTCCGTCCGTCCGTCCTTAGTTCCGTCCACCCGTCCGTCTGTCCGTCCATCCACTCACCCACCCATCCACCCACCCATCCACTCATCCACCCACCCACCCATCCATCCATCCATCCACTCTCAAATCCCAACCTACTTGTATTTATCCTGGATGAGGCTCTGTGAAACTGTATGATATTTGCTGTCTCTCTCGTGTGTCGGTGCTTGCTGTTTGTAGGCCTCCATCTTCTTTTTCTTCTCTTCCTCCGCCCGCTCAAACTTTTTCTTCACGAAATCCTCCGCCTCCGCCTCTCGCTGTTTTCTCTTGGCCTCCCATTCCGCTGCAGACATAAAATGCACACAACAGTCACCTAACATCCAGTGTAAACCATTTGATCCCATTCGTGAAACTTAAATCGATGAAGCTCTGAATACTAAACATCAATAAAGTACCCAAATAGACCATGAAGGGCGCAAAGTGGCCGTTATCGTGCTGATGCACTGTGAAACCCACACTCAAACCCCCTCCTTTCCACATACACATACACACACGATATAAATAAAAGAAATACTTGGCCAATCCCCCCTCCCCCCTCCTCCCAATCGCCACGCCTTTGCACACATACAAGATACAAGCCAATCAACGTCAAACTCATAAAGCCCACCCACCCCCTCCCCAAAACAGCCTACCCTACCGTTCCCTGGGCGCTGAACAAAACTGGCATACTGACCATCAGAAACAAAGCTGACTTCATCAAGGATCCCCCCGTTACCATGTCAGCCACTAACTTTGACCGTCAGTGTTTACTGACCTTCATGACCTTCGACTTTCAATGACCACTGGCATCCATTACCTTTGACTTACAAGGCTCCCTGCGCCCCCCCCCCCATGCCCTCTGACCAACAGGTTTTCCTTAACCCATGACCTTTGACTTGCAGTCTCTACTGACCTCCATGAACACTGACCCACAGCGTCTCCTGACCGCCATGACCCCTGACCTACGATGTCTCCTGGCCTCCAGTGTCTACCCACCTCCATGACCTCTGACCTACAGTTTCTACTGACCTCTTTGATCTCTGACCAACCGTATCTACTGACCCCGGTGACCTCTGATCTGCAGTGTCTACTGACCTCTTTGATCTCTGACCTACAGTGTCTACTGACCCCCATGACCTCTGACCCACAGTGTCCACTGACCTCCACGACCTCTGACTTACTGACCTCTTGATTTATCTCGAACTTCTCGTAATCTGTTACGGATCTTTTTCCTCTCGTCAAAATTTTCCGTCGCGGTCATCTGTGGACAGCCAGAAAGTAAAGAATGAAAGAACCAGTGTAGACATATCAACCAAGTTAAAGCACGGAATTATAAACAGTTTGTTCATCCAACCTTCCCGGTGGACGGGCAGTAGGTGGTGGCACTCTCATATATAAAGTCGTCATTCGTTCCTTTCACATCCTTTCTTCCGACAGCTTATTTATCCATTCACTGACCCTCTCATCACTTTCAAAACATTCTCCGACAAGTTATACTGCATAGTCACACAGATGGATGACCACCGCATACCCAAACAGTGGAGGCCGCCCACGTACACGCTCTAAAAAGACAGTCTGAAAGACAGTCTTCAGCGGTGCGGCGTCCCTTCTGCTGACTTTGTCCAGGCAGCCAACGATAGAACACAATGGAGTGACATTGTAAGACAAAGTTCAAGGACTTCTGAAGAAGCGCGCCGCATCAAGGCCCAGGCTACTGGTGAACGTCGTCGCCACAGAACCCAGCTTAACCTTATACTCCTACTTAATCCTTATTTCCTCACTTAACCATGTACACCTCCTAATTAATTTTCATATTCATTTACCTATTTATTTATTCTTATTCATTTTATTTATTCATTCACCTCTCTCCATGTATTTGTATTCAACATAAAATTCACGGAGTCATGCAAACAATGGTTACAGACCAAATGGCATTGCAATCTGAGCCCCCCCCCCCCCCCAAAAAAAGAAAAAAAAATGTACTCCTCCTTGATCCTCATTTCCTCACTTAACCCCATACTCCTCCTTGATCCTCATTTCCTCACTTAACCCCATACTCCTCCGTCATCCTCATTTCCTCACTTAACCCCATACTCCTCCGTCATCCTCATTTCCTCACTTAAAGCCATACTCCTCCGTCATCCTCATTTCCTCACTTAACCCCATACTCCTCCGTCATCCTCATTTCCTCACTTAACCCCACACTCCTAATTGATCCTCATTTCCTCACTTAACCCCACACTCCTCCTTGATCCTCATTTCCTCACTTAACCCCACACTCCTCCTTGATCCTCATTTTCTCACTTAACCCCATACTCCTCCTTGATCCTCATTTCCTCACTTAACCCCATACTCCTCCTTCATCCTCATTTCCTCACTTAACCCCATACTCCTCCTTCATCCTCATTTCCTCACTTAACCCTATACTCCTCCTTCATCCTCATTTCCTCACTTAACCCCATACTCCTCCTTCATCCTCACTTTCTAACTTAACCCCATACTCCTCCTTCATCCTCATTTCCTCACTTAACCCCACACTCCTCCTTCATCCTCATTTTCTAACCCCCATACTCCTCCGTCATCCTCATTTTCTCACTTAACCCCATACTCCTCCTTCATCCTCATTTCCTCACTTAACCCCATGCTCCTCCTTCATCCTCATTTCCTCACTTAACCCCATGCTCCTCCTTCATTCTCATTTCCTCACTTAACCCCACACTCCTCCTTCGTCCTCATTTCCTCACTTAACCCCACACTCCTCCTTCATCCTCATTTCCTCACTTAACCCCCACACTCCTCCTTCATCCTCATTTCCTCACTTAACCCCACAATCCTCCTTCATCCTCATTTCCTCACTTAACCCCACACTCCTCCTTCATCCTCATTTCCTCACTTAACCCCACACTCCTCCTTCATCCTCATTTCCTCACTTAACCCCACACTCCTCCTTCATCCTCATTTCCTCACTTAACCCCACACTCCTCCTTCATCCTCATTTCCTCACTTAACCCCACACTCCTCCTTCATCCTCATTTCCTCACTTAACCCCACACTCCTCCTTCATCCTCATTTCCTCACTTAACCCCACACTCCTCCTTCATCCTCATTTCCTCACTTAACCCCACACTCCTCCTTCATCCCCATTTCCTCACTTAACCCCACACTCCTCCTTCATCCTCATTTCCTCACTTAACCCCACACTCCTCCTTCATCCTCATTTCCTCACTTAACCCCACACTCCTCCTTCATCCTCATTTCCTCACTTAACCCCACACTCCTCCTCGATTCTCATTTCATCACTTAATATAAACCCCCCCTCCAACCTGATCTTTTTTCGGGTACTTTCTTTTTTATTCTCTCTCTCTCTCTCTCTCTCTTTCTCTCTCTCTCTCTCTCTGCTGCCTTCTATTGAAGAGTCTCGGGCTTCACGCCATGCTAAACATCCCCGTTGTCGACAAATTATCTCTTTGAAAGAAGATCAGCCTTCTCTGTTAACGTTACAACTGCAGACAAGTCATAAACGCACGTGCTTCGCCCCAGTTTGATGTGAGGCACGTGGGGCACAATACCGGTCTGGGGAAACCATTACTTGACCTGAGAAAGGCCGTATGTCCAAATTACGAACTTTCCAGAAAACAACGTAAGAAATCTGTTCGTTTTTTTTGCAAAGAACCCGGCAACTTAACCGGCACAGGGAGTGAATATTGAAGTTTGTGACTTCACATTTGTAAATCATAGATCTGTAACAATGAAAGTGGTAAAACTTCAAACCTTTGAAATAAAGTCTGAACATACGGCACTGTCTGTACACAAGCAAGAAGTAAACACGGAGGTACGACTGGCACATGTTTGGCTAATGTATAAATAAATACAATAACGTGAGCTCGGAAAAACGAACGCCTGTCTGGTGCCCAAACATGCAAAACGAATGTGAGTCTTTTCTTGCCTCATACATGCGCTTAGTCAGTGCCGACGTGGTCAGGTTGAGCTACAAAGTCTACACATCTACAGCTACACCGCTACAACAGCATCATCTGCCTCGTCCCTACGGAAACCCGGCATCGCCCCAATGCTGTTTTCTTCCATCTCCACTTTTCACAAAAATTGAGATAAGCCCCTAATGTATCGCACACCAAAAGTGTACTTCTATCATAATCTTACCAAAAAATCGTGGAGGCATCGTCACTCACCCCTGGGAGTAGACTTGAAAGTTTTAATAAAGTTGAACTGACAGTTTGTAAAGCTTAACAACAAAACAATAAATACTGGGGGGCCGACGCCTGGTCAACAAGGAAAGCTGCTGTTATAAGTACGTACGTATCCCAAGTGTTTTGCACTAGGGGCACCTTCGTAGACCCACCTATCCCTAACCCCGTCCTTATTCTCAACCCTAAATCTTATCAAAGCCCTAACCCTGCCCCCCCCCCCCCACCCTTTCAACAAAAAAAAAACAGGAGGAAATCAAAAAGGAAAACTGAAAGGATAATTAATTAACACCGTTGTCAAGGAGTATTTCGGGAGGAGCGCTCTAGCTCTGAAGTCACAAAAGGCTTTAAAACACGTACCCCTAACGCAGCAAACTTGGGGGACGTAGGTGCTTGTAGCAACATTCGGCCAACAATGCTCCGTCCAAGCCCCCGGCCAAAATTAATATCAATACCTGGCCTGATTTATCCACGTCTTGGCCATTTCTTGCTTTTACCTTTGGACTTGCTGTGTTTAGCACCGAATTTCCCACACACCCGCCCAGAAAACTGCAATTGGTGCACTTTCCCCCTTCTCTCACCCCCCCCTCCCCACCCCCTCCTCAATTCACAGGGAAAATTCCTTCATTCACCGGCCAGCACTGGAGGTCATGACGTCACCTGAGACGTTTGATTTCCCCGATTTTCCCCCTGACATGCATTGAGTGTGAGGCCAAACTAAACAATCTCGCTCGTCTCCCTAATTCAGGTACACACACTTGCAAACTGGCAGGCAAAAACTGGCAGACACAAACACCCACGCATACATACTCGTGTACCAACATAGTAAATACAAAAATTATGTGATCTCTGATATCACCCCTCCCCCCTCTTGAATGTTGTGTTATCTTATTTTGAATACATCTCGTGTTACAAGGGGAAATAATGAGCTGGCGATAGGGGGAGATAACAGACTAACTAACGCGTGGGCGGCACTGGAATGTGCTATGTCAAACAACAGAGTGGGGAAGGTAGATCTAAGGTAAGACGACGAGTTGAGATCTAGTGTTCTGAACGCTGCTTGAGGAGGCGAAATGAACATTTTAAGGACGTGATCATCCTGTCTGATGAGAAATTTCTTTCTCTCTCTCTCTCTCTTTCTCCGGCTCTCCTTCTCTCTCTCCCTCTCTCTTTCTATCTCTCTCCCCTCTCTCTCCCTCGAACTATCTTTTTCTCCTTCTGTCATTCTCTCTTTCTCTCGGTTTCCCTCTCTCTTTCTCTCGGTCTCCCTCTCTCTTTCTCTCTCTCTCTCTCTCTGTGTGACATGAAGATGAAAAGATGTTAGCAATGAATAACAACAAAACTGACCGGAACGGATGCTGTGGACAAGTATACACAGGTAAAGAGTGTTTTACTTTTTCATACGCCATTTTTCGTAAAACTAACGGAGCGGATGCTGTGGACAAGTCTTATATCATGAATTCTCGGCTCTCAAGGTCAAATTGATCACCGCCCGGCCTGCGTGAAAACTGAGCTTGACCATCCACGGTGCAGGAATCTGATCTTGCATAAATATGGTCACAAGTGGTCAGCAGTGCAGCAAAATCATTGGTCACTTAGGATTAAAGTACTGATCATCTCCAATATCGGCGATAATCTCAAAATCTCAGATGTTGGGGGACTACAGCGAGCCCACAGAACAATCTATACAACTTGAGGTGTGGGAGTTTTTACGTGAATAGTGCCTTGTTTTCGTTAAGAAAAATGAAAAACTTGAACGTGAAAAGAACGGTAAGAATAAGGATAAATTTTGCCCCCAAATATGCCGACACCTTTGAAATGGGAATATCGCAGCCCATTTATTTTCTTAACTAAAAGGTTAAAGTGTTCAAATTTAAGAAAATAACCCTGACTATTAAACATCCTCATGGGCTGATAGCAGGCCTGTGATGTTTCGCTGAACACAGAGCGAGACTGAGCTCTTTAAAACTGTTAAAAGCAAGTACAGCTGAAGTAGTTTTATTGCAGCTATCTCTACACAGGAAGCGCTTTCCCACGGTAGGAATTAGGGAGATGAGGACCTGTTTGCAGGGGGGAACGTGTGCGTGTGTGAGCGAGCGTAGAGCTTAAGTAGATTTTGTGGATACGTACAGCAGACTCTCAACAGCGCATCTCCCAGGAATGTAGCCCAGGTATGCCTGAGCTGTTCCAACATCTGCCCCCGATTTTTCTATCTTCTCACTCAGAAACAAACAATACAGAAACAACCGTAGGCGGGGGGCAGAGTGGAGTGAGCCAGCGAGGGAAAGAGAGAGGGAGGGAGTGAGTGTGTGAGGGTGAGAGGGAGGGAGAGCGTGAGAAAGGGAGAGGGAGAGAGTGTGTGTGAGAGAGAGTGTGTGTGTGTGTGTGAGAGAGAGCGAGTGTGTCAGAGACAGAGAGAGAGAGAGGGGAGAGAGAGTGTGTGAGAGAGAGTGTGTATGTGAGAGAGAGGGGGAGAGTGTGTCAGAGAGAGAGAGAGAGAGAGGGGAGAGAGAGTGTGTGAGAGAGAGTGTGTATGTGAGAGAGAGGGGGAGAGTGTGTCAGAGAGAGAGAGAGGGGAGAGAGAGCGTGTGAGAGAGAGAGGGAGAGAGTGTGAGAGAGAGAGAGAGGGGAGAGAGCGTGTGTGAGAGAGAGGGAGAGAATGTGTCAGAGAGGAGAGAGAGAGTGTGTGTGTGAGAGAGAGGGAGAGAGTGTGTCAGAGAGAGAGACAGAGAGAGAGAGAGGGGAGAGAGCGTGTGTGAGAGAGAGGGAGAAAATGTGTCAGAGAGGAGAGAGAGAGAGAGGGGAGACAGCGTGTGTGAGAGAGAGGGAGAGAATGTGTCAGAGAGGAGAGAGAGAGAGAGAGGGGAGAGAGCGTGTGTGAGAGAGAGGGAGAGAATGTGTCAGAGAGAGAGAGAGAGAGGGGAGAGAGCGTGTGTGAGAGAGAGGGAGAGAGTGTGTCAGAGAGAGAGAGAGGGGAGAGAGCGTGTGTGAGAGAGAGGGAGAGAATGTGTCAGAGAGGAGAGAGAGAGTGTGTGTGTGAGAGAGAGGGAGAGAGTGTGTCAGAGAGAGAGAGAGAGAGGGGAGAGACTGTGTGAGAGAGAGGGAGAGAGTGTGTCAGAGAGAGAGTGGAGAGAGCCTGTGTGAGAGAGAGGGAGAGACTGTGTCAGAGAGAGAAAGAGAGGGGAGAGAGAGCCTGTGAGAGAGAGAGAGAGAGAGGGGGGAGAGAGAGAGAGAGAGAGAGGGGAGAGAGCCTGTGTGAGAGAGAGAGGGAGAGACTGTGTCAGAGAGAGAAAGAGAGGGGAGAGAGCCTGTGTGAGAGAGAGAGGGAGAGAGCGGGTGTGTGAGAGACAGAGAGAGGGAGAGAGTGTGTGTGAGAGAGGGAGAAGGACAGAGTGTGTGTGTGTGTGTGTGTTAGAGAGAGAGAGAGAGAGACGGGAAAGAGAGAGTGTGTGAGAGAAAAGGAAAAAAAGATGAAAATATGTCGATGAGGTGCAGATTTAAAGTGATTACCTTAACACAGATGGCGGGAAAGACATTAAACTGATGAGAGGCGACGAATCTAAGTGGAAATTTTTTCATGGGGAAAGGGTTCATATTTTCCCTGAAGTACAGAATATTCAAGGGCTCTGCATTTCATGCAAAAATAATAATAATAATAATAAAATTTGATCCCCAATTTGTGCAGCGGTTCTACTGTCTATCTTATTCTTCGATTCTGACGAAACGTAATAACACTTTTGAGGACATGAAAATCCGAAAAGAATGAAAGTGGCCAATAAATTGTTTAATGACCTTTATATTTCAGAGCGGCGTGTGAAACGCGTTCTCGTTAACCGATGTGATGCTATTTCAGTCTTCTTTACCAGAGAAATAAGGTTTCTCCACTTTTGGCATCAGTTAATGAATTTTTATTGTAGGACTGGAGTTCTGCCAATCAACTGATTACAAACTCTGAGCCAGAAATAGAATAGGTAAAAGATTCAGCAAATAATCTTGTCTTCCATGACGTTTAACTGAAACATTGGCAGAGCAAAGGAATGGGGAATTTCTCCGTATTGTCACAAATCAAATTTCCACTGTACAAACCGTTTCCTTCCCTTAATGTGACAAGGTTCCATCTCCACTTTTTGGCTGAACTGAGTTACACACTAGACACTACTTCTACATGCCTTTTCCATTGTGTGTCAAAGTATCAAGCTGATTCAGTGTGTAATTTGTAAGTATCAAGCTGATTCAGTGTGTAATTTGTAAGTATCAAGCTGATTCAGTGTGTAATTTGTAAGTATCAAGCTGATTCAGTGTGTAATTTGTAAGTATCAAGCTGATTCAGTGTGTAATTTGTAAGTATCAAGCTGATTCAGTGTGTAATTTGTAAGTATCAAGCTGATTCAGTGTGTAATTTGTAAGTATCAAGCTGATTCAGTGTGTAATTTGTAAGTATCAAGCTGATTCAGTGTGTAATTTGTAAGTATCAAGCTGATTCAGTGTGTAATTTGTAAGTATCAAGCTGATTCAGTGTGTAATTTGTAAGTATCAAGCTGATTCAGTGTGTAATTTGTAAGTATCAAGCTGATTCAGTGTGTAATTTGTAAGTATCACTAAAAAGAAAAAAAATTCATATCACTAAAAGCTATGAGCACAGGAAAGTTCAATCATCGAATTCTCCAAAGTTGTTGCCAGGGAGTTAGAACCGTGTCATTCCAAGGGGACGTTTTGTTGGCCCAGACGGGAATGATACACAGGAACGCCTGCGGTTATCCAGGACAACAGCGACTGCTACTGACTTATAATCAGGGGAATTATCCACAGTAACGACACTGTTTGACCACCACCCCCCCCCCGGCCTCCCACACACACAACAACAATAACAACTTTTTTATAACTTATTTACCCAATCTTCCCTCAGTCTACCGATCAAACCGATAAAATTATGAGACCAATCAACCAACTAATCAAGCAACCAGCCAACCAAACAAACAACCAACCAACCAACCAACCAACCAACCAACCAACCAACCAACCAACCAACCAACCAACCAACCAATCAACCAACCAAGCAACCAACCAACCAATTAACCAACCAACCAACCAATCAACCAACCAACCAACCAACCAACCAACCAATCAACCAATCAACCAACCAATCAACCAACCAAGCCACCAACCAACCAATCAACCAATCAACCAATAAACCAACCAACCAACCAAGCAACCAACCAACCAACCAACCAACCAACCAAGCAACCAATCAACCAACCAACCAACCAACCAACCAACCAACTCACCAGTTTATGCAGCTCCTCCTCATCTGTGATTGTTTCGTATGACGACATGGCGGGGGCGGTGGGTGTGGCGAGAGCTGACCTCTCCCTCTGGGGAAACAGAATCCAAATAGGTCAAGGTCACTAGCAGGTCGTGTGGAGATGACAGTGGTGATCATATGAATATGGTGATGAAAGTGGCAAGAAACATGTTGCTATTGGTTGTTGGTACAGGACGATGTTGATAGTGTGAGTAAGGAAGAGGCGATGGTAGAGATCAAGATGACCTTCCTGATAAGTACGATGATACTGTCTAGTTTTTCTTTTCGACATTTTTTTCCCTCAACACAATCTACTATTCCCATGTCTGGAACTAATCAGCAGTTCTTCCTGAGTCAAGACACTTCGAGACCATAGTTCATATTTGTTCCAATTTCACTTTTTGCACAACTGAGAAATTCGGCGTTAAACGCTTGCAGCTTCAGTACTATGATAAGGAGTTAGAATAAATCGGAACTGTGAAACAGCTTGATAAATGCCGCAGCGCGTTTTAAACAAATGCCAAACTGTGCTTTTGTTATATATCTCTTTGCATGCTAAAAGGTCTTCAGTTTTTCCAGAAAATAGAGATAGAACAAACAGGATCGTGATTTGACGACAATTAATTATGCTGATGGATGATACCAACAATAGACGCACACATCAAAACTTCGTTCATCCCGAAACTTCTCGTACAAACGGAGTTCAGAATGAACGCCGGGCTGTAAGCTATTGATGTCACTGTTATTGGTCATTTTGCGTCAAACTCTAGACCGGACGTGCGTATGTAAATGGTCGCTTACATATGGATAAACGTGGCCCTGCATGACACACCTTTTGTGCTTTCCAGGAAGAAATTAAACATAATGATGATCGTGATGATGATAATGCTGTCGCTGATAAAGTCGATAAAAACTCGGATTTGGGTGACGATACCGTTTCTTGCTGACGTTGATAATAATGATGATGTTGATATTGTTATTGAAGAGGGTGCAAAAGTTGATAATAAAATTGTAGAGGTCATAATGATGACACAGTTCATGAAGATGATAACCTTGATGACGAACATGCAGACATTCTGACTTTGGAACGAAACACAAACTCAAACAATAATAGGGAAAAATAAAAACAAAACGGAAAAAAAAAGTGTATAGCAGAGGAAGTAGTGACGCCCGTGCAGATGCGGGGCCCTCTTGCAGAAGAGGGACAGCAAAGAATACATCTGACGTGATACTGCGTGTCGTAAGAGGCGACTAAAGGTGCAAAGGTCCTGGTCTCCCGAGAAGAGCCAGTTGGCGGTGGGCCAACTACCCACCCTGTAAAAATAAACCAGTTACAGAAACACAAGCAAATACTTTAAATCAGTCTTTTATCTTGGGAGAAGGGGGAGCATCTGCACCTGTAGATTCAATGAAGGACAATGGACAAAGCCGAAAGGACTCCACTGGCCTGACTGCTCCTTCATCAAACAAGTCACTCCGGATTGCGTCGTGGAATGTCCGCTCCATGTATGAAGCAGGAAAGAGTGCCCAGGTTACAATGGAGATGAGGCGATACAGACTGCACATACTTGGAGTTAGCGAGACCCGCTGGATACAGTCCGGACTGAAACAACTTAATTCTGGGGAAAAGATTTTGTATTCTGGAAGGGAGGACAAAAAGCATACAGAAGGAGTAGCGATCATCTTGAGCAAGCACGCCCAGAGGTCACTGAGGGGATGGGAACCCTACGGAAGGAGAATTATATTGGCATCATTTACTACAAAGAACAAGAACATCAACATGAACATTGTGCAGATATACGCCCCAACAAATGAAGCAACCGATGAGGACAAGGACGATTTCTACAACCAGCTTCAGGAAATAGTTGACACATTGCCAAGAAAAGATGTGAACATTATAATGGGAGACGCCAATGCCAAGATAGGACAGGACAATACAGGGTATGAAGACATTATGGGGTGCAATGGTTTGGGACAAATGAATGAGAATGGAGAGCGGTTTGCAAGTTTCTGCGCATTTAACAGTTATGTGATTGGAGGTTCAGTATTCCCACACAAGAGGATCCATAAGGCCACTTGGATTTCACCGGATGGAGTAACTGAAAACCAGATTGACCACTTTTGCATCACCCGACGATTCAGACGCTCACTGGAGGATGTCATAGTACAGAGAGGAGCTGATGTTGGATCTGACCATCACATGCTGCTGGCAAGACTCAAACTCCGCCTCAAGAAACAAGGTACCAGAGCAGGAACAAAGAGGAGAAAGTTTCAAGTGAGCCTTCTGGATGGAGACAAGAAGGAAGAGTTCCAGCTGACACTGAGGAATAGATTCAAACCCCTTGTTGACCTCGAAGAGACAGTAGATTTGGAGACTCACTGGGCTAAGGTAAAAGGAGTATTTACATCGACATGCCAGGATGTTCTTGGGGAAAAGAAAGTGGAACACAAGGAATGGATCAGTCAAAAATCACTGGACTTGATAGGGATAAGAAGAGACCTAAAAGAACAGGTAAATGCAAGTCGTACAAGAAGCTCAAGAGTTGGTAACCAGGAAGAGTACCGAGCATCAGCTAAAGAGGTCAAAAAATCAATTAAAAAAGACAAAGAGGAGTTTATAGGAATGTTAGCAGAGAAAGCAGAGAAGGCAGCAACAGGAGGACACATGAGGATCCTCTACCAGACTACAAAGACTCTTGCTGGAAAATATGGAAAACCTGAAGTTCCTGTCAAGGATTACAACAGGAAGGCTATTTTTGGAAAGGAAGCTCAGGCAAAAAGATGGATAGAACATTTTAACAGCCTCTTGAACAGACCTTCACCAAGCAACCCACCCGACATTCTACCCGCAAGAAATGATTTACCGATCAGTTGCGACCCTCCGACTAAAGCAGAGATTAATGATGCCATAAAGCAGTTAAATCGAGGCAAGGCAGCTGGACCAGATCAGATCCCACCAGAGGCGCTGAAGGCAGATGCTGCTGGGGCTGCAGAGGGTCTGCACTCACTATTCTCGAGGATTTGGACCGGAGGCAAGTTTCCAAAGGACTGGAAGGAAGGACACCTCGTGAAGCTTCCAAAAAAAGGGGACCTCAGCAATTGTAGTAACTACAGAGGAATTACACTTCTCTCCATCCCAGGAAAGGTTTTCAACCGGATTATTCTCAAGCGAATACAGAATGCAACAGACCCAAAACTTCGTGAGGAGCAAGCTGGTTTCAGGAGTAATCGATCAACCACCGACCAGATCGCCACGCTGAGAATCATAGTAGAGCAGTCGCTAGAGTGGAACTCCCAACTGATAGTGAACTTCCTTGACTACGAGAAGGCCTTTGATAGCATCGATAGAGAAACACTGTGGAGAATATTGAGACATTATGGAATCCCAGAGAAGATGGTGAACCTTATCAAGAGCATGTACGAGGGGACAAGTTGCAGAGTCGTACACGATGGCGAGCTTACTGACAGCTTTGATATCAAGACTGGTGTTAGGCAGGGTTGTTTGCTGTCCCCATTTCTGTTTGTCCTGGTGATTGATTGGCTTATGAAAGAAACCACCAGTGGAGGAAGAAATGGCATACAATGGACCCCATGGACACAGCTGGACGATCTAGATTTTGCAGATGACTTGGCACTATTGTCGCACACACACGACCAGATGCAAGCAAAGACTACAGCTCTAAACAAAATTTCAGAATCTATTGGATTGAGGATACATCCTGCGAAGTCGAAGGTCCTAAAAATTGTTGCACCCCCAAGCGCACAAGTCAGAGTAGGAGATCAACCACTGGAAGATGTAGAGTCCTTCTGCTATCTTGGTAGTATCATTGACAATAAGGGAGGAACAGAGGCAGAAGTCAAAGCACGAATTGGAAAGGCACAGGCAGCTTTCACGTCCTTAAGCAAGATTTGGAGAACCAAGGATATATCTCTAAAAACAAAGCTGAGGATATTCAACTCGAACGTGAAGTCAGTCCTGTTGTATGGATGTGAGACTTGGAATGCGTCCCAGGCCTGCATAAAGAGAATCCAAGTTTTCATGAACAGATGTTTGAGGAAGCTACTTAAGATCAGATGGACAGACAAGGTCAGCAATGAAATTGTATGGAAAAGAACAAGACAGAGCCCAGTCAGAGAGGAAATTGGTAGGAGGCGATGGAGATGGATCGGCCACACTCTCAGGAGGCCAGGAAACAGCATCACGAAGAAGGTATTGGATTGGAATCCCCAGGGCAAGAGATCAAGAGGAAGGCCGCGCGGAACGTGGAGAAGAGCCAGAGAAAATGATGTGCAACGAAGCGGAAAGACTTGGAATAATGTAAAGAGACTGGCCCATGATAGAGAGGGATGGAAAGTGTTTGTTGGTGGCCTATACCCTGATCCAGGGTGAGAAAGGCAATGATGATGATGAGAGGAAGTAGTGAGGAATATAAAAATTTATTATGGTCGAACCACAGACTAATAAATTAACCAGACTGGATGATCCCATTGTGTGACGTCACAAAACAGCGAAAGGTCATGAACCATCCGCCATATTAGGTTTAAGGTACCGACCGACGCTTCAGCATAGCTACAATTTTGAATGACACCATTTTGACGCGCCTAATGAACGCGGAAGTTTGGTTCCGCACCAAGAAATTAATACATGTACAACCAATCTTGACAAATGAAAAGAAATTTCTACTGCAGATAGAACTAGAATCGGAATTTCCCGAGCGGCGGCCATGTTGGTTATACAGTCGTCGCTCGGGAAATTCCGTAAAAAACGACACAGCCCGAAGATCGTGTTTCCAGTCTGGTTAATTTATTAGTCTGTGGGTCGAACACACAGTTGTGTCCTTGGTGTTGCCATGTCATCGTGTCACAGTCTACATAAGCGAGTACACAGAACAAAATCATGTGTGTCAAGATTGCATTATGTTTTTTCTACTTCTGGGTTTTCCCGTACATCAACCGAGTGCGTTAAAGGTCTTGTCCATAGCATCCACTCCGCTCCGCCAGTTTGCGGAAAAATGACGTATGAAAAAGTAAAACACTTTTTGCCTCTGTACACTTGTCCACAGCATCCGTTCGTCTGTGCTCCGCTCCTCAACGCTATAGAGACAACGAGTGCTTTACTTTTCATACGCCATTCTCCGTAAAATGGCAAGAGCAGAGCGGATGCTGTGGACAGTACCACTTCTCCTTGGATGAATGTTGATGTAATCAGAGAGTATAGATGTATAGAGAGATCTCACTTCCGCCAAATCGCGAAACTAGGTCGCTGCGGTAAACAAAAAATTGAAGAATTGCAAGAGACCGCCTTCAGCAAAGATAGTGTGCATATCTGTTTGCTGTGGTTTGTTCATGTTTTTGGGCTGACTGAAACTATTTAGAGGCGTTTGTAAGTTCTTACGTTCCGTGGAAATGTACAAACCGGTTTTGTTTACCGCAGCGACCTACTTTCCGCTCCATGCTAACAGTGGTTTCGCGGAGCCCCCCGTGTCTCGCAGTGCAAATCAACCAATAGTGAAGCCTCCCAGGTCTGGTTACGCACAGATGTAGGTCGTAACAGTGTCAATTCCCACGTGTCCCGATAAAAAAACATACCGATATCAGTCCCACCGCCCCCTTTCTCTCTCCATTTCTACGCCCCCCCCCCCACAACTTCTCCGGCTCTGCAGACCAACAGCCACGAATGTTCCAGATGCTCTCACCGACGATTCACTCCCCTCCCTCCCGTCTCCCTCTACCAACAGCAACCACCACCATTTGTTTATCAGCAGCTGTTTTGTTGTTGCCCCTGTAACCCACCTCCCAACTCTCACCTCTGACCTATGACCCGACCACTCAAATACCAAGGCTGCTCACTCCGATATCACCTGAGCCTGCGGCTATTTCCGGACACATATCACAAACACAGCAGGAAAACGTGTAACTTTGCTTGTAAACACTGAGTCATTAGACACATAGAGGAAACGCCAGCCTAATGTTTCTTTACAACAACCACATTTTTAATGTTCTGTAAGCCAATTGTTTTATTGGAACAGTCCGTCAGATTCGCAGATGTAGTTCACTGAATATAGCTGTAGCTTACATAATAAAGAGAACTGTGATTTCTATACCCGTGGCTTTTCCTATATATATATATATATATATATATCCCAAATTTACTGCCTTACGAGTTACAATGTCTTGATTGTAAAAAAATGTGGCAAAACAACAACACCAGCGACAGCAACGACAATAACAACAACAGCGACAACAACAACAACAATAATAATAACAACAACGACAACAATAAAGTTGTATATTTGAAAGCCCCGCGTTAGAAACAAACAATAAAAAAGCAATACAATAAATCTGAAAAGAATTAAAAATGAAAGGGGTGTGTGTATGTAAGGGGGGGGGGAGGAGAAGCTTTCCGCCATCAAAGACCTTCTCCAGAGTAAAGAAAAAAACAACAACAAAACTAGTACATGTACCATTGAAATAATTTTCGAAAAAAACCACTCGTAAAAAGGTCTTATGACTGATGGACGTGTGTGGCCCCTTCCACAAAGACTGAGAACCTGTCCCTATTGCCGCCCTATAGCCAGGTGCAGACAGACAGACCCATACAGACAAAATGATCAAACTATCATAATTATGAAAGTCTAATATTGTTGATGAAGAAAAAAATCTGCACCAACAGTTTCAGCCATCAACTGAATGATCAATTCGCAACTGTGGAACAGTTTTACCTGCCGGCCCTCATAAGACGGAGCATCGCTCCTCATTACTTCTATTTCTGTGGTTCAGTGACATAAAAATAGCCACATCACGATGCGACAAAAAATAAGGATGATAAGCAAGTCATTTCCACAGCCAACCATCTTTATCTCTGTTAATTGTGGACTTCGGTCTTTTTCCTATCTCACACTATCTATTTGGCCATTTCTCAGCCCTACAAATTTGGTTTCATACCATTTCCTAGTTTTTGCCGTTTGTCAGAGTTGAACAAAAAGAAGCGCTAGGCCTAGACCCACCTTTTGAGAATGGTTCATCTGCTGTACATCTATTACATAATGCCAGCTGGTGCAACTCATGCTTGACCCGTGCACATTTTCACATACAGAATATTTGAACCCATAAAAAAGGTAAACCCTCAAGTGTGGGAAAACGTTTGAACTACAGACAGAACGATTTTTATAGAATTGTCCCTGTCTACCTTCCTGAAGGAAACTTTCAAGAGAGTGAGACATTAAGTCCTTGAGATGGCACTTGTCTATAGGCCAGGTGTGCCCAAACTGGCGCTAGGGGTGTACCAGTGGAGGGAGAGGGGCGTTATCTCCATAAGCGATATTTTGGCATCTTATCACTGACGAAGACACGTTGGTCTAAGGACGAGGTGCTCGCCTCTCATTCCTGTCCCTGATCCCATGCTAGGTAGGACTGAGCACCTAGTCTTCTCGGATGAGGACCAAAATCTCCGAGGGCCCGTGTGCGTGTTGCACACGTTAAAGATACTTTGACAGTTGAAAGTGGAGAAGAGCAGGCCTAACAAGGCCGCTGCCCCGGGCACTATTCTAAAAAACAAAAACAACTTAATCCCTACCACAATAACACACAGAAACAAGGACAAGAAAAACGAGGTGTAAATGCCTAGAGCAGCGAATCTCCTAAAATAAAGACCTGAACACATTATCTCCTTGATCCTCATTAAGATCGTGACTTTCTCTCTGGCACCTACACGGCTTTTCAGGGCCACAGCAACAAAAGCCCTGTGGAGGGCTGAGAAGACCAACAAGAAGAGCCAGGAAGAAACGACAAGAAAAAGAAACCAAAAGAATTAGGAGAAAATACCAACAACAGCAAAGTACAGAAATGGAAAGATCTCTACACACAAATCATCGCCAGTCTATTCATGACAACCTCCACTACCCCTGGTCTAGGTCAGCCCGAATCACAGCAACCCCCACCATCACTAACATCACAATCTTGCAACACCAACAGTTAATGAACAGATGGACAAATTAATGGACACTTTAGAGAGGGACAGAGGGGACAATTGAACACGAAGAAGAATGCCCCTGAAAAGTCTGCTCACAAAGAATGGTCGCCTTTGTTGTTTTATTTTCCCCGGGAGAACAAACAAGATGCCCACAGACCATCAAGAACAATTGACAATTTTTGACAATCGTCGAATGTCACCGGAATGAATCTATATCCAGTGGCGTAGCACGGGGGGGGGGGGGGGTCCCACAGGGTCGGCTGCCCCAGGCGAAAAATGCTTAGAGGCGCAAAAATTAAAAGAAAAAAATAATCAATAAAAACTGCCCCTTCCTCCAAACACAGAAAATTTCCCAGTGTTCGAACATGCTACACAGTTTTTCAATATGGTGGGGCAAATAAACGTTGCCAGGTACTAACAGCCCACGGGTCAGAGGGGAGGGCACAATACTTGCCATGCCCCGGGCGCATGCAACCCACTCTACGTCTCTGTCTAGATCACAGGCCCTCACGTCCACTATCCACAAAATCTCTAAACATACCAAAGGGCATATATACATAACCTCAGCCCTTGCTGTTTGCTGAAGTATGTTCGCGTATGTTTGGGTGTATAGGTACTGCCGTTCCTGCGCAAACTTTCACGCAATCTCCAGCGTCCGTCCAGCATTTGGCAAATGTAAATATTTTGTTTATGATTCTGGCAAAGCTCTGTACCTAATTACACGGAATGTTGGAGCGTTGGGACAGTGGTGCTGCTTGTTTCCCTGTGCATTGGTGAAGATGTCGGAGTTGTGTGTGTGCGTGAACAGTAGTGTCGAGGTAGGTGTGGGTGAGCTTTTTCCGGGAAATGTTTGCGCAGGCGGATTTGGTACCGTGAGAAAGAGAGATAGTGAAAGAGTGTGAGATTAACTTGAAACGAAAAAAAAAAAAAAGAGTTTTGAGTGTGACTTTGAGTTTGGAGAGAGCACGTAGACACGATAATGGTCGCAGCGCTAGGAAGAAACAAGAATGTAACAGAATGATTGGACGGAAAGAGAACCTACCAGAAGCGCAAACCAACCGACCGCCACCAAAAAGAGAGGAGAAGTAGATAGAGTGACAGATACGGACAGAAGAAAGAGAAGGGGAGGGGGGGGGGGGGGAGAAGGGGCTTACATAGGGCAGGCAGGCAGGCAGGAGAAAGAAGGATGGTTATAGAAGAACAAGAGACAACAGAATATCAAGATGGACAGATGAAAATCAGCTGTGATGTTCAAACCCATTGACATCCCAAGACCTATCTACAGCTGTGATGTTCAAACCCATTGACATCCCAAGACCTATCTACAGCTGTGATGTTCAAACCCATTGACATCCCAAGACCTATCTACAGCTGTGGTGTCCAAACCCATTGACATCCCAAGACCTATCTACAGCTGTGATGTCCAAACCCATTGACATCCCAAGACCTATCTAGAGCTGTGATGTCCAAACCCATTGACATCCTAAGACCTATCAACAGCTGTGATGTCCAAACCCATTGACATCCTAAGACCTATGTACAGCTGTGATGTCCAAACCCATTGACATCCCAAGACCTATCTACAGCTGTGATATCCAAACCCATTGACATCCTAAGACCTATCTACAGCTGTGATGTCCAAACCCATTGACATCCCAAGACCTATCTACAGCTGTGATGTCCAAACCCATTGACATCCCGAGACCTATCTACATCTGTGATGTTCAAACCCATTGACATCCCAAGACCTATCTACAGCTGTGATGTCCAAACCCATTGACATCTCAAGACCTATCTACAGCTGTGATGTTCAAACCCATTGACATCCCAAGGCCTATCTACAGCTGTGATGTCCAAACTCATTGACATGACAAGACCTATCTACAGCTGTGATGTTCAAACCCACTGACACCCCAAGATTTACCTACAGCTGTGATGTTCGACCCCCCCCCCCCCACGCACACACACATCACACATTTCCCCCCATATCCTAAGACTTACCTATAGCGGTGATGTTCAAAGCTCCATTATAAAACACACAGATCCATTCACATAATTATATTCGACAACAACTGATCCAAATTCTCGATCACACTCCAGAAGAACTAAAGTCTCTCACTTTCATGATCATTTCTACACGAATGTCAGAAAAACTACATATCGGCCCTCGATATGATAACCTTTACACACTTTACAGTCAGAAATTCCACGGTTTTTCTCGGTGTTGCTCGAGGCCCAGACACGAGAGAGAGGGAGAGAGAGAGAGAGAGTCTGGCACACGGCAGGTGTAAGTAACGGCAGGCCCTGTGTAACCTGAGTAGAAAAAGACACTCACACGGACTTGTACACACACACACACACATACACTCACACAACAGCAGCAACTGGGGCTACAACACGGCAACGCCAGGGTCAAATCTCTGGGTAAACATGCAGCAGGGGCAAATGTGTGTCCTCCTAGACAGCTTAGGCTGTGGTCCAGACATCGTTCCTGTGTCCTCCCCCCCCCCACCCCCAACTTCCCCCTCTCCCCCCATCTCCCCTGCCCATGTCCGCACCTGGCAGACATCAACAGAAATGTCAAACAAAACGGATAAATAAAAAAAAAAAGAGAAAACCGCCAGAGAAAATAGCAAATTGCGCCAAAACGAGAAACAGTGAACTGGAAAACCTTTAAGAAGTAAATAACTTTATTTTCTTGTATGACGCACATTATTTACATCAGGCGTAATCACGTCAAGGGAGATAACTCATCTTTTTTTTTTTTGCATCGATAATAATAACATCAACAATAAAAATAAAAGTAATAATAATTATAAAATATCATGGAAAGAGCATAATCTTATGTCTCTCTTTTCTCTCCCCGACCCCCCCCCCACCCCTCTCCTCTCGTACGTTCATTTTGAGTTTGAGCGCCTCCTTCAAGTCCTTCTTCACCCGCCTCCCTTCCCCATCACCCCTCCCCAAATCACACTCCAAATGACCTTGACACCATTATTTTCCAAATTCCCTATTAGATTCATCACGGGGATACGTTGGTCTAGAGGCAAGGTGCCCGCCTCTTATGCCGAAGGTACTGGGTTCGATCCCCCGGTTGGTGCAGGCATGTTGGAGTTTTTTCGGGGGGGATCAATTCCTATCCCTGTTCCTATATGGTAGGTAGAACCGAGTACCTAGTCTTCTCGGATAAGGACTAAAAAACTCGGAGGGACCTCGTGCACCTTGTGCATGTGCACGTTAAAGATACCCTGGCAGTTGTAAATCGAGGAGAACAGCCGAACAAGGCCGCTGCCCGGGCAAAATTCTAGAAAACGAATCCCTGGCACAACAAGAAAAATCAAACCAAGAAAAGTGAGGTGTAAATGCCAATGGCAGCGGAACCTCCTAAAAATTAAGTCCAAACATTTTCCCCCATTCATCAAAACTAGTTTGGATTTAAAACAAGAACAAGGACAGAAAGAAAGTCAGGACGGAGGACAAGCAGAAAGAACAGTAACAGGAAGAAGAAAAGCCGGGTGCTACACTAACGGCCCAGACCAGCGATCCTCCGAAAAGAACATTTTCACTTAGTTGTAATTTAAATTTGCAAACTTACTGGACTGACACCCCCCCCCCTCCCCACCCCACCACCTCCCCCCCCCCCGCCTCCGGTTCACCCTATAGAATTAATAATAATCCGTCGTGCCCCCCCCCACTGCCCCCCAGCTTCAACTAGATCACGAAACCTAAATAATAAAGAACATACGTACCTAAGTAGACCGTGAAAGGCCCGCGCAAAGTAGCAGTTATCGTGCCGACACGCCGTAAAAACCAGACTCGAACTCAAAACTAGGCACGTACTAACCAATTCCGATCGGCCAGTTAGTTGGATAGTGACGTCATGACATTGCGTCTCAGTGAAATTCAACTCGATGGCTGAAGCACGAGGTCTTACATTGAAACTCACTGTCGTGACGTCACATACAAGCAGTCCGCCAGTCAAATTCGGCTGGTGCACGCCTTGGCTTAGATTCTCTGACAATGAATTAAATCAGAAACTGCACATGCCCACCTTTATTCCCCAGTTATGTTATTCTGGTTGAAAGAAGCCCACCTTTTCGGCATCTGTTCTGCCTCAGCAACGAGGTCAACTCAGGCGCCAGATCTTGTAGTCATTTCTGTAAGTTGTACACGGGTTGGGGGGGGGGGGGCGACAAATTCATAAAATATCTGAGATATGTCACTCTAGCCTCACAACATCAAGCCCTATTCTGGAAATTCTGGAACTATGTCAGAGAGATGACACGGTGCAGAACCCCAGGTGGAAAGGCATAGATACATGCACTGAATTTTTGTTTCGTTTCCCTGACAAATTGCATTTTTACTTTCACCGCCCATTGCCATCTCGTGTTTGTAGCTGATTCACATTTTCCCTATCACCAAATGCCGAAACGAATCTGAGGGTGGGGCCGGGGGGGGGGGGAGGGAGGGAGAGCACCGGGATAGCGTAGATTGTTTTACCTGTCTGCCCAGTTCAAGGTCATCTCCTTGCATGTGTATCGAGGGTTGGGGTGGAAGAGGGTATAAGAAAACGGATCCCCTCACCACGAATTGACTGGCCACGTGAGGATCTTTGTAAACTTCCCGGTCTCACGTGTAAACAAACCTGATTTTTTTCATACACGCTTTTTTTGCCAGATTTTATGCTCATCCAGACTCGTCATGACATGTTGCCCGGTAAGGAAGAAAAAAAAAAAAAAGATAAAAATAATCATTTTCTGACGCGTCTTTCCCACCTCGACTAGGTGAAAAAATCTGTCTGAATCAGCTGACCTTCCTCTTTTCGTGTGTTCCTCCATTCTTTCACTGTCTGTGTCACTTTCACCCTTTCTATATTTTCTTCGGATTATTATTTCTACACCCGTGTTTTTTTTAAACTCTCGTTTTCTCACGCATCTTTCTTTGTGGGCATCGGCACTTGGCGGTATGACGTCGATAATTGTTTCCTATGTTCACACAGCGTGCATCTCACCCTGTAGCCGTGTTCAGTGCATCTGTGGGCGGATTCAGCATCGTTTTTCTCTGAGACTTTCCTTTAAATTTATTTAAAATGGCTCATAATATGTTGCTCAAAACCTTATAGATCTGATTTTTTTAAAAAGCAGTTAAGACTTTTCGTCCCTTTCGAATGACAAGGTTCTGTCTCCACTGTTTGGCTGAAGTGTGTTACACACTGAACACTGCTTTTACGGGCCTTATCCACTGTGTGTCAAGGTATCAAGCAGATTCGGTGTGTAATTTGTAAGTTTTACTGAAAAGAAAAAATATTCTTTGCTCGAAAAACTATGATGACATGAAACTTCAATTCTCGATTTCTCAAAGGTTGACGGAAGGGAGTTAAAGCCTTGTCATTCAAAAGAGACGTTTTGCCTGTTTGTTTCTATGCACTTTGTAAAGAAAATAATTAGAATAAATTGTCTGAAAAAGAAAAAACTTTAAAAAAAATCTACAGTACCAAACTGCGCCGAATACTAACAACCAATGTTGATTACGCTCATGGTAAACTGACTCACTATATTTATTATTTGATATATTATATCAAAGTTACGCCTGACCCACACTAGCCTATTTTGATTGGTCAACTATTTGTATGGTGGCGTCATGACATCGAGTTTCAATAAGACCTCCCTCACCAGCCAACTATAAGGGTACAGGTTGGTCTAGAGGCAAGGTGCTCGCCTCTCATGCCGAAGGTACCAGGTTCGATCCCCAGTCGGTGCAAGCATGTTGGAAATTTTAAATATTTGGGGGGGGGGGGGGAGGGGTGGATTCCTGTCCCTGATCCTATGTTAGGTAGGATCGAGCACCTGGTCTTCTCGGATAAGGACGAAAAACTCGGACGGCCGTGTGCACTTTAAAGATATCCTGGCAGTTGAAAGTCCAGAAGAGCAAGCCGAACAAGGCCGCTGCCCGAGCAAAGTTCTTTTGAAAAAAAAAACCCAACTAATCCCTACCGCAAAAAAAAACCCCAACTAACCCCTACCGCAAAAAAAAACCCCCAAAACACAGCAACAAGAACAAGAAAAATAAAAACAAGAAAAGTGAGGTATAAATGCCAAGGGGGCGAAACCTCATAAAATACAAAAAAAAATAAATACGGCTTTATGTAGTTGGATCTCACTGAAACTGAATATCGTGACGTCACCGGTCAACTAGGACGGCCCGCACAATTCGGCCATTCCCGGCTTAGGCTAGATGTGAAGACTACAGGCTTTGCAGCTGATCTCAGAAGGTTTGTTTGTCCGACAAGCTGAATGCAAGAAGACATTTGTATCACTTTATGTTTTCCCTTTGAATGTTGTTACACACCTACGTTCCCCATGTTTTTTGCGACAGGAGTACGTATTTTCAAAGTCTTTTGTTAGTCCACAGCTAGAGAGCTAGCCCCCCCCCCCCCCGCCGAAATGCTCTTAACAACAGCCTTGATTAATTATTCTTTCAGATTTTCTTTTTGTTTTCCTCCTGTTGTTTGGTTGAAAGGGTAGGGGGCAGGGTTAGGGATTCGATAAGATTTAGGGTTGAGGGTAAGGACGGGGTCAGAGATCGCTACGCAAAAGGCGTGGTGTGCGTACGTACTCACAGCAGCAGCCTTTCCCCATCAATAAATTCACGTTTTCGTCTGTACGTTTGGTCAACCATCACCCGAGCCAAATGCGTCTACGGCACACTCACAAATAGTCCTTGAACCAGAACCAAAACCAAAGCTTAGACTCCGGTCACTGTTTCCACAGATCCCATCACACACACACATACACACACACACACACGCACAAACGCACACATTCACACACGAACACACACGCACAATCATGCACACAAACAAAATGACTCACAGAGAAATCCACAACCAATCCATGAAGCTAAAAAAAAACAACAACCCACAAATGCTAACCGGAAACGAAAATACCCTTGTCGTCCAACACGGCCTGGTTGTTGGTTGTTCCAGAACCACCCAAGGTGAGCTCTTCGGCCCTGCACTTCTTGGATACAACTTTATCCCTTCCTTCCTTCCAGCCCCCCCCCCCTCCACACACACAACAACAACAAAAAAATCCAATTAATGCCGCTCTACAGGTGTAGTTCTGCGCATGACCGTCCGACCATCTGACTCACGTTAAACATTCTCAATTACAGACACTACCGCTGTAAACAAAAGACTCGGTTAATGCCGTACATCTCCTGCCTTAAGTTGCTATTTCCTGCAAACCACTCACACACAAAAAATAATGTTTACATCTTTAACCCACGACAGAACGTGGGATGCTGAGAACAGATTACGCGGTTATCTCCCCCTGGCTAAATCGCCCAAAGTGCACATTCATAAAGTATGTACGTTCGATTTCGGCGACTTTTGACCCCCCCCTCCCCCTTTCCATGTAGGCTTGTCATACCATTGGCCTCACCTTCCCTCCCACCCCCGCCCCACACACACAACCTTGTTCGAGCCATTAGAATGGTGAACGCCCATGATATGGCCTTGAATTGGCATTTTGCGTGGACCTTTCGACTGTTACATTAGATCTATCATAGCCAGCACATCTAAGTATGTAGATTTGTACAGCATTTCTGCAATGATTGGTAGTATTACCGCAGGGGCCGCTTCATTACACCAAAGCGACATCACCCCGATGTCATAATCAGCGGATCTACGAAGAAACGATGTCATTCCTATGTGCAAATTCGACTGTCAATCCGACAAATCCGATTTCCGTAGGCTGGGATAGCCCTTATTCGATTTTTAAACATAAATTCCCACGATTTTTGTGTGTGTGGAAAGACAATGTAAATAAATCAAACTTTTATTAAAATTCATTAACACTCTGTGAAAAGCGTATGAACATACTCTCTCCAGCCTCTTTTAAAAGCGTAGGAACACACTCTCTCCAGCCCCCCCCCCACACACACACAACAATAACAACAACACCTCCCATGTAGTTTTTCATACGCTGGGTCACACACACCCTCCACACCTCTTCTCTCCAAGAGGAAGTACTTTATAGTCCACCCGAAAGCTCTATGTTCTTTAAGCATACGAGAAATGGAAAAACAAGCTACCTTATTTGCTGTGCGATTACGTCTCTGAAAATTGTTTATAAAATGATATTTGGCAAGCAAATACACTCGCTGAATTATTTACACATTCCAATACGGAAGGTCAGATGGTAATATCCCGCCTGCCATCCCACACACCCCGGGGTTACATGCACATGCCAGATATGACACGGCGACCTGGCACTTCGCACACACTTCACGTGCAGCCACACACACAAACACACCTACACACACAAACGCATACACGGCGCGGCAGGTACCGGTTTCGAGTCCCTGCCGGTGCCGGCATATTGGAATTTTGAGATTTTTCTCATATTTTCCTGTTCCTGATCCTATGATCGAGCGCCTAGTCTTCTCGGATAAGGACGAAAAACTAGGAGGACCCGTGCGCACGTTGCGCACGTTAAAGATACCTTGGCAGTTGGAAATCGAGAAGAGCAGGCCGAACAGGCCGCTGCTCGCGCAAAATTACTAAAAGCGTATAACCACCACTCCGCCTCCCCCCCCCCACCCCGAAAAAAAAAAACCCACCCCACCACACAAACCGCCGACCAGCGCTGCACTGCGGCGACAACCTGTCCAGTTGTAACTGGGCTGAAATGACACTAAGGCAAATTTCCCAAATGGGATTAAAGAGCTACACAAAATTCAAAATACAATCTCGGACAGGAACAGCGTCAGAGGAAGAAAGGAATAACGGTCAGCCACTTTATGTATAAAGCGCACAAAACCCACGGATTACACAAAGAGATATTTGAAATTTGTTGTACCTCGAACAACATGCAAAAAACGTTTTGCTCCATCTTCGTGAGCTTACTTCTTTCTACCTCACATCATTGGCTTTCGGAATTCTGTAGGCAGAATTTCATTGTCCCTCTGGGTTTCCCGGAAGGCACAGTTGTCTTTATGAATTAGGGTTACGGTTGGGATTTGGGTGGTGGTGTGTAGATCGATGTCTGGCAAAAGCGACACCTCGATGCTTGTGCTTCGATAGGGACAGCTGTAACCCTAACCCTATCCCCGACACTAATCCTGGCCCTAGTCCTGACCTTTCCCTGGCCCTCATCCTGTCTGACCTGTCCCCAGCCCTGGTCTAACCTTAATCCTGACCCTAACTCTGCCCCAATATTAACTCTAACCCTGCCCTAAAATTAACCCTTACCCTGGCCCTGCCACTAAGCCTTCCCCTAATCCTGGCTCTAACCTGGACCCACAGGGACAAGAAAAGCCTCAGGGACAACTGTCCCTACTGGAGTACTTCTTAACAGAACATAAACCTTTACTGACACATCGCTTGGCTTTTATATCCGCCAACATGATACTTTGCTGACGCATTTGCTGAAACTGCCGCAGAACTTTCACAGTTCCGAGTTATCAGCGTTGAAAGAAATTGGGTAGGAACACAATCATAATAACGAGGATGGCGACAACGAAAGATAAAACTGACGGGATCCAGGTGTGGCTCTTCCCGTTCATTCTCGCCATCCATTCCGCTCCTCCCCCCCCTCCAGCTTTTTCGACTGCACCAACAAGGAAAAACCGAAATAAAAAACAACACAAAATTGCGGCTGTCGGCAGCTGAGTCAAAACTATTACATCATTATGTTTTGACTCAGTACACGAGGTCTCTGTCCGCCAGCTGTCTCAAAGACAGTTTTGACGCACCGGGACGTGTGAGACAGGCTTGATTCAGTCTCACCAATGCGCCAGGCCCTGTTTAGCTTCATATTTCACATCTCACGCCCGCGGAAGGCACGGCTGTCCTTGTGAATTGGGGTTAGGGTTGGGATTTGGGTGGTGGTGTCTGGATCGATCCGAGACAAAACACACCTGACTCAGTGCGTCACCAGCGTTATTCTTTTCAATTTCACTTTTAAAAAAAAATTATTTACAAGACTCTGAAGGCTGAAAACTTATTTTAAGTAAAATAAGGAAAAAACCGTGAAAGGCCCAAAGTTTGGCCAGTATCGCGCCGACTAACACCGCAACCATTTAATGACCAATTTCACAGTTGTGTAAAAAGTGGAGTTGGAACTAAGATGGCAGTATGGCAGCTGTCGGTGGATGTTAGGTCTTGTCTTTGTTTACAAATACGAGCTGATGGAGTTCACTCGAATAGGTTTTATTGAGTAGCTAGCTGCTTATCCGGGTTGACCAGTAGTGCAGGGCATTGCAGGAGAAATGTTGCTATGGTACCCTTGGTTGTAGCTCTTTATTTTAGGAGGTTCTCTGCCCTTGGTATTTACACCTCACTTTTCTTGTGTTTATTTTTCTTATTCTTGTTGCTGTGTGTTTTTGTGCTAGGGATTCGTTCTTTAGAATTTTGCCCGAGCTTTGTTCGGCCTGCTCTTCTCGACTTTCAGCTGCCGAGGTATCTTTAACGCGCGCAGCATTTCGAGTTTTTCGTCCTTATCCGAGAAGAATATATAGGTGCTCGTGCCTACCTACCATATGACCCGGGACACAAATTTTTCCCCCCAAAACTTCCAACATGCCTGCACCGACCGGGGATCGAACCCGATACTTTCGGCATGAGAGGCGAGCACATTGCCTTCTAGACCACCGTGTCGCCCCGGTACTCATCCCATCCACAAGACATTATAAAATGTGATTTCACAGGTAAGGTTGAACTGAAACGGTTGTCAACTCAAGTAGATGACTCCAACCTCCCGCCCACTACAAAGAGTTAGGATGTGTTTAAATTACATTTTTGCTGTTCACACCACATGAGGAACAGCAAGGCCAAATAAGGTTGATTTGCAAAAAAAATTTGGCTTTTCTGTTGCAAGAATTAACGCTATTCGCACATTTGGATTATAAGAAAAAACCAAGTAATGATGAAAATCTTTTCTTTATTATCTGGAATTTTTCACAAAATGTCATAAAGCGGCCTTAGTTCTTGTTTATTCTATCTCCATTTTCTGACAAACTGGAGATCTTTTAGTATGTAGAAGAGATATAACAAATGCACACTTTGACACTTGTTTAAAATGTGTTGTGGCGCTTATCAAGCTGTTTCAGTTTCCATTTAATTAACTCCTTATGATAATACTAAAGCCGCAAACGTTCAACGTCGCCTTTCTCAGTTTTGCACACACACACACACAAAAAGTGGAACTGGAACAAACAAGAATTAAGGTCATGAAAAGTCTCCAGGGTCGGGAAAACTAGCAACCGATGCGAATAGTGTGACATCATTTACCTTTGCAACTAGAGCGGTGACCAGCGGGTTTGTAGAACAGGTGAGGGGCGATCACTCTGCACCACGCCAATCGAAGACGCGAGTTTACCGGTAATGAACGGCACGGCGGGGAGGTAAATCGCCACTTATCATTCCGCGAGTCAAAAAACGCCACATCAAACTTTCCAACCAAGCCTGGCTTTTTCTTCCCACTGACGTTCTATGTAGTACACCCACGCGAGACGGTTTTTCTCGTATGTACTTTTCTCCCAGTCTGCCTCTTTCGTTCACAACTTGTGTGAAAAAAAAAATCTCTTGCAGCTAACGGGTGGTTGAAGAACGCATCTGGTGAGGTCTCCACCTGCCCTAGCAGTCAGTTATATTCTGTCTATCCTCTTGTTTCTTCCTAGCACAGTGTGACCGTTATCGTGTCGACGTGCTTGCTCTAAACTCAAACTCAAACTCTTCCAGCTATCGACACCAGATTTAGCGTGCAGTCAACAAAATTAACAGGGTTAGGGTTATAGCTGTCTCTTCCGAAGCACAAGCATCGCCGATTCGCTTTTGCCTGGCATCGATTCAGATGCCACCACCCAAATCCCAACCCTGACCACAACTCATAAGGACTTCATTATATTCTTGGGGTTGGTACTTTCTCCTGCTGCCCTGCCCACAAACCCTTCTGTCTCTGCCCCCCACCCCCCTCCCCAAGCACCCTCTATGATGTGACAAGACTACCAGAGCTAGAGTGGCCGCTGTAGACAGGTGGCCGTTCCGCCCAGGGCAGTGTTCAGCCAATTGACGATCAAAACATCAAGGTAGACAACTCACTGAACATTCAACTTTGATTATCCCCCATGTGGTTTGTATTTAACACGGATTTATCAATGTCTGTTCTGTCATGTGTGAGTATGAGTATTGATTGGTGGAGTCTGCGCTCATGTAGAAACATTCGTGACAAAAAGAGAGGCGATGATAAATAAAGTGAAGAAAATAAATAGACATATAAACAAACGAATAAATAAACAAACAATAAATTGATAGAGAGAGACAGACAGACAAACAGATAGATAGATAGACAGATAGATAGATAGATAGATAGACAGATAGATAGATAGATAGATAGATAGATAGATAGATAGATAGATAGATAGATAGATGGATAGATGGATAGATAGATAGATAGATAGATAGATAGATAGATAGATAGATAGATAGATAGATAGATAGATAGATAGATAGAAATAAATAAATAAAACAATAAATAAATAAATTCTACAATAACTCTGATCACTCACCTGATTCTACGAAACAAAAAACTGGGATAGGTGTAAAAGGGGGGAAAAAGGAGATGTTAAATCCTGGCCAGTTGAAGAACTTCTGTCACAGACCGTAGGTTCAGAATTTCACCCCAAGTTCCGCAGGAAACAGTACAGTAATCCCACTAGCCCCTCACGCCAAAGAAACACAGGTAACGTTCCCTGGACGGAGTTGGAATGAAACTGAAGGTGCTTGTCTATAGCTGCCTGCCTACACCTAACTTCTTGAAGGTGAGCAGAATTTCGCCTGTGCTCTCTTTCTCTCTCCCACCCCTCTCTCTGTTTCTCTCTCTCTCTTTCTGTCTCTCTCTCTCTCTCTCTCTCTCCTGTTGTCTTTACTACTCACACTCTTTACCGTTTAGGTTCTCTCTCACGCGCGTGTTACAGGTAAACAGTAGAACCAGTGGGAGAAACCGCGTTAAGTCTCTGCTCAGGTAAAACGCTCCATTCGCTACAGATTAAAGCAGTCCATTTAGGAGGGAACTCGTTTAAAGGTATCGGCCGCTTATTCGCTGATCGCTCACCAAAAAAAGTGTAATCTATATCTTTGGAAGTACTGGTAATTCGTGTGAAATTTTCCAAGTGCTACAGTAAACTCTATACATACCTTGAACCTTGAACCTTGAACCTAGGCGTTGTCCCTCCACTGCAGGATGTAGCCCTCTGACAATGCCTTCCATTTGCTTCGATCTTGCGCACTCCTTGTCCAGGTCGCACCCTCTGTTCTTGTGATGTCGTCTCTCCATCGTCCTACTGGCCGTCCTCGTGATCTTCTCCCCGTCCTCGGTCTCCACTCTGTGCATCTTTTTGTCCATCTGTTATCTTGTGTCCTGGCTAGGTGTCCTGCCCATCTCCATTTTAATCTGAGAGCCATTTTCACCAAGTCCGTAACATTTGTTTGTTTTCGTATTTCCGTGTGTGGTACTTTGTCTTGTAGCTTTATGTTTAGCATTTTTCTTTCCATTGCTCTTTGGGTGGTTCTTAGTTTCGTGGTGATCTGTCTTGACGTGGTCCATGTCTGGCATCCATATGTGATCGTGGGGATTACGCATTGGTTGAACACTTTTCTCTTGAGGGATATTGGTATGTCTTTATTTTGGAAAATTTCTCTGTACCTTCCAAAGCAGCTCCATCTTGCTCTTACTCTTGCACTCACTTCACAGCTTGTTTGATTTTCCATTTGAATTGTTTGGCCAAGGTATTTGTATTGGTTTACTCTTTCAATTACTTTATTTTCCACTTTTATATCTTCATCTGTTTCATAATTTGTCATATATTTCGTTTTGTCTTTGTGTATCTTCAGTCCGATCTTTTTACTGTGTTTGTTTAGTATGTTCAGGTTCTTCTCCATTTGCTTTGTGTCTCCCGTGCACAGCGCCACATCGTCTGCGAACCTAAGGTCTTTCAGCTGTTCTCCATCAATATTTATTCCAAGTTCCAGACCTGATGATTTGAAGATTTCTTCTATTGCTGCTGTAAATAGTTTAGGTGATATTGGATACCTGCTATAAGCCATTATTTTGCCTGCACTTCACAGAAATATTCACTAGACGAAACGAATGTAACGAATAATAATATTTCATCACCATTTCCTAAGACTGGACTAACTCAAAGAAGTGACTTTTATATATATTCAACGAACAGTCTTAGTTATAGACCTCTACGTAGAAAAATAATCGAATAGCAAACTTTCAAAAATTCATCGAAAACTAGACCAGTTGTGCTCAAATAAAGCTGTTTTGCTTTTCCTGACCAATGACTATAGTTTAAGGTAACGGTAACGATTTTATCCTTCCAAAATTTAAAACTGTGTCAAAACAGCGTTATTTTGGTGCCATGAGTTGGTTTTACAGACAGAACTCTACACTCCCCCGGAGCCATAGACCCCACGGCGTTAGTTCTCGCTTGTTCTATCTGAATTTTCTGAAAAATCTTTTCATATGTAGAAGTATAAGAAATGTATACTTTGACACAGGTTTAAAATCTGTTATGACACATATCAAGCTGTTTCACAGTTCCGATTCTCGAAAGACTGTGGGCTTGTGTTCTGGATGGACGTATGCTTTCAGTCTTCTGCAGTGTCATGTGTGGCTGGACAAGCCTATCCGGGAGTGACAGCCCTTTCCACAGATGGTGTAGCCAAATGATGACTCTGGTTTGTCTGTTTTGGGAGCGAGTCTTTCTTCTCTTCCGCATTGCCTCGGCCTGTTGCATAAGCGACTCTTCATACAGTGAGAGATCTTGCTTCACTGACTGCCTCCACCGTGTTCTCTGTCTAAGGCAGCAGCTTCCCACGATTTCGCTTCAATGCCCACGGCCTGCAGGTCCCTCTTGCACACATCCTTGTGGCGCTGATGGGGTCTGCCTGTTGGGCGTTTTCCCTCCACTACCTCTCCGTAGGGGAGGTCCTTGGGGATTCTGCCATCCTCCATGCGTACTACGTGCCCATTCAACTAAAGCGTAAGTCGTGTAAATGCAAGTTCTGTTAATTTCATACTAGATTTCCAGTTTAAAGACAAATCGAGCCTGGCTTATCTCTTAAACAGGTAACTTGCTGAGCCCAGTACAGCAGACGGATGGATGGAACGGAGGAAGGAATGAGGAGGTATATCGTCTAAACAACAGTAAAGGGAGGAGGTATAGGGGCAGTGGGGATAATCTCCCAGAGTGGAGGTACACCCAGGAGGAAGAGGGTGGAGCAATGATTTATGAAAGTTGGGGGGGGGG